>JASCZW010000921.1:0-256585 GCA_034211315.2 Aedes japonicus
GTATTCAAAGCAAGGTTTCTATTTGTTTCAATTCATAAAAAAGTTCCAAGTCAATTTAAAATTTCATTCAAAACTAGCCAATTTTTTTTAAATCAATCAATGCTGTGGGATGTTAATTTACATGATATTTGATTTTTAACAACCGCATATATTTTTTAACTCAAATGTTTAATTTAAACAATAACCAAATATTTTTTCACCCCAGGAAATCACTCTGTTTTGAATCAAAAAAATCATTTGATACTTTTCAATACAAGGTTTCTATTTGTTTCCATTTATAAAAAAATCCAAATCAATTCAAAATTTAATTGAAATCAAACCAATAAAATTATTTACAGTAATCACCGCTGTATAATATTAGTTTAAATAATTACTGGTTTATAACAATTACATTAATTTTAAGCTTCGTTTTCATAGCGTCAAATTGTTCAAAAGTGTTTCAGTGCTGCCGACATGGCAAGTTGATGCCTCTGTTAATCTAATGTAAGTTTAAATATAATCAATTATAATGTGTTAAACAAATTATCACTTTGCAGATAACTGGAAAAGCAGTATACAAGATGTTGGAAGTATAGCGTTAGGACCGTATAGTTATGCGCGAAACTTTCAACAAGAGACGATTTTGTCAATAAGCTGCCCTCGAAGCTGTCGGTATGACTGCCCCTCCCCAAACTTCCTTCTCGAGGCCAGCATCCAACCGTATACACGATGTTAACTCTTGCAAAGTCCGATTCTTGCGTTCCAAAACGCCGTTCTGCTGGAGGAATATGTTGCGGCAATTGTTTTGAACAATAAAACTCGAATTTCAGTTCTATAAAGCATGAAGTTTTACTTCTATTAAATGGTTTTGTTGTATTAGTTCCTCAATGTATGTTATTTCAACCAATACGTTCAGTTGGTTTAAGAAACCTTTTCGTTTTGATCAATGAAACACGATGTTCAATTCTATAAATCATGAACTTTTAATTCAATGCAATGGTTTTCTTGAATTACTTCATATTTTTTTATTATTTCAACAAATGTGTTTAGTTGGTTTAACAAAACATTTTGTTTTGAGCAATAAAACAAGACGTTCAATTCTATAAAGCATGAAGTTTTATTTCAACTCAAAGGTTTTGTTAAATTAATTCATCAGTTTTATTGGTCCATATTCAAACCAAAATTTTAGTTGAATTGATTCCTTTTTTGAATTGGTATAACTACGTTTTTTTTCGCGTGTAACGCTTCTATACATGACAACTGTTGAATTGATACAATCCCGCATTAATTATTAAGATTTTGGGTTGCACAAGTGCAATAATATAATGCTTGTGGTTACTTGGGAAGGCAAGGGTAATGAAATGCTCGCTTACCATTTTCAAGACCAATAAATTTATCCGCATTGTATAAAAGGCATTTTGCCAATAAACCTTTTATAGTCTGGTCTCGATTCATACGCCAGAAAGGGGTTAGAAATTGTTTGGTTTATCTGTAATGTAATATACTATTAAAAATCAACAAATCCCTGGAAAAATAAAACAGCTTGGTTTGTTTTAGATACGTTCCCGCATCTACAGTGGCTGCTATCTGCTCTATGTCACCACTGGCTATTAATTTTCGAATAAGATTTAGATTTTAAATTAACTTCCAAAGCGCAAATTTAGAACGACGTTATCCGACCCATTTTATATTATTGAAAAAAAAAATATGTAGCTATCTCAAAATTGAGTTTGGCGCAGTTTTCTTGTGTTTTGAAAACAATAAATCAAATTCATATAATACGATTACTCAGCATTTGACGTTTAAGATATATTTATAAAATTGAATAAAATTTACTAAACAATGAGTATGCTCGAATGAGCGTGTATGTGAGAATACTATGACATCTGGAAATATACTTTACCTTGTTTTCAAGGTACTTTGGCCTTTGTTTGCACAACGAGGGAACGGCATGATGATAACAAGATCTGTCAGCCCGTTTACTGGGCAGTGTTCAGTCGAAAGGGACCGTTTTTAATTTTTAAAAACGACACTGAAATGAAAAAAAAAATTTGTACCAACTGTTCCATCTTAGCATTCTTTTTTAGTTATACTCATCTGCTAATGATTGAGCTGTAAAGAGGCACCAAGTTGCATATTATTTATATATGCCTTGCATTATTGTTTTAATTATTTCATCATATTGTTTTATTTATAATTATATTGTTCTATTTATCATATACAACCATTCCATAAACAAAATTTTAAAACTCGTCAACTTTTTATCTTTTGAGCGTCTATGAAGGTTGTTTAGATTCCCTGCACTTTCGGCAATCGCTGTCAAGTCAACTATCAATTTTTCAAACAGTTGTTAGGGAAGGTCCATTAATTATGTCACGCAGTAGGGGGGGGGTTGAGAAAACGTGACGATCCATACAAAAAAATTGAAGGTCCATACAAAAAACGTGACAAGGGGGGAGGGGGGTTATAAAAAGTCAATTTTTGCGTGACGTAATTAATGGACGTTCCCTAAGGCCAGATTCGCAGGGAACAGCGGGTTTACGACACTCATTATTTTTGTGAAATATTAAGTGGAAAGGGATAGAATTATTACGGTGACCCCCACGCTTTGTGCAAATGTTTTATGCTATATAAACATGACAAACTTTCTTCTGAAACGATTCAAAGAATTTTGATAGCTTATTTTGAGAGAGAGAGAGAGAGAGAGAGAGAGAGAGAGAGAGAGAGATTACATCGTCTTCAACCAGTTGTGGCTCACACTTAACACTTCACAAGGACATCACAACGCCTCGTTGACCATTAGAGCAGAGACATTTTCAAGTTCCACCCACTGGAGCGGGAATTAAAGCCCTCACCTGAACGACGGTTGGATTATCTTCTCTACTCTCACCCAAAGTACTTTATAATACCCGTAAAATTTTGGCAACAAGATTCAATAATTCTAGGCTTGTTCTGGAATTTAAAACAAAAACAGAGAGGATTTTAAAAACCTTAGGTTTTCCACATGTTTTAAAACCGAACCGCGTTAAATAGCAACCAAATCTAGCGGGTACTGTCATGTGTCGAAATATTCAGTTTACAGTGGTGTTGGATTTTTGTATAGGATAATCACTGAGTTTGTTAACAGTTTGTATTGAAAATGTACTTCTGGATCAACAATAGAAAAGGGCCCATCGACATTTGTAAACAAACACTTCTGAGCCCGTTGTCCCGGAAGCCGTTAGCTACACATGCAAACCTACAGAATCATCGTGTAGGGGAAACTTTCCCTACATAGTGATGGTATTGGTTTGCGTGGGTGCCCTACGCTTTGCGAGGAAATAGGCTCAGAAGTGTTTGTTTACAAATGTTGATAGGCCCTTTTCTATTGTTGATCCAGACTTTTCCTCCAAGAAACACTCACCCGCACTGAAAATTATTTTTTTCTTTTATTACGAAATCAAAGGTAGGACTAACACATGTATTTGATGATTTCTGCAATGAAATTGAATTGTTCTTTTCATAAAGCTACCTTCGTATTCAATGCCACACGCGTAACTGTCAAAAGCAGGAAGCTTTTGTTGACACATTCGTTCGTTGTACGAAAACAACACAAAGTGCTACGAATATGTTTTTACCAATAAAAAAGAAATGTCTCTCTGGTGAATGCAGGATTGACTGACATCTCTTATATCGCCTCAGTATAAAATTGAAATAAAAGCGCAAACAGCGAGAAGTTGTTCAGCATATTTAGTAATGTTTCTGACATGACATTCGGAATTTTATGGCAAGATCTCACTAGGTCATGGTGACTCGTTACAAGTTACTTGATAACTCAGTATGAACTTTTAACTCTCAATAGCGGTTTAATTTTAATGTTGAGTTAAATAAATTATTCCAGCCCAACCAAGCAGTAATACCAACATGTATGAGTACGATTGAAGAGAAGCAGCAACTGGTTGATCTTCACAAAATTCATTTCGTGCATTGATAAAGAAGGTTTACTTATGATTGACGACAATAAATAACTAATAACTAAAGCATATGGTAACCATTAAGAATGTTTCATACAATTTACGAGGCATTTGTTCTATGTACAAAATTCATGTTTAAGAAACGAGTGAAAGCTTACGTACGGAAATAAATTTTCAGTGCATATATTGACAAAGCAACACTGCAAAAGCACAGTGTTTTACTCTCCGTGCTCACAACGTTTCAATAGAACAATTTTATTATGGTTTTTCAAAAAGTAAGTTCGTTTGTTTCTTTCCATTACATGCTGGAAATGACTATACCTACCTACTTTTAAAAATTTCGAATGTCCATTCATGGTAGTACTAGATAACAATGAATCAAAGAACTGTTTTAAACTTCCAATAATTAAAAAACAATGCACACAATGCACTCACTAGCAAAGCAACTTTTTCCGAAATCAAATTTTGAATGAGAAGTAATGAATATCGAAATTGATAGCAGCTTTCTTCTTGGTTCATGCGAGTGTTCTCGACTTTTTGTGGTATGTATTTGATTGATGAACTTCTTGTTAATGAAATTCGCATAAATTGTTCTTAACAAGATCCTATTTTTTGATACAGTTGTCAAAATTAAAAATTTACGAAAAAGAGGTTGCTTCGAGCATCGGCTGTGAGCGGTTGAGTCGGTGCTTTATTAAGCCCTATTTTGCTATCAGGCATGGCACGTTTCGTATTATTTCGGTAATGCGAGTAATAGAGTGTGCAAAGAAAAAAAAACAACAAAAATTTGTCCTGGTGAGATGTGGTGGATTGCGCGAGGGTGGACCAATTCTAGTATATCCCGTGTCCTTTGTTTAGTGCATGTCGATTAACCTCATCACTATTGAGAAATGACGAGGTATTCGGTGTTGTTACAGTTGTCATTGTTTGTTTTGTTGGCAATGAATCAAATTTTATTGAAAGTTTCCGCTATTTAAACCCTTTGAGGAGTGGGAGCACTCTTCAAAGGCGCGCCCTTTATCAGTCAAAATCAGATTCATTGCAAAGAAAACAAACTATGACTCCGATACTGACCATGCATCAGAACCCTAGTCATAACCAAACTATAGAACATCAAATAGACAATGAGAATTCACAAAAATGAAGACTAACCATGTTTTACTTATTCTAAGCTCATCCTCGCACAATTGCAAAACGAGTATTGTCACTTTTCATAAGACATAAAATGTAACAAGGACTAAAATATGTTCCTTTGGCTACAACTAACAAATATGTTCCCTAGTTTGAATTAATTCAGACTAGGGTTCGGTGGTAGATCTGATATCCCGTAACGCACCACGAAAAGGTGATCTACCAGGTGATCTACATTCACTTACTATATTATATATCATTATAATATTCATTAACTATATTTTTTTTTATCAGCATAATATTCATTTACTATATTTCATATATTACTACATGACATTGAATATATATTGGGAAATGAGGTGGCATCAGGGTATCACTCAAGCTGGAATTGGACAATGGAGTGGTATGACAACCGGCGTCTAGGAGAGAATAAACAGTATCATTTTCTTATCCTACCGATTCGATTGTGATGCTGTGAATTCTACTCCAACAGTTTCAGTGAGAGTGACGCGCTCTTCTTAACAAGCCATCCCGTAGAAAGCTTAATGAGTATTGCGAATTGGGTTATTCGATTTGTTGGATCGTATCTAGAATCTTATGTTCCCGCGGGTTTCGCGTAAGTCTCTCTGCGTACGGGTCCGCCCCACCGTTTTTGGCCCTTCATACAGCGTTACTGTGAATACAAACCGGTAACTCAATTTGATCGTGCTATTAAGTGGAGCTGCATACATGACAAGGTCTTAGAAGGGATGGTGGCTACCTTACATACATACATACATGATATAAAATGTCACCGAAATAACTTGTTAAATAGTGGTCTTCTTAGTAGTGCATTCTTCTCTGTGAGGCAAAATGAAGGCATGAATGCGATAAAAGCCTGAAGTGAGAACCCATAATAGAAAGTGTGTAGCCGAACGGCGGCGCACACAATACTGTCGGTGCTCACATAAACGCGCGCTTCGCAATCAACAGCTTTTCTTTAGTGGAATTGAAACTAATTTGGGAAGGGAAAAAGTGAATTGCTTTTAGTATACAAGTGCCATGGCCAGTAGTGATGAAAATAGCCTTGAAGCTGAGTTTCAAAGTGAGTTGGGGAGTTGCGCACTCCATCCCCGTCGATTCTAAACCCACCGATGCAAATCCAAGAAGTATCCTCTGATTCAAAAAATAAATTTGTGTTGAAAAAAAAACAGTGCCAAATAAAGTGCCCACTTCATTTAGGCTACAGAAAACATAAATTAAAGTAAAATAAAAGCATTTCAATAATTGACGTGTCCTCCTTTGGCCTTCAGGACCTCCTGCAGGCGCTTCGACATGCTCTCGACCAGATTCTTTCGGTGCTGTGGATCTAGCTCTTCCCAGGCGCGCTCCAGGGCTTCAAAATAGTTATTTTTACTAGTAACACCAGTTTTGTCAATTCTGGCATCGAGAATCGCCCACAAATTCTCGATGGGATTGAGGTCCGGGCTTTGTGGAGGCCATTCCAGCGGTTTGATCCGACAAGACCAGAAGAAAGACTTGGTCTTCTTGGCAGTATGCTTCGGGTCGTTGTCCTGCTGGAATACGAACTTCTCTTCAAGGCCCGTCTGGATCAGCGAAACCTCCAGATTTTCTCGCAGGATGTTGATGTAAGAATCTGCCGTCATTATCTCGTCGATTTTCACAATGCTTCCCACTCCACCCCACGAAAAAAACCCCAGACCATCACATTTTCTCCTCCATGCTTCATCGTGCCTTGGATGTGGCGCTCCTGAAGCTCCTCTCCCGATCTGCACCAAACACGAACCCGCAGCTTTCAGTTAAACAGCTGGAATTTTCGTCCGTCCAGAGAACCGTTTTGCAGAACTCTAGGGGCTTATTAGCATGCTCCTTAGCAAACTTAAGCCTTGCTGATAAATGGGCGCTTCCGGGCAAGTTTGCTATTCAATCCCTGTGCTACGAGACGGTGACGAACAGTTCGACCGGAAACTGATAATTGAAGGGTTTCTTGGATCTCGCGGACAGTTACCTTCGGTCCGTTCCCGCATCCGTTTTCCGCTTCCGTCTCTGCCAGGGCGATCCACCACTGATCCAAACGTTTTAAGCTTCAGAAGAATTTTGCCAACCGTTGCCTTACTGATACTGTACTTCTTAGCGACAGCCCGGTGCGATTCACCGTTTTGCACATCACGAACGACCAATTTTCGGATACACAAGGGAATTGCTTTCGAAAGCACTGCGTTCTCCATTTTTTCAATTGAATCAAATGCGATCACGTATACAAATGCACCAGGTTCAGCCGTTTGCTTCAAAACATTTCAAAATATCAAAACATAAACAATCGAGGGGTCTTCCAATGGAAACTTATCGAAAACATATCGATTTTTGAAGTGGGCACTTTATTTTGTCACTGTTTTTTTGCTTCCGCTTGCGAGACTCCGCAACGTATTTCGATTACATTTTTTGAGAATGTAGTAGTCAAACTGGACAATGCAACTTATCACTCTATTTTTTCGCCCACAGAAATTAAAGCATTGCTAAGTAAGAATATCCAATGAAACAATTCAGCGCTAACATTCGATTAGGGCGTATCTACTTTGTAAATGAACACTTTGTTTGCTAATTTATCGGAAGTAGAATACAATTCCTTCAAATAGAATATATCAGCGGATAGAGGTAAAGCTCATATTTCTTTAAGAGTGCTTAATTTGTATTTGTGACCGTTTGTTCAAGAGAAAATAACTACGAAAGCCATTGTTTACAAAAGTAGATTCGCCTTAGTCTAATGTTGGCGCTGAATTATTATTTTAGTTTAACCTGTCCCCTCTTATACATTTTGCTTTATAGGATAGGGAACGGCTTAAGCACCCCAAGACCCTATTCCAAGAACGGGGTAAACGTTAACCTACAACGCTCATTTTTTTTGCAGTATGGTGCTTCACTGCATGGAGCACCATACTGCAAAAAATGAGCGCTGTATGTTAACGTTTACCCCGTGTAATTTAAAAAATAAATTCGTCGCCTGTTATAATATGTTGATTTTTATCACAGTACTTCAAGAAAAGCTTGCTGTGCGATTGGTGCTTAAGCAATGAGTTCCAGCATAACATTTATTCAGTATACTTTTTTCAATACTCACGAAGACTCACAACTGTTAGTCTAGTGGAGCGCTATAAAATGAGCTCAACAGCGATCCGTCGATTATATTCTACAAATACTAGCATATGTCGCAGTTTATGTTGACAACAATGACACATGATTTTAACATGTCTGACTCACTTACATGAATGATTAATTAATTAATAGAGACTGTCCAGATATCGATGCAGCACGGTATCATAATTTTGCAAGCGATGTATAAATTGGTCTTTCGAGACATTTTTTACTACAGTATTTTCAAACTAATTCAGCCAATGGGCACTATTGTTCACATATATGTACATAAACACTAATACTATTTCGTTTAGTTTTCACTTACAGTTGCAATCATCATTGTAAAAGGAAGAAAACGCCATCAGCTTCAGCATTGAGTCTGACACAAACCAAGGATATGTCTGAATCCAGAGACGCAGAAGTAATAAGATTGAGGTATTTTATTGTTAAGATTTGCTGTTGATAGCTTAAAGTGAACATATGTCATTATCTATCAGACTAAGATGGAGTATGTCGTTTAGCATAATGCCATTTAGCTAAATGCCGTAGGGCCAAATATGTAATTATGGCAAACTGGTCATTTGATATCGTTTGGTATACCTAAATTAATTTTTTTTTAACATAATAATATAAACGAACGACGAAATGAAAGACGAAAACTAAATAAGGAATTGGTTTTTGTTTCGACAGTAGAGAAATAAAAAACGTATAATCTCTCGAATCAAAACATAGTAGGGGGATTAGCATAAGTTCAAAACTCCACAAAAATTGTACGAAATCTAGTGAAAATTTTGTAAATTACTTGCGGGGTGCGGAAGCTTAGAAGCGGACTTCATGGGGATTTCAGCTTATAAAAACCTGCAACCTGACCCCGCAATCAAAGGGTTTTATAACAGGTGTCATTTCACGGTGAAAACAAAGTAAGGTGTGAGCAACCGGAGCTACGCAAGTCTTAAAATGTTTTTTTTAAGGGGGATGGAAAATCTGCAAACAGACTTCCGAAGAACTCAGGGTGTCGGGATGAGGGTGTCAACTCCTCGACCCACTAAAAACCCAACCGTGTCTTGAGCCCCCAAACCACATTTCGGTATAAGTTCGGGGAGGGCTATTGTGCTAATTAAGTACCAACTATGTCTAACTACTAAGGACTTGGGTCGCCTAACTATCTGGAGACCGAGGGCAATCTGGGAGACTGCTATGTATAATGAATCCCAGATGTCCAGGTCTTGGCACATCCTCTGGACCAGATTATTCGGAGCCTTATCGTGACCGCTTACGGCATTCATGCCGGATCTCAAGCCGTCGAAACGAGAAGGACATGCAAAGAATACATGTTTCACATTTTTCTAAACTACCGCGCACTCGGTGCATGCGGAGGACTGTGCATGCCCGTATTTATGTAGATACTGTCTATAGCAACCATGGCCCAGAATCTGCGTTAAGTGGAAGTTCACTTCACCATGTCACCTACTGACCCACCCGGATAGTTCCAGGTTTAGTCGGTGGGTTCAACGACCTTTGGTGGTGTTGTTCCATTCGCACTGCCACTTAATCATAGATGTAGCTCTAATGGTCTTTCGAATACCTCTTGTGCCATGTTGTTCGAAGCACTCTACGTCCTTTTTTTATATAACCAATACCAATACCTTTTGGCACCATCCCCACTAAGATGCAGACCGCGTCGCGTGATACCGTTCGGTATGCACTAACCACTATTAGGCACATATGCCTGTGCGTACTCTCGAGCTTAATTAAGGTAGTTCTTGGTACTCAAAGCAGTGATTCATACCAGCCTGCTGTACATAAGTATGAACAGGGCGGCAGTCTCCAGGAGCTTGCGCTCACTCCCTTGCGTTATAATGTCGATGTCATGCGGTATAATGTCGATATAGCAATTGAAGCTTTTTTGCAGGCATAATCGACGTGGCTGATACAGGACAGCTTATTGCCGATCACAGCCCCCAAGTACCTCAGTGACCTCTTCGATTCAATTGAGCAGTAACCTGCACTAATCGTCCCACGTTACTTTGATTTGCGGAGAACGAGATAGCGATAGCTCCATATAACGTTGGAGCGAGTTGACTATAGACAACCAACAGGCACTATTGAACGCATTTCTCCTGTCAAAGGTGATCACTTCACAGTAGTGGACTCCTCGCCTCTTGTGGTAGATTGCCACTTCTGCCGTCTTGGTGGTGGACAGAATGGCATCCACCGTCAACTTGCCTTTATGGAAGCCAAATCGGTTGTTAGACAGACCGTCTATATCCTCCGTGTACTTTGTCAGTCAGTTAAGGATTAACTTCTAGAGCATCTTACCCGCTGTATCCAACATACCTAGTGAGGGTATAGATGGTCTGTCTAACAACCAGTTTGGTTTCCATTTCTTGGGATGTCGACGGTGTATGCCGTTCTGTCCGTCAACAAGACGGCCGAAGTGGCAATCCAGCGCAAGAGGCGAGGATTTCGAGTGACTACTGTGCAGTGGTCACCCTTGACGTGAGAAATGCGTTCAATAGCGCCAGTTGGGTGGCTATCGCCGACTCGCTCCAACGCCTCCATGTTCTTGTGTACCTGTAAAAGATTCTGGGAAGTTATTTCCAGAATTGCGGACTGGTATATGTGATGGGCCATCATGTGATAATCACCGGATTAATAATTAATCACTTCTTAATTGGTAAGTCTGACGACCAAAACTGAACTGCTTTATTGATTTATTGATTGATTTTGGGGCCCCTAAAGTGTTGCACTGGTTTATTGCTACATGCTACAGTTTGCCTTGAAGTAATGGGTGAAGAGTTCTGGGATGCATATGCTGAGGTCAGCGTGACAAAACAACGCGAACGATAATCGAGCTCCATGCAGATGCGTGTATCCGCGATGTTGATTCATAGTTTGCGTCAGCAAATAATTTTATGACCATCGAATTGAACTTTACAGAAAATGGGCACGTGTTAAGTTAGTGCACCACACCTCCCCTTTTGGGAGAATGGTGTTAAACATTCTGACGGTCAGACCATTGCACTAAAACCCTTTTACAATTTAATTAATCTGTTTTTATGTATGGTTTCATTTGTTCCATGTGAATTCTTTATTTCACATTAGGGTTTGAAATTTCAACAACTGTAAATGGACCATCGTATATTTGTTCTAGCTTTTTTCCTGTTTTCGTTAACTACTGCTACCTGATGTCAAAGTTTCAGTTCGATGGGAAGTTTTTTTATTTTGACAAATGATGATTTTTTGTTTGTTGATCTCTAAGTATTCTCTAGTTCTTTTATATGCTGTATGTAATCTTTATTGGGTAAGTGTACCCATAGTGGAGGTAGTACCAATAGTGGTTGTATTGGTTGAAAATGCATCCATTTTAGGAAATAGAATGCAATTACACAAACTAATCAATTACAAATCTTTAACTTGGCTTCGAGGCCGCGTTGAGCTAAAAATCGGTTGTTTTCATAAAATAACGACCAAGAAAAACACTTCCGAAAAAAAAGTGTAGACGCTCTACTGCATTCCTTAAGTTTTCACAAGGAACTTGACATTTTTCTTAACACTATAGATTGTTGTTAAACTATGTAAACATGATCACTTAAACTCTAACAAACTAAAATACATTCAATTTCGTCATTTTCAGTTCATATTTACAACATTTTATCAATTTTCCTCGAATTTTCCCGTTGTGCCATTATTGGCACCAAAAACACAATGTTCCCATAGTGGTGCTACTCCAATGTTTACATGTGACCCGTCAGCGCAAGCCGCAATAAAGTTGAAGATTTTGCTCGATTTTGGTGTGAAAACGGGTAAATATAATAAATATTCACTAACTGTACGCATCTACATGATCTAAACTTGTTGTAGAATGAAGATTCGTCAGCGAAAACTGCTCCAAAATACGATGAAGTGGCGATCGCCCGCTGCATGGAATTAGTCACCTCGAAATAAAAGACATTGTACGGAGCATGTAAGACTTACGGAATTCCGCAATCTACCGTTCGCTACCGGCTCAGAGACAAATGGACAACAAAAGTTCGGAAAGGACCAAAAACAGTGCTGACTGAGGATGAGGAGCGAAAACTTGTGAAGTTTGCGATTGTTATGGAGAAGAAAGGATTCCCAATCGTAAAAGAATTACTGCTGCACAAAGTTAAAACTTTCTTTGGCATCGTTTCTTGGCCCAATCCGTTCACGGACAATGTTCCAGGTAAGAAGTGTACCAGAACACCAGAAATGGACAGAACTAACTAACAATTTTGTTGTTGTAGGTAGTAAATGAATGAAGGTATTCCTTCGCCGTCACAATGAAATCACTTTCCGAACGCCTGAATCAGTATCCTCCGCCACCTCAAAAGTAACAGAGGCCGACATTCGTGGTTGGTTTGAGAAACTGACATCCTATCTAGAGGAAGAGGAACTAATGGCTGCAACATTGGATACATCCCGAGTTTCCAACGGCGATGAAACGTCGTTCTTCTTACATCCGAAGACGAAAACCGTGCTCGCTAGTCGTGGCAGCAAAAATGTCTATGAGTACGAGCATGCCGAAGGTCACAAGAACATAACCACAATGTTTACATTTGGAGCTGACGGATCGGTTGTTCCTCCATGTGTCATTCTTCCGATGCAGCGCATTCCTACTGACATCCTTTGACTGTTCCCGAAAGACTGGGGCATCGGAAAAAGCCTGAAAGGTTGGATGAACGCCATCAACTGCATGTTATACATCCGCAAAACGAACTGAACCCCGAAGCATCTGACGTTGCCGAGACGATTGAACAGAATCCGGGTGCAGCAGCACCAAAAGAGGAATTTCCTGATTTCCAACTTGCTGCAGGAGCAGTTGTGCTGGAAGATTCAATTATCATTCTAACGTCTACCATCCAAGCTGCGATAGATTGCATTGACAGAGAGCGCATAAATGGACTAAATAATGGATCTGTGATTTCTGAAGAAGGATTGGTAATTCAAAAGCTCTATGAGATGTTGCTGTTGCCTTTCGATTCGCAGAACATAGATGCCGGAAGTGATAATCAGGAGGAATCACTGTCGTTGCATGACAACATTGGAGATGATTCGGCATTTGTCGAGGATGTTGGCGAAAATGTCTTCGAGGCTGAGGAGCAATTTGATATAGCATCCAATGTAATGTGCGAAAGGAATGGACAAAGCTGTACAGGTCGTAAAATGAGCATTTCAGAACTGCTCTACACTCCACCAACTCCTCACCGGAGCAACAGGCATATAAATTACAAAAGAACATACCACCTGGTATTGACATCATCAGAGCGGCTTGAAGAAGTATATCGCATCCAGGGAGAGAAGGAGAACGAAGTAGCGTGGAAGAAAGCCAGAGTAGAGGAAAGGGAGCGTTTGAAAGTTGATACCGAACAGCTGAAACAGGAGAAAGCAGAAATCATAAAACGTCGACAGGAAGAAGCTAAACAGCTGAAACAGCAAAAACAGGAAGAGGCTGAGCTACGGAAGAAGAAGAAAGAGAAGGGAAAGCAGAGTAAGCTTAAGGAAATCAACCAGCAAAACCAGCAGAAAGTGAAGTTACTTGAGGCGCTGAAACTGGAGTGGAAGGATTAAGCTGGCAACTGCAAAGATCTGAATTAGCATGTTTGTTTTATTTTTATTTCACATGAAGTTGATTTTGTTATATTTTATATCTTAGACATGCAGTCAAAGACCATTGCGTCATGACGGTGAATTCCTACGCAGTAAATAAATAAGATACACAGTTGGTGTCGTAAACATTAAGATCGTTTTATTCCTTCGTTTCTAAGAGGTTATCTATAAACTACGTAGACTCTTAGGAGGGGGGGGGGGGGTATGTGTGGCAAAAGCCTACGATTTATATAAATTTCGAAAATTGTGTATGTACCAAAGTCTACTAGGGAGGAGGGCGGGGGGTTTGAGACCCCCAAAAATCGATCTACGTGGTTTATGGACAGCCCCTGATATCGAAGAGTCTATTAATATTGTAAATTTTTATATTTTGTAGGGCGAGAAACGTGACTGTTCTGGTTAAAAAGATCGTTTGTTTAAAGTGACGCTGCATCCATGTCACAGAAGAAGGAAGTTGTAAATGATAAATTTTTACCCTACGTAATTTATGCACGTCCCCTAGCAGTTGACTGGAAGTGAATTTCGCAGTCAATCAATCATCTCAACTTTATTTTATTCAGGCTTATTAATGATTTTTAATTGCCTCCACTATTGGTACATGATACCTCCACTATAGGAACCATGCTACCACTATAGGTACAAAGAGATAGCCAGAAAAATTGCTTTTTTTACTTTCCATTTCTAATAGAAAAAGTCGTTATTTTTAGACACTTTAAAGATGGATCAACAATATAAAAAGTTAACATCACGAATATGTTTGAAAATCATATAAGATTAAGCCTGAATCATCAATGACGATTACTAAATGCGCCACTTTTGGTACATTTACCCTTGTAGTTCTTTTGTAAAATCGTCGTAGTTATAAATCGGTTGTAGCTTCTGTGAAGAATTGCTTGTGAATTTTCTCTGTTCTGCCAAAGACAAGTTCAAAAGGTGTATATCCATAATCTAAGCTTGGGGTGTGTAAAACTCTAATTAAAACGCGAAGTTTACGATACAACTTTTAATTTTTATTTTTCCGTCAGACGTCCACGAGATCCTCGTTTCCTCCCTTCTTGCTGAATCCCTTCTCTTTCTCCCCCTACATCGCTCTCCCTCGCTTTCTACTGTCAATCTTCCTTTCCTTCTGAAACAATCAAGATTATCAGACGACTCTTGTTGAGCATGAGCATGAGCATGATTGACCGCCCACGGATGCAATTCCGTTATTGCCAGATCAGCTGTATTTACACAAAGAACCAACACATGATGTTTGGGACTAACATACATCTTCAATGTGCAAAAACTGGTGACCCATTATTAAGCAACACCGGCGCCGGCCGTGTCCGAATGCTGGTCAAGTAGGGAATGTGAAGGAACGTGTTGACATGATACTCGCTTTGAAGGAAGCCGAGAAATCCTCTGCACTTCCACGAGAAATCACTGGGATGTTGGATAGTTGGGGAAAGGTTAACAGCAGGGTTCGTTTTGGTTAACGATACGCTGAAGTTATGTAGCACCATCCGCCGAAATCAATGGGCCGCTCCAATGTGACTGAAAAGAGACAAGCATTAGGAAAAACATAATAAAACAAAACAAATTATACAAAATAGACAGAATAAAAGATATTGGATATTGTCTTCAAAATTTTGTAGAAATAAATTATTTGTCGCTTTGCAAACCCGCTCTCCTCAATGTCCTAGATCTCTGCCAAGTTCTGCTGGATCCGCGGTTGCTGTAGTCGGCACTCGTCCACACCAAGGTGGCCGTCGCCGAAGTGTAGAAAACCTTCCGGTAGTAACATGATATCTCGTCTAATACACTCTTCTTGCACCGATTAATTTTCAAACTAAGCCTGCACATCTAATCAAAATTCACTTAGGCACAGTTTTGGTTGCAGCAAACAGAATCAATAAGAAAAATTAACTCGCTTATGACCTCTAACTTTACACGGTTGCTACAAGACCGGGTACATAAATATTTCGATAAATCTACACACATCTCTGACTTCTGCGATAGATAGACTTTTTGTTAATTTCCAAGGCAACCTTCAATATAAACACACTGGCCGTCGTTCGATAAAAATGATAAAAATGATAATAAAGATAAATAATATTAATATATATAGTGAAGGGATATTATAATAAGAACTGAGAATTACATGTGTGCCGACTGCTGTTTTGTTGCAATTGTAGACAAACTTGCGCATCCATTGAGCCAGAAAATTTAAACAATGTATGACAGCCATGAGAAAAAAAAATTAATTTTAAATTTAAAATTATTTTAGAATACCTGACGACCTGGAAGACCTGAAAGATATGAGAATGGAAAATTATGATATGATTTACCGGTCGCACCCCCTCACTTCGCTATTGTCGGATTGACAACATTGCCCAGGCTACGCCAACCAGCGTCTCCATGTTTCAGCTGGCAGTCTTTTGTGATCATATGACTCGTGGAGGCGTGAGGTAGGAA
This sequence comes from Aedes japonicus, assembly GCA_034211315.2. Taxonomy (NCBI): domain Eukaryota; kingdom Metazoa; phylum Arthropoda; class Insecta; order Diptera; family Culicidae; genus Aedes; species Aedes japonicus. Next base: position 16,281 of record JASCZW010000921.1, read on the forward strand.
CTTGTGAGGACCAGAGGTCGGTCGCACCCTCCTTAGAAGTAGTCAACTCACCATTTGAAGCCCATTATCAGACGACTCTTGTTGATAACACAAATTGCTTGCATTCCCAATCGGATGAATCTCCGATAACGATTGCTTTGGTAACGACTTCAGGTGAGCAGAGCTTCTTCGGAACTCTTTGCCAGACGAAGAAGACTTTATGGTGACATCTGTTCCCCACTTTCTTATTACACTAAATTGTTCAGGTGAAAAGTTCGAAGTCAACTTGTTGTCCTTTTTCATTCGCTTCGCTAGTACCTGATCTCCAACTTCCATGGTACTAGTTTTAGCTTTTCGTTGATTGTCAGCATAGGCTCTACCCTTCTCTTTTTCTCTTATTTCTCCGTCGTCATAAGTGTTAGGCACTCTTGGTAACTTTGTTCGCATTTGGAGGCCATACATAAAAACCGCGGGTAGTTTCCCAGTTGTTGAATGATTTGAAGAGTGGTATACAAGCAGGTTCTGTCGCAAATCCTTCCGCCAGTATTGTTCCAACTCCTGAGCAATACGCAGTCGTTTTAAAATGGATCGATTCTGCCGTTCAACCTCTCCGTTCATCTGCGGCCAGTATGGAATTGTGCTCTCTAGATGTACGCCATATTCGTCGCAGAATGCTTGAAATGCCTCCGAAGAAAACTGAGGGCCATTATCCGCACGAAGTGGCTCTGGAACTCCATACCACGAAAAAATTATTAGCAGCTCTTTAATCGTTGATGTTGTTGTAATCTCATTCATCTCAACGACTTCCATAAATCTGCTATAATAGTCGATGCAGGCTAGCAAATTTTCGCCATCTGGAAAAGGACCCAGAAAGTCTTTTAAGATTAAATCCCAAGGCCGGGATGGAAGTCTTTTTCTGATCATTGGCTGTGGTTGGTTGGGAGCAGCAACTGAAACACATCCACGACAAGTCATATTACACATATTTTTCAACATTTTGATCCATTTTTGGCCACCACACATTAGTGCGCAAATGGTTTTTCATGATCTGGATACCCGGATGTCCCTCGTGAGCGATTTGCAACACTCGTTGTCGAAGACTCTCAGGAATTACGATATGGTCTACTCGTAATAATATATCATCTAGGTGGCAAAGCTCAGTTGATATCATTTGAATGGCAGAGGCATATTTTCTTCTGTCCCGGAGTCGAGGGCCTGAATTACCTGTTGTATTTCCATGTCATCTCTACTTGCACATTGAATTTCTTCCCACTTCAAAGCTACTGTTGTTGCTGAAGAAGATACGATTTCCCTCACAGTCAATTCTTCAGCTTCATCAAATGGTTGAGGAAATAATGTGGAAAGAACATCCGCTATGTTCGACTGTCCCGAAACGTGAATAATCTTGTACTGAAAACTTTGAAGTCTTAGGACCTGACGCTCAATTCAAGCACATGGCCTGGATGTCGGAGTAAATAGGAACGTCAACGCCTTGCAGTCCATCATAAGACTAAATTCCCGACCAATTAGGCACACCTGAAACTTTTCAACGCTCCATACTAGTGCCAGTGCCTCCTTCTCAGTTTGGCAATATCTTCTCTCTGTATCCGTGAGAGATTTCGATGAAAAACTGATTATCCTAGACATTCCTTGTTCATTTGTCTAAATAAGTACTGCTCCCAAAGCAGACGGACTCGCATCTGCCCAAACAGACGTTTCGTCTTCGAGTTTGTAGAACCCAAGGCTTCCAGCGTTCGCTATACTGGCTTTAATTGCACGAAATGCTGACTCTTCTGGTTTATCCCAGTGAAATTTCACGCCCTTCTGCGTTAACTTCCTCAACGGTTCGTCTACCGCCGCTAAGTTAGGAATAAATTTTTCCATGTAATTTGCGAGCCCCAAGAAACTATGAACCTCGCTTTCATTTTCCGGATGACGGAAAGTTTTCACAGCATTTCGTTTTTCAACGGACGGTCTTATGCCATTGGAATTAATTTTATATTCAAGATATTCAAATTCCGTTACACGTATCTTGCATTTTTCCCAATTAAGAACTAGTCTCCGATCCTTAGATTTTCTCAGTACCTCATTCAATCGGTTGTCGTGTTCATCCACTGTCTTGCCTTTAACTGCTACATCATCGAGATACCAGTATGCACCCTCACATTCCGCCAGAATTTCATCCATGGTACGCTGAAAAATTTCAGGTGCCGATACCAGGTCAAAAGGGAGACGCTTAAATCGCTACAGATCTCGATGAGTGATAAATACGGTGGCATTTCGAGATTCTTCCTCCAATTCCAGCTGGAAGAAAGCGTCCTTCACATCGAGTACACTCCACACGTTCCCTTTCCCAAACTTGGTGAGGACATCGTCAATTACTGGCATTGGATGACGATCACGGATTACCGTTTGATTAACTCGTCTGAGATAAACGCACAAACGAATCTGACCATTTGCCTTGTTTGCTACTACAAGCGGAGAAATCCATGACACTGGTCCACGTTTTACTTCGATAATATCTCTTCCAATGACCCTAATGTGGAATAATTCAAAATATGAGTTAAGTTTAGTCAGTCGTGGTTTACGCTACAACTAAAATTCGGCATGAGTGCCTCTGCAATCCTTATGAGCACTCGTGCTGAATTTGGACGCTAACGGACCATTGTTATTCCAGTTATAGCGTAAACCATGGCTGAGTAAACCCTAGCAATGTTGGTTTCTGCTTTTAAACAATTTTAGGCTGATTTATAGGTCTTACATTTAATGCGGTCAGAATGGGACTAGCCTCCCCTTCTTTTTATGGGTACATTACTTCACAAATAAAACTAGATTTTTAAACATGAATTTATTAGGAATAAGTTTGATAACTTCAATGAAATGATTCCCGCAGTTATTTTGAAGTGATGGAAAATGATGCTTATTCCATGTGTGTATGGGCAAAAAACTTAAAATTTTCAAAAAAATGTAACTCAAAAACGGTTCGATGAACATTTCTAATGTTTTGATATGTTATGTATTTTATATTTGAATTTTCTTAAAAAAAAAATATAAAAATAAATAGTCGTTGTGGTCCAACATTTCAAAAATCATGAAAAACGAATATTTTGACCATTTTTTTTTCAAGTAAAATAAGTTGATTTTATTTGTCAGTTTTTAGATCACCTTTAGCACCTCCACACGCCTTCTTCTGTCTATTCCTGCTAGTGCAGGTCTCACCAAGTCTTCAAAAGAGAGTCGTCTCCATCCATCCATGATGACTGTCATCCTCTGCAGTAGAACCATCCAGGCCGCTGCGACACGAGCACAAGTACAAAATTTGTGGAGAAGAGATTCAGTCGCTTGGTCGTCACAATGAGTGCTAAATTGGTCCGGAACTCTCCGCATCACAAACAGTAGCTCTGTATGGTCGATTTTGCCATTAACCATCAAATATAGTTTCGACCGGTGCGTAGATGGAAGTTGCTTCGCTGAGATGTTTTGCCACGTACGTGGCCAATCCATTCCTGGACTGTCTCGTTCCACCTTCGGCAGTTCTGTTTGGTTGACGAAGTGCTGGTGGATTTGGTCGGCGGAGGGGTTATGTTGGATTTGGAGGGGAATGTGGGATAAATTTGAAAGGATTAATTTGACGTCAGGAAGGTCTATTGGAATTGCTGGGCGTGGATTATTTTGGACAAGAAGGGATCTATAGAAGGGAAGGGATTCGATCTCCTGCAGATGTCGGTTTATTGCGAGCGACTGACATTTTAGCGCTGGTAATTGCAGCTTCAGGCCTCCCTTTTCCTTGATGCGGGCGAACTGCATCATCGGGACACGGGCGACTATTCCTCTCCAAAGAAACGTTCCCATCGTTGACGTTATCTTCGCTGTGTGCACTCCTAACGGTGGTAGAATGGACGCGAGGTACCATATCCTGGATGTGGCGAACGTGTTGAGCATGATGACCTTTTGATGTAACGTCAGCGTGCGCAGAGAATGCAACCACATTTGTTGTGAGAACTTCCCCACGAGCGCATTCCAATTTAAAGTTGTCATCAGGCGTATCGAGTTTGCGAACACAACACCCAGAATTTTGACTGTGTTGGCTGTTTGCAGTCACTAGGAGTTGATGGTGCCACCTTCGCAAAACCCGACATCGATAGCAACAGTTTTCCGCACATTCAATTTCGCTCCAGAAACTCTCCCGAAGCGGGTGAACAGCCCATTCATCTCTTCGATTTGCCTTGTCGATGTGATGATTACACTGATGTCATCCGCATAGGCTACCAGCAGATCGTTACCGCACACACGTTCGAGCCTGCACACTAATGGATGTAGGTACAACACGAATAGGTGCATGGACAACGGGTCCCCTTGCCTCACAGACCGTTGGATTTCAATCGACCGAAAGAGATGCCCATTGATCAGCAGCCGAGAAGTGGACCGGCTGGCAATGCGCGAGAGTAGAGCGATGAGATCCTGGTTGAAACCGAGCGAGCGCATGGTCGCGAAGAGAAAGGAGTGCCGGACTCGATCGAACGCATGATCAAGATCGAAGCTGATTAACTTTCCGGCGCGGCGGTGGTGGCGAAGATTTGCTATGCGGTCTTTCAGAGCGAGAGTGGCTTGAAAAATGTTTCGCTCTGGGTTCGAGCATTTCTGCCCGTCACTCAAGATGTGGTGTTCTCGCATCACTTGCTCCAGTCTGGTTTTGAGTATGCGGGAGAGGAGCTTATAGTCGCTGTTGAGCAATGAAATCGGTCGGTATGATCGCGCTTGTCGCCACCTCTCTTCTTGACCAACACGATGATCCCTTCAACAAACGCAGCGGGAAGATTGTCGCTCAGTGCCTCATTCAGCAACAGATTTAACTCTCGGTGGATGACGTCGAAGATGCGGTGGTAGAATTCTCTCGGAATACCATCATAGCCAGGGGATTTACGAGGTGCGCTTGCTGTTATTGCAGACCAGATTTCTGCCGTCGTGATGTCGCTCGTACAGGCTTCATTTGATGGATCGTTGAGTGGCACAACACTCTCACAGACGAATCCAGTCTCGCGTTCTTCTGTTGCCTCCTCGGTGTAGAGAGTGGAGAAATAGTCCACCATGTGGTCCTCTATCGCTCGTGATGTTGTAATGGTTTCGTCTTGCTCCGTCTGCAGCTGCGTGATGATGGTTTTCTTCCTTCGCCTCTCGCCTAGCTGGAATATTGAGATTGGTTCTCCCGCCACGTGCGTTTCGTTGATCCGCATGAACGTGTGAGAAAACCTCCGTTGATGCGCAAGCATTTCGCCTTTCAGTCGGTTGATGGTGGTCAGCATTTCTGGGTGCTGGTAATACCCGTCGTAGGCAAGCCGTAGTTCACCGTAGAGGCGCTGATGCTCGCTGTGAAATTCATCGAAGATGTCTCGAGATTTCCACTTGAAAAACCGTTTGATCTTGGGCTTAGCGAACGAGAGCCACCAGTCCACCCATGAGCCATAGTTTCTACGTTGGCGGGTCCAATATTGCCACTGGTATTGTAAATCCGCAACGTTCTCGTCGGTTAGAAGGTACGGTTGGAGAGACCAGCCCCGGCCATGTTCCTGACCAAGATGGGGGAGGCAGAGTCGGAGAGTCAGCGCTTTATGGTCGGTAAAAGAGCAGACGTGTGTATGTGCTACTCGCAAGTGGTCACGGAGACCGCTGCTGACGTATATTCGATCAAGACGCGATTGAGCATTCCGACAGACGTATGTGAAACCATCATCACGTGGACACAGTTTTACACATACATCGTGGAGCTGCAGTTGTTGAACGGCTGCTTTGAGGGCGGGACTCGTGTTTGGGCTGCTTGAGTCGCGTGTTCGAAGCACGCAATTGAAATCGCCTGCGAGGATGGTGTGCGTGGTGCGGTGACGGAGATAGTAGGGAAGCGTTTCATTGAAGAAATTCTCCCGAGCGGCGCGTTGCGAAGACCCGGAGGGAGCGTAAACATTGCAGATTGTCGTGTCTTGCACTCGCAGCGCAAGCAGTCGGCTATCCAGGCTCCTCTCAACGTGAGTGACTTGGATGTGATCCTTCAGAGCAATAGCTGTACCCCTTCTCGTGTGATCTACATTGAAATAAACGACGTAACCAGGCAAGGAGAGCTGTTCGTTCTCAACTTCCTGTAGACACACGATGTCGAGGCTTTGGCTGTTGATGAAGGTCCGGAGAGCGTTTACTTTCGTGGCGTTCGTGAGTGTGCATATGTTGATGGACGAGATGTTGTACGACGTGAGAGCCATTTATAATTGCATTTCCTCCTCTCTTTCGTCGTCGATGTCGTCCCGGCGGGGTTTTTTACCAACCGGTGGGCTTCGATTTCGTCTACTGCTCGTTGAAGTAGTGGAGTCATCGGTTTCGTTACCGGTGCCGCTCTTGCTCTGCGATCGCAGCGCTGGCTTTTTGAAAATGTCGTCCACGACCACGACAGTTTGCGGTGGTGTTAGGAACGATGATGACGAATTCTGCATTCGTTTTTTTTTGCGGACACGAGGGTATCACAGTCGGTACGGTCTGCCTGCTTATATTCGTATTTGAGGTCTGGCTCGTGACACTCGGCAGTTCTGGGAAAGCGTCCGATGATAACGGTGGTGGAGCGGTGGTATTCTGAACGACCGGGCTCGTGTTTGTTGGTCTCGCACCAGCTGTTTTTTTGGGTTGTTGACCGGTGGTTGACCTATTCGTCTGTCCAGCTTGCTTCTTCACATTGGCGTAGCTTTTCTGGTACAAGAGTTTTTTGTTCTGGACACATGATATGCCAGTGTGAGCTTGTTCCTTGCAGTGGCGACACGATTGTAGCTGTCCCTTGTATACAACGAACGCTTGCTCTCCATCAATGGTGACCCACGAGTCGATATTCCGCTTCATTAACATGCGGGCAGACCATATGCCGAGCGGTATGCCTTCGGCTTCGTTGCTATCGGCCCACGACACTTCGCGGATCGAGAGCACTTCACCAAACGCCATAGGAATTCTACGATCCTTTCTTCCGATACATCTTCGGGGAGGTCGTGAACACGCACTTCAACACTACCATCTTCCAGTGTGATGCGAAGCTTGTGTTTCTTCCCCTGACACTCCACTTCATGCTTCCCGTCATGTTCGTCAACGACACTTTGTGCGAGCGCCAAGTCACTGCTTTGATGAAGGCACATGCTCCACCTCTGTGGCACTGGAGTTTTTTGATGTCTTCCCGTTTCAAACCGAGAACCGAGCGACAGAGTTTTTCTACCGATGGTTTCACGGCAAACTGAGAATAGTCTATTTTAAAAGTATTTTCTCGCCTCATCGCGGGATACTTTAGCACGCGACGCGGCACAGTGTAGCAAGAAACGATAAATGCTTCAACGGTAAATGCTTCACTTGTGATAAGCGCAATCCAAAAAAACGTCTGCACGTCTCAAAAGCTGAGCGATAACTGTTTTAGCAAATTTGAGTAAATAATTATTTTAACCAATATTTTCAGTAAAATAAAAAATCATAAGCTTCCTATTCATAAAAAAAATTGCAAGTCGATTCAGTGGTTCAGAAGTTATGATATTTTTTAAATAAAAAATTTCGAAAAATGTCGATTTTTCTGGTAACCCTATATCGAACATGGTCACTTTATTAAAAAAATAAAAAAATACGGGTCTAATTATTTTTGATGAAGAACATACCAAGTGATTTTAAGCAAAATCGGACAACTTTTTTTTCAACTTTATACTTTTCCCGTGGAATCGCTGTATAGTAGTGTCAGCTAATTGTAGTAAATAACTTTATGTAGCTTCACTTTTCCAACATGGTTTGTAAGCAACATTAATTTGGTGAAATTAATTCAGTTCTGTTTAGAAGTTAGACGAAGCAACATGTAGTTGCCTCTTTTTAAAAAGCAAAACCCATAAACCCCGCTTTTTAACTGATACATATTTGAAACTTTAACTGCAAATCAATGCAAAATATTTTTTTTATTTCACAGGCTCTCTCGCAACGACAACCCATTCATTCAAAACGTTCTAGCTAGTCGAGAAAGTATTTTGGATTATACTGATGATACAGAGTCTGACGACGCAATCTTGATATTGATGGCGCAGGTATGTTTGAAAGTGCATTTACACCAATGGGTTGGGTATTCTGATCGATTTAAAAGGTTTCATATCTTTGCAAAAGACCGGGCCACTAAACGTACAATCTTTTTGAAACTATGTATATGCCTTGGTAGTTTTTTCAAATCCAGAGAGTGAATGTGATTGTGAATTGTACTTGCCTGTCATAGCAAGCTGATCTCAGGGCTGGCTCTCGAAATGTTCAGAATGGTGATGCAAAGGTGTCGGGCGACGTCGTCTACCCTTACGCTTGGAAAATTCAGACCATATTGAGGATTTTTTTCATTATCGTATAAAATAAATAGTAAGGAGTAAATAAAAAATATAAAAACACTCAGGGTTACCCGTTCTCCTTGAAAACGCCAATTCAAGTTTTCCGCCAAATAAAGTTGGCATACAGGTGGGTATTGGCCAAATTTTGATTTTTCAGCTATAATCCTAAATAGGTAAAAGAGTTTTTTTCATGCATCTAGGAACCTAACGTCCGGGCTCCATCACAATATATTTTATTGTGATGTGTCCAACTCAATGGGTAAATTGAACTGAAGGTGTATATTGTAGATTCTTTGGAACCGGTTTAATCTGCACTGAGTTTTTCGATAAGTGACATCAAAGACTCCTCGAACACATCCTAATTTACCCTTAACTTCATCCTTAAGGCATGAATACAGAGACTAATTTACATTCGATAAATTTGCATCCAAATAATTTCGCAAGTATGGTTTATGATTTGGCCCTCTTTCACGAAACGATGTACTGTTTTGGGATATTGGAAGATGAAAAGGCTAATTTAACAGAATCAGGAATTTAGGCGGTACAGATGGCATTCCGAGCATGATGGAATGAACTATCTGGTGAATACATGCAAGAGTGTCTGTTTTTGAGAAAGTCTAATGCACGAAAGGTGCAACTCAAACCTGGTATGCTATTTCGTTAGGTAAACTTATTCAAAATTAATTGATGATAAATCATTCAATTAATTTTGGGACGAGATAGAGGGTGGTGTTACCGTTGAGATTATTTACCCTAGTTTTGTATTAATAAATAAATAAATGTTTGGTTGTTAGTAAAAATTAAGTGTAAATGTTAGTAAATGTTAGCAAAAAAATTATATTTATACTCCGGAGTAGCCATAAGTAGAACAAAATTTGTAAACACACTTCACATAGAAACACACACCACATTATGAAGTGAGCCAAAAACGAGTGTAGCCATAAAAGAGAGTCAACCAGAACCCGTCAAAATGGGATATGAAATGGATGAAAGGGATGAAAGGGATAAAAGGGGGGACAGGCTACGGGGTAGGATAAGCTCTTGCTTATCCAGAGCTTCGAAGCATACAGTTGTAATAAAGTTAGTACAGTGAGGAAACCCGAAATTAAACGGTGCACCAAGCCACCACGTAATTGTACCAGCAATACCGCTGATAGCACAAAGAAAGTTGTATCAGGACCCATTATTACCGGCATAAGAAACTCGTAAGTCCGGAGTGCATATTTGCCCAACCCATTATCCCGTTCATCCCACCAGCGTCGGATCCAGTCAACGATCGACCAGGGTATCAGACGATCCAGCAGGCAAACCGTCAATCCAGCGTGCGTACTGTGCGACGTAGACAGTGCAAGTCCGTCGACCACGTGCCTTAGCAGCTCACCACCGGCCGGCCGCAACGTTCCACACGCTACACACCCACACAGTCCGTAAGTCGAGTAATAAAAACCCGAATTAATCCACCGATGGTGAGACTGAACCCTTCTTACATTTCATCAAAATAACGAACTCAAATGTGGCTAATATTGGACTGGATACATATTTTCATCAGAAATTCCAGGAAGATCCAAGAATATTCGATATGTCATACATTCAGTTTTTAGAATGAACTATTTGTCAATCCTGGACGGATTGTTCATCGATGTGATTAAAATATTACCATTATTAACCTTTAATGACCTGTTTATGTTATTTATATAGAAGGGGAAATTACATGAATATTAGAAATTTCATACAATTAGTCCATAGAATGCATTATTAGACAATCCTAAGTGTCAATTATGATTATCGATATGGATTCAAGATGCTTAATAAGTACATATTCGTTGAAAATAGTAAATGGAGACTTTGTGTAATTTTCGAATATACTCGTTGCAGTTCAAAACCAGACCACTCGAGCCAATCGATGCTGCTCTAATTCTATACAGTCACATAGTGTGGCTAGTCCGCTGTATGTGCTATACAACGCTCCAGATGCGACACAATAGAATGCAAGCGGCATCGATTGGTGTGATTGGTCTTGTTTGGTTTTGCACTGCAACGAGTATATTGTCATCTCACAATTATGTGCTCTCAGGTATTGTTTTGGTCATATCTCCATGAAGAATTATCCAATCATAATGAAATTTTGACCAGTTATTTGGAAATATCATAGCTTTGATTTGGCACCAACAAAACTAAAATCGGTACACAAATAGCTCAGTATGTAATCGGAGACTAAACTGTTTGATTACTATTATAATAGGCCTTCAAGTACTGTTTCGTTCATATCTTCGTAACGAAATGTCCGAATGAAAAAAAAATCAATAGCGTTCTATGGGAATGTTGTAGCTTCCATTTGCCGTCAACAGAACTGAAATCGGTTCACAGATGGCTGAGAAACCGATGTGACATTATTTGTAACGCACACACACATACACACACACACACACATACACACACACACACACACACACACACACACACATACATACACACAGACATGTGCTCAGTTCGTCGAGCTGAGTCGAATGGTATATGACACTCGGCCCTGTGGGCCTCGGATAAAAAGTCGAGTTTTCAAGCGATCTTAATACCCTTCTATTGATGTAAGAAGGGTAAAAAGGGAAGTTAACATAATGAAATTTTGAACACTTATTTGGAAATTTTATAACTTTAATTTGGCGTTAACAAAGCTTCAATCCTGAGCTTCAATTTTGATTATCGATATGGATTCAAGATGCTTAAATAAGTACATATTCGTTGAAAATTGTAAATGGAGACTTTGTGTAATTTTCGAATATACTCGTTGCAGTTGAAAACCAGCCACTCGAACCAATCGATGCTGCTCTAATTCTATACAGTAGCATAGTGTGGCTAGTCCGCTGTATGTGCTATACAACGCTCCAGATACGACACAATAGAATGCAAGCGGCATCGATTGGTGTGATTGGTTTTGTTCGGTTTTGCACTGCAACGAGTATATTGTCATCTCACAATTATGTGCTCTCAGGTATTGTTTTGGTCATATCTCCATGAAGAATTATCCAATCATAATGAAATTTTGACCAGTTATTTGGAAATATCATAGCTTTGATTTGACACCAACAAAACTAAAATCGGTACACAAATAGCTCAGTATGTAATCGGAGACTAAACTGTTTGATTACTATTATAATAGGCCTTCAAGTACTGTTTCGTTCATATCTTCGTAACGAAATGTCCGAATGAAAAAAAAATCAATAGCGTTCTATGGGAATGTTGTAGCTTCCATTTGCCGTCAACAGAACTGAAATCGGTTCACAGATGGCTGAGAAACCGATGTGACATTATTTGTAACGCACACACACACATACACACACACACACACACACATACACACACACACACACACACATACATACACACAGACATGTGCTCAGTTCGTCGAGCTGAGTCGAATGGTATATGACACTCGGCCCTGTGGGCCTCGGATAAAAAGTCGAGTTTTCAAGCGATCTTAATACCCTTCTATTGATGTAAGAAGGGTAAAAGGGAAGTTAACATAATGAAATTTTGAACACTTATTTGGAAATTTTATAACTTTAATTTGGCGTTAACAAAGCTTCAATCCTGAGCTTCAATTTTGATTATCGATATGGATTCAAGATGCTTAAATAAGTACATATTCGTTGAAAATTGTAAATGGAGACTTTGTGTAATTTTCGAATATACTCGTTGCAGTTGAAAACCAGCCACTCGAACCAATCGATGCTGCTCTAATTCTATACAGTAGCATAGTGTGGCTAGTCCGCTGTATGTGCTATACAACGCTCCAGATACGACACAATAGAATGCAAGCGGCATCGATTGGTGTGATTGGTTTTGTTCGGTTTTGCACTGCAACGAGTATATTGTCATCTCACAATTATGTGCTCTCAGGTATTGTTTTGGTCATATCTCCATGAAGAATTATCCAATCATAATGAAATTTTGACCAGTTATTTGGAAATATCATAGCTTTGATTTGACACCAACAAAACTAAAATCGGTACACAAATAGCTCAGTATGTAATCGGAGACTAAACTGTTTGATTACTATTATAATAGGCCTTCAAGTACTGTTTCGTTCATATCTTCGTAACGAAATGTCCGAATGAAAAAAAATCAATAGCGTTCTATGGGAATGTTGTAGCTTCCATTTGCCGTCAACAGAACTGAAATCGGTTCACAGATGGCTGAGAAACCGATGTGACATTATTTGTAACGCACACACACATACACACACACACACATACACACACACACACACACACACACACACACACACATACATACACACAGACATGTGCTCAGTTCGTCGAGCTGAGTCGAATGGTATATGACACTCGGCCCTGTGGGCCTCGGATAAAAAGTCGAGTTTTCAAGCGATCTTAATACCCTTCTATTGATGTAAGAAGGGTAAAAAGGGAAGTTAACATAATGAAATTTTGAACACTTATTTGGAAATTTTATAACTTTAATTTGGCGTTAACAAAGCTTCAATCCTGAGCTTCAATTTTGATTATCGATATGGATTCAAGATGCTTAAATAAGTACATATTCGTTGAAAATTGTAAATGGAGACTTTGTGTAATTTTCGAATATACTCGTTGCAGTTGAAAACCAGCCACTCGAACCAATCGATGCTGCTCTAATTCTATACAGTAGCATAGTGTGGCTAGTCCGCTGTATGTGCTATACAACGCTCCAGATACGACACAATAGAATGCAAGCGGCATCGATTGGTGTGATTGGTTTTGTTCGGTTTTGCACTGCAACGAGTATATTGTCATCTCACAATTATGTGCTCTCAGGTATTGTTTTGGTCATATCTCCATGAAGAATTATCCAATCATAATGAAATTTTGACCAGTTATTTGGAAATATCATAGCTTTGATTTGACACCAACAAAACTAAAATCGGTACACAAATAGCTCAGTATGTAATCGGAGACTAAACTGTTTGATTACTATTATAATAGGCCTTCAAGTACTGTTTCGTTCATATCTTCGTAACGAAATGTCCGAATGAAAAAAAATCAATAGCGTTCTATGGGAATGTTGTAGCTTCCATTTGCCGTCAACAGAACTGAAATCGGTTCACAGATGGCTGAGAAACCGATGTGACATTATTTGTAACTCACACACACACATACACACACACACACACACACACACACACACACACACACACACACACATACATACACACAGACATGTGCTCAGTTCGTCGAGCTGAGTCAGATGGTATATGACACTCAGCCCTGTGAGCCTCGGATAAAAGTCGAGTTTTCAAGCGATCTTAATACCCTTCTATTGATGTAAGAAGGGTAAAAGGAAGTTAACATAATGAAATTTTGAACACTTATTTGGAAATTTTATAACTTTAATTTGGCGTTAACAAAGCTTCAATCCTGAGCTTCAATTTTGATTATCGATATGGATTCAAGATGCTTAAATAAGTACATATTCGTTGAAAATTGTAAATGGAGACTTTGTGTAATTTTCGAATATACTCGTTGCAGTTGAAAACCAGCCACTCGAACCAATCGATGCTGCTCTAATTCTATACAGTAGCATAGTGTGGCTAGTCCGCTGTATGTGCTATACAACGCTCCAGATACGACACAATAGAATGCAAGCGGCATCGATTGGTGTGATTGGTTTTGTTCGGTTTTGCACTGCAACGAGTATATTGTCATCTCACAATTATGTGCTCTCAGGTATTGTTTTGGTCATATCTCCATGAAGAATTATCCAATCATAATGAAATTTTGACCAGTTATTTGGAAATATCATAGCTTTGATTTGACACCAACAAAACTAAAATCGGTACACAAATAGCTCAGTATGTAATCGGAGACTAAACTGTTTGATTACTATTATAATAGGCCTTCAAGTACTGTTTCGTTCATATCTTCGTAACGAAATGTCCGAATGAAAAAAAAATCAATAGCGTTCTATGGGAATGTTGTAGCTTCCATTTGCCGTCAACAGAACTGAAATCGGTTCACAGATGGCTGAGAAACCGATGTGACATTATTTGTAACGCACACACACACATACACACACACATACACACACACACACACACACACACACACACATACATACACACAGACATGTGCTCAGTTCGTCGAGCTGAGTCGAATGGTATATGACACTCGGCCCTGTGGGCCTCGGATAAAAAGTCGAGTTTTCAAGCGATCTTAATACCCTTCTATTGATGTAAGAAGGGTAAAAATTGAAGTTAACATAATGAAATTTTGAACACTTATTTGGAAATTTTATAACTTTAATTTGGCGTTAACAAAGCTTCAATCCTGAGCTTCAATTTTGATTATCGATATGGATTCAAGATGCTTAAATAAGTACATATTCGTTGAAAATTGTAAATGGAGACTTTGTGTAATTTTCGAATATACTCGTTGCAGTTGAAAACCAGCCACTCGAACCAATCGATGCTGCTCTAATTCTATACAGTAGCATAGTGTGGCTAGTCCGCTGTATGTGCTATACAACGCTCCAGATACGACACAATAGAATGCAAGCGGCATCGATTGGTGTGATTGGTTTTGTTCGGTTTTGCACTGCAACGAGTATATTGTCATCTCACAATTATGTGCTCTCAGGTATTGTTTTGGTCATATCTCCATGAAGAATTATTCAATCATAATGAAATTTTGACCAGTTATTTGGAAATATCATAGCTTTGATTTGACACCAACAAAACTAAAATCGGTACACAAATAGCTCAGTATGTAATCGGAGACTAAACTGTTTGATTACTATTATAATAGGCCTTCAAGTACTGTTTCGTTCATATCTTCGTAACGAAATGTCCGAATGAAAAAAAATCAATAGCGTTCTATGGGAATGTTGTAGCTTCCATTTGCCGTCAACAGAACTGAAATCGGTTCACAGATGGCTGAGAAACCGATGTGACATTATTTGTAACGCACACACACACATACACACACACACACACACACACACACACACACACACACACACATACATACACACAGACATGTGCTCAGTTCGTCGAGCTGAGTCGAATGGTATATGACACTCGGCCCTGTGGATCCTCGGATAAAAAGTCGAGTTTTCAAGCGATCTTAATACCCTTCTATTGATGTAAGAAGGGTAAAAAGGAAGTTAACATAATGAAATTTTGAACACTTATTTGGAAATTTTATAACTTTAATTTGGCGTTAACAAAGCTTCAATCCTGAGCTTCAATTTTGATTATCGATATGGATTCAAGATGCTTAAATAAGTACATATTCGTTGAAAATTGTAAATGGAGACTTTGTGTAATTTTCGAATATACTCGTTGCAGTTGAAAACCAGCCACTCGAACCAATCGATGCTGCTCTAATTCTATACAGTAGCATAGTGTGGCTAGTCCGCTGTATGTGCTATACAACGCTCCAGATACGACACAATAGAATGCAAGCGGCATCGATTGGTGTGATTGGTTTTGTTCGGTTTTGCACTGCAACGAGTATATTGTCATCTCACAATTATGTGCTCTCAGGTATTGTTTTGGTCATATCTCCATGAAGAATTATTCAATCATAATGAAATTTTGACCAGTTATTTGGAAATATCATAGCTTTGATTTGACATCAACAAAACTAAAATCGGTACACAAATAGCTCAGTATGTAATCGGAGACTAAACTGTTTGATTACTATTATAATAGGCCTTCAAGTACTGTTTCGTTCATATCTTTGTAACGAAATGTCCGAATGAAAAAAAAATCAATAGCGTTCTATGAGAATGTTGTAGCTTCCATTTGCCGTCAACAGAACTGAAATCGGTTCACAGATGGCTGAGAAACCGATGTGACATTATTTGTAACGCACACACACACATACACACACACACACATACACACACACACACACACATACATACACACAGACATGTGCTCAGTTCGTCGAGCTGAGTCGAATGGTATATGACACTCGGCCCTGTGGGCCTCGGATAAAAAGTCGAGTTTTCAAGCGATCTTAATACCCTTCTATTGATGTAAGAAGGGTAAAAAGGGAAGTTAACATAATGAAATTTTGAACACTTATTTGGAAATTTTATAACTTTAATTTGGCGTTAACAAAGCTTCAATCCTGAGCTTCAATTTTGATTATCGATATGGATTCAAGATGCTTAAATAAGTACATATTCGTTGAAAATTGTAAATGGAGACTTTGTGTAATTTTCGAATATACTCGTTGCAGTTGAAAACCAGCCACTCGAACCAATCGATGCTGCTCTAATTCTATACAGTAGCATAGTGTGGCTAGTCCGCTGTATGTGCTTTACAACGCTCCAGATACGACACAATAGAATGCAAGCGGCATCGATTGGTGTGATTGGTTTTGTTCGGTTTTGCACTGCAACGAGTATATTGTCATCTCACAATTATGTGCTCTCAGGTATTGTTTTGGTCATATCTCCATGAAGGATTATCCAATCATAATGAAATTTTGAACAGTTATTTGGAGTTATTTAGTTATTTTGAATAGCTTTGATTTGGAACCAACAAAACTAAAATCGGTACACAAATAGCTCAGTATGTAATCGGAGACTAAACTGTTTGATTACTATTATAAAAGGTCTTCAAGTACTGTTTCGTTCATATCTTCGTAACGAAATGTCCGAATGAAAAAAAAAATCAATAGCGTTCTATGAGAATGTTGTAGCTTCCATTTGCCGTCAACAGAACTGAAATCGGTTCACAGATGGCTGAGAAACCGATGTGACATTATTTGTAACGCACACACACACACACACACACACACACACACACACACACACACACACACAAACACACACACACACATACATACATACATACACACAGACATGTGCTCAGTTCGTCGAGCTGAGTCGAATGGTATATGACACTCGGCCCTGTGGGCCTCGGATAAAAAGTCGAGTTTTCAAGCGATCTTATTACCCTTCTATTGATGTAAGAAGGGTAAAGAGGGGGATTCAATAGACCTAATTTCACTATTTAAAACGTTCATAGTTCAGACTACAGAACAGCAACGTCTTGTGAGAAAAAATCAAATTGAAGAGGAGGAGCGAAAAATTAAAGAAGCAGGTGAAAGCATAGAGCGAAAGAAAAGATTAGAAAGGTTATTGGTCAATTTGAACGACCGTTTGAAAAGAGAGCCGGAAAAGGAAGTTACAACATTGGAAGGAAACAAATTAATAGGAGAACAGGAAAAGGAGGAACTCACTTGCGCAGTAGAAGGAAAGCTAGCAAAAATGAGAAAAATAAATACGATGAACTTGAGTCTGGAGAGTCCACTAGAAGCTCACAAGAGGAAAGCTTGGGTAAAAATATTAAGAGAGAGAGAAAAACACATAAACCAAATAAAAGTAAGATTTCATCGAAAAAAAGAGATAGATTATCCAGACGACAAAAGAGAAAACATCATCGCAGACAGAGATTCTCATCAAGTTCTAGTACGACGTCGGATAGTGAAAGCTCAGATTTTACTGATTCCGATAGTACCTCGGAATCAGCTAAGGGAAGAGGGAAAGGTAAAAGCAGTAGTAGACGGTTCACAGAGCTAAAGCGTATTCCGGTGGCTGAGTGGAAACTCAAATATGACGGTAGAGATCAAGGGAGGAAGCTGACTGAGTTCCTCAAAAAAATAAAAATGAGATGTATCTCAGAAGATATCTCTGAAAAGGAATTATTCCGAGGTGCAATTCACCTGTTCTCAGGTCGCGCTAAAGATTGGTTTATCGAGGGGGTTGAAAATAGAGATTTTCGAAATTGGCATGAATTGAAACGAGAACTGAAACGGGAAATACAGAAAATAATAATAAATTAGTGGATAGCGAACCGAAACAGGTAAAGGAGAGAAGAGGAGAGGGATCCGCAGGTGCAATGGAGGGATCAGCAAAGGGAACTATGCAGACGCTTGTTGACCAATACAGACGTCCTCCTTTAGGAGTATGTTATAACTGTAGAGTGAGTGGTCATCATTATGCAGATTGTCCCGAACGTAGGGGAAAATTTTGTAGAATCTGTGGTTTTGCAGATGTAATAACCTCCGTCTGTCCTGCGTGTCAAAAAAACGGAGTGAACTCAGCTTGAGAAGGCAACCTGAGTTAGAGCGTGAAATACCTTCAACAAACGTACATGTGATCGAAAATCTGCTAATGAATGGATTTGAACCTTTCTCAGAGAGCCATTATTCTGCTCAACCGAATATCGGTGAATTGTTTGAGAAAGTTGGTGGGGATTCACGACCTTTCGTCAAAGTGAGTGTTCTTGGAAGAGAGATCATTGCTTTATTAGACAGTGGAGCTCATCGATCAGTTTTAGGTACTGGTTGTAAAAAGTTCATTAGATCGTTAAACTTGAAAATATTCCCGACTGAGGTGTCAGTTCAGACAGCTTCGGGAACGAAAGTAGATGTCGAGGGTTTTGTTTATCTCCCGATAACATTTAGGAACGAAAATCGAATTATTAAAACTCTCGTGGCGCCCAATATACGGAGTAGATTGATTTTAGGGTTTGATGATTTTTGGAGAGCATTTAATATACAACCGGCAAAACTGATCAGTGACTGTCAAGTAACGGAAAGGGAAAGTCAAGAAAGAATTAGGATAGAGGAGTTGGAGTGGGAAGAGAAGGAGGAAAATTTGAGTGAGTTTCAAAAACACCAACTAGAAGAAACTAAACGAAAATTTAAAATTGCGGTTGACGATCAACTGTTGGATTTCACACCGTTAACAACTCACAAAATTGAGTTAAAAGATGAATTTAAATTAGCACCACCAATAAGAATAAATCCATATCCCACTTCGCCAGAGATGCAGAAGCGCATCAACCGAGAGATCGATCAAATGTTGAAGTTGCAAGTAATTGAACCCAGCAAAAGTGAATGGTCTCAGAGTACCGTACCGGTAATTAAACCCACGGGAGAAGTACGGTTGTGTTTAGATGCGAGACGTTTAAATGAGAGAACTAAACGCGATGCGTATCCTCTCCCACACCAGGATCGAATATTGAGCAGATTGGGTGCTAGCAAATATTTAACTACCATCGATCTAACGAAAGCTTTCCTGCAAATACCATTGCATCCAGATTCGAGAAAATACACAGCATTCTCAGTATTTGGGAGAGGGCTGTTTCATTTTACTCGGTTACCATTTGGCCAAGTCAAGTCCGGCTACATTAGCACGACTTATGGATGAGGTCCTAGGGTACGGGGAACTCGAACCAAATGTGTTCGTCTACCTAGACGATATTGTGGTCGTGAGTGAGACATTCGAAGCGCACATCCAGGTTTTATCCGAAGTTGCCCGACGTTCAAAAGCAGCAAATCTTTCAATTAATTTAAAAAAATCTAAATTTTGCCTAAGAGAAATTCCTTACTTGGGTTACATACTCTCTCCAGAAGGTCTGAAACCAAATCCGGATCGCATAGAGGCGATAATTAATTACGAACGACCAGCATCTCTGCGATCGTTGCGTCGTTTTCTTGGCATGGCAAATTACTACAGACGATTTATTCCAGGATTCAGTGAGCTCTCTGCACCCCTCACTGATCTTCTGAAGAAAAAGCCCAAATCATTAACGTGGAATCCAGTGGCAGAACAAACTTTTTTGCGATTGAAAGAGAGTTTAATCGCCGCACCAATATTGGCAAACCCCAACTTTGAGTTGCCCTTCCAAATCCAGTCGGATGCTAGCGATAGTGCAATCGCTGCTATCTTGACCCAGCAACATGAAGAGGGAGAGAAAGTGATTTTTTACTTTTCTCAAAAGCTCTCACCAGCACAGCAGTCATATGCTGCATCAGAGAAGGAGGGTTTGGCAGTTTTAAGTGCCATTGAGAAATTTCGTCCATATATTGATGGAACCCATTTTACTGTTGTTACCGATGCTTCAGCCTTAACCCATATTATGAAGGGTAAATGGCGTACCTCTTCTAGGTTGAGTAGGTGGAGCATAGAATTACAGGGATATGATCTAGAAATACGACATAGGCGTGGGAAGGATAACATCATTCCCGATGCTTTATCCAGATCCGTAGAAATTTCGGAAGTTAACTTTGATGGAGACGTTTGGTACTCTTAGCTATGTGAAAAGGTTGAAGATTCACCGGATGAACATTTAGATTACAAAATTGAGAACCAACAGCTTTTCAAACTGGTCCCAAGCAAAACTGAAGTGCTGGATTACCGGCATGAGTGGAAGCTCTGTGTTCCAGAGAACCAGAGAAAACAAATACTCATCCGAGAGCACGATGAGTCGTTGCATATCGGCTATCAAAAACTCTTAGATCAGATACGCATTCGATATTTTTAGCCCAAAATGGCAAGTTCTATAAAGAAGTATGTCGATAAATGTCAAATTTGCAAAGAATGCAAACCCAGTACAGTTTCGCAAAACCCGATTATGGGGAATCCTCGACTAGCAAGCAAACCATTTCAAATTTTGGCAGTGGACTTTATACAGTCCTTACCACGATCTAAGTCTGGCAATGTTCATTTGTTTGTTCTTCTTGACTTATTCTCAAAATGGACAGTACTGGTCCCGGTCAAGAAAATTTCAACGGAACTGATCGTAAAAATCCTTGAGGGGGACTGGTTCAGACGATACTCAGTTCCCGAGATAATAATTACGGACAATGCCACTAGTTTTCTGAGTCACGGATGTAAGAATTTTCTGATGACATTCGGAGTGAAGCATTGGGCAAATTCGCGACACCACTCGCAGGCAAACCCTGTTGAGCGACTGAATCGTAGTATCAATGCCTGCATACGTACGTATGTAAAAAACGATCAGCGTTTGTGGGACACACAGATCTCGTCGATTGAGCATATGTTGAATAACACCACACATTTTTCGATAGGTTTCACTCCATATCGTATCCTTTTTGGTCATGAAATCATTACCAGTGGCGAAGGGCATCGGAGGGATCCAGATACAGCCGAAGTTTCTAAAACAGAACGAGATGGACAAAAATTAAAAATAGATCAAGCTGGGTACGATGTAGTCCGTAAAAGCTTAGAAAAGGCACACGATAAAAGTACTAGGGCATACAATCTTCGTTTTGTTAAACCTGCCCCGGTTTATCAAGTTGGCGAGAAAGTCTACAAAAGGAACTTTGCACAGTCGTCCGCAAGTGACAAGTTCAATGCGAAGCTTGGTCCAGCGTATCTTCCATGCACCATTGTTTCTCGAAGGGGCACCAGCTCCTCGAATTAGCTGACGAAAACGGAAGGAACTTGGGAATATTTTCCGCAGCAGACTTAAAACCCGGTTGCACGGATTAAAGAAAAGCAACCGCACCGATCACTCAGACAAGTTTTAAAAGTAATATTCACGTCAAATCACTATTGTCTATAGATTTGTTAGAGCGTCGAATTTCACAGCGTCCACGTCAGTCGATTGTTTGATAGAAGATGATACTCGTATTGTTTAGGAAGAGCTAAAATTGTTAGAGAGAGCGCGAATGTGATGTGAAGGAATGTAGGTATCTGTAGTCTGTCTTATCAGTGTATTTCTTTCTCTTTCCAATAGATAAATTGAAATTCAATAGCAATAGTTGGTCGTTATCGGAGATCGTAGCATATGAATGTGGAACACAACAGTTAAGGGAAAGCAGACTAGAAGTGACGAAATTCCTCATCGTATATTGTAGATTCTTTGGAACCGGTTCAATCTGCACTGCGTTTTTCGATAAGTGACATCAAAGACTCCTCGAACACATCCTAATTTACCCTTAACTTCATCCTTAAGGCATGAATACAGAGACTAATTTACATTCGATAAATTTGCATCCAAATAATTTCGCAAGTATGGTTTATGATTTGGCCCTCTTTCACGAAACGATGTACTGTTTTGGGATATTGGAAGATGAAAAGGCTAATTTAACAGAATCAGGAATTTAGGCGGTACAGATGGCATTCCGAGCATGATGGAATGAACTATCTGGTGAATACACGCAAGAGTGTCTGTTTTTGAGAAAGTCTAATGCACGAAAGGTGCAACTCAAACCTGGTATGCTATTTCGTTAGGTAAACTTATTCAAAATTAATTGATGATAAATCATTCAATTAATTTTGGGACGAGATAGAGGGTGGTGTTACCGTTGAGATTGTTTACCCTAGTTTTGTATTAATAAATAAATAAATGTTAGGTTGTTAGTAAAAATTAAGTGTAAATGTTAGTAAATGTTAGCAATAAAAATTATATTTATACTCCGGAGTAGCTGTTCCGTCTCGGTGGAACACAGGAAAAGAAAATCGTCCTAAAATCAACTCTTGTTGGCTCTGAAAAGAACCTTTGGATGACGATGTCCCTTTGATGCGTGTGGACTGTATGGATGAATGATCGGTCGCTGAATGAAAACACTTCTGCTATCAATTAACTTAACCTTTATTCTTGCTTGTTTTGATTCTGTTGTTGCTCGTTCGACAGATGGAAAAACAGTGAAGTGACCGAGCCAAATGGTGCTTTTTATATGGTGCGTGTACACGTGTTGCTCTTCATGTTCACTCTGCATGATCGTTCTCGACGTTTCCGTGGGAGGGGCTTCCTTTGATGATTAGAGTTGGAGCAAATTACCTGTCGCACAAACTATTTCTGTGACGTTGAGACGGAACATACTTCCCCGGTTGAGACCTCGTATCAACATTTTCTTGTGCGGGTAGAACGTTGTCCTCGATGGGCAAGACAGAAACCTTATTAATGGGACGACGGTATGTCGTGCCATTGGAAAAAATATCAACGGCTCGTACTAGACCATCTCCTCCAGAATACACAGCAGTAATTCGTCCCATCTTCCAGTTTAGTACTGGTTGCAGCTTGTCGTGGAGTAGAACTACCATGCCAGGGCGGACGTTTGGTGTTTCTCGTAGATTCTTCTTCCGCAGTTGAAGGGAATTGAGGTAATCCCTTGACCAAGCTCTCCAAAAATGCTCTCGCATCAGCTGCAGATGTTGCCATCGGTTAAGTCGATTCACGTTGATGTTTTCCAGAGAAGGCTCGGCTGGAGCAGTCAGAGGGCGACCAATTAGGTAATGGGCCGGAGTGATGACCTGTGGATCTGATGGATCATTGGAAACGCTGAATAAAGGTCGAGAGTTCAATATTGCCTCGATCTCTGCCATGATGGTTGCCTACTCCTCGAAAGTCAGTTTTACATTGCCAGCAACGCGCTTGAGGTGGGTCTTGGTAGATTTGACTGCTGCTTCCCAGAGACCACCAAACTCTGGTGCGTTTGCGGGAATAAAGTGCCACTGTATTTCGCGAACCTGGCAGAACTGTTGGATTCTCTCAACGGTGTGCTGATCGTGGAATTGGCGATACAACTCATGTAGCTCGCTGTTTGCTCCGCGGAAATTTGTTGCGTTATCCGAATGGATTTCTTGGACCATTCCTCTGCGACTAATGAATCTTTTCAAGGACGCCAGAAAAGCATCAGTTGATAAGTCGGACACGACTTCTAGATGTACAGCTTTGGTTGCCATACATACGTAGACTGCTACATATGCTTTAACAATCTTTGGACGATATGATCCCTGTTTCACTTGGAATGGACCAGCGTAGTCCACACCAGTTACAGCAAATGGGGGTGATGGAACAACGCGTGATGATGGAAGATTTCCTATTAGCTGTGACATCTCTCTTGGATTTATGCGGAAGCATTTCACACAAGACCCTGTTACCTTGCGAACTGTTGACCGTGCGTTAAGCAGCCAATACCTCTGTCGAATGGCACTAATCAGGCCGGCTTGACCTATGTGTAGATGTTCCTCGTGCATGGCGGCAATTAACATTCTAGTTACAGGATCCTTGTCTGGCAGAATGATCTGGTGCTTAGCTGCGAACGGCAGCTTCGAATGATCCAATCGCCCACCAACTCGCAGAAGACCATCTTCGTACACCGGGTGCAAGTTGCCCAGTCGCTTACATGGTTGTTTGGAGATCACACGTTGGATTTCATCACCAAAATGCACCTGTTGCATTGTTTTGATGATTGCTTCAGTTGATCGACGTAACTCTTGGACGGTGAGATTGATTCCCTTCTTACGATCAGCCGACCGTAGCTTGAAGCAGTTGTCGATGAAACGCAACACATAAGCCATGATGCGTTGAATCTTGCGGAATGAGCTAAATCGAGAGAAAAACGGAAAAGGCTCATTATTTACGACTGGTGTTGCTACCTTGACCTTCATCTCCGGAAGGTTATCTTCTGGAATCTCTACGGTGTCTTCGACGTTGTAATCAGGAATTGTCAGGAATTGCGGACCGTTCCACCAGAGGTTATTTTGCCTCAACTCCTCCGGTAGCTGTCCACGGGACACGATATCAGCGGGGTTGACAGCTGAACGAATGTACCTCCATTGGGACCCATTAGACTCCGATTGGATGATGGCCACTCGATTCCTTACAAAAGTTTGTAGTTGATCCAAAGGTTTCTTTAACCACGCTAATACTATTGTACTATCCGACCACAGTACGACTTCTTGGAAGGGCATCTGAAGTGCATCGATGACTGATGACTGATCAATTTCGTTAGAAGGAGCGCTGCACAAAGTTCCTTCCGTGGTATGGACAGCTCGTGCAACGGCGCGACCTTTGACTTGCTGCACAAAAGTCGGAGTTTTGCTGATCCGTCTGCGAAAATATTCCTCATATAGATACATGCACCGTACGCCACATTCGATGCATCGGCAAAACCATGCAGCTCATAAGCGATTGTATCCCGAAATGTGACACACCTTGGCACTTGAATACGACGTAGCTCGGGTAATGATGCTTGCAGTGTGGACCATTGTTGCTGGATGTCATCATCAATAGGGTCGTCCCAACCAGCAGATGTGCTCCACAGCTGTTGGACCAGAAGCTTTGCTGTGACGATTACCGGAGCGACCAATCCGAGTGGGTCAAACAGCTTCGCCACCTCGGAATAAATGGTTCGTTTCGTTGCTGGTAAGTTCATTTGTAGCGGAAAACTTGGCGGATTGGCGATCAGAAAAATGTCAATGTTTGGATCCCACCAGATTCCGAGCACTTTGATAACCTCGTTGTGGCCGTAGTCGGAAAGTGGAACTTGCCTTTCGCGATCTTCTAGTGGAATGCGTTGAGTGAACTCTTCGGAATTAGAGCACCACTTATGGATGTGAAAACCTCCTCTAGCTAGCAAACCTTTCAGTTGACGTTGACACTCGATGGCTTCCTCGATTGTGTTGGCACCGGACAAGGTATCGTCGACGTAGAAATCATCGGTGAGAATCTTAGCACCGATGGGAAATTCCGATCCTTCCTCCTTGGCAAGCTGAATCAAACATCTTGTTGCTTGGTATGGTGCACAAGCTGTACCGTATGTCACGGTGTTTAGCTCGAGTACCCTCATAGGATGCGATGGGTCTAAACGCCAAAAGATGCGTAGGAATCGTCTGTCTGATAACGCCGTATTACCCTGTCGGTACATCTTGGAAATATCTGCTGAGAAAGCGTACGGATACTTACGAAACCGTAATGTGATTTTGAAGATTCCGCTTTGCACTACAGGACCGACATGCAGAACGTCGTTGAGCGATAGCTTGGATGGTTCCGACTTGGCACTGGCATCGAATACCACACGACACTTAGTGGTTGAACTCGACGGACGTAGCACCGCATGGTGGGGTAAATAGTAGGTACTGTGTTTCGGTGGGTCATTAACTTCGGTTATTTCCCGGCAGTGGCCGAGATCCTCGTACTCTTTGATGAAATCGATGTATTGTTGCTTGAGTTCGAGATTACGTGCAAACCGTTTCTCCAGCATGAAGAAACGTTTGAGAGCTAGGGAACGACAGTTATCCAACTGGTCCAGGTTGTCTTTAAATGGCAGATTCACCACGAACCTACCACTTGAGTCACGTTGGTATGTTGACAGGAAGTGTGCTTCACATGCTTGTTGTTCTGGAGAAAGTGGATTTGCGTTTGGTACTTCCTCCACCTTCCAGAATTGATGTATCAATTCCTCGATGGAATCGATCGATGCGTGAGTTGAGTATTGAATGGCTATGTTTGACACGTCTGGTTCGTTGATCACACCGGCCACCACCCATCCTAGATGAGTGTCTCGAAGTTGTGGCAAATTGTCACCAAGGATAATTTTGTCGGGCTTCAGAATGTCGAAGAAAAGCTCTCCTCCGATTAACAAATCAACCTTTTCTGGTTTGTAGAATTCCGGGTCGGCAAGTTGAACGTCGTTCGGGAGCTTCCAATGGCTGCAGTCAATGCGTGTACTTGGGATTGTACCAGTAACCTTCGGTGTAACTAGGCACTCGATGTTGGCGTGGAAGTGCCCAGACCTTGAACGGAAATTCACGAACACTTTTTCTCTGGCTAGGCTACGGATGGCGTTAATTCCGGCGATTGAAATGTTGGCTGGCGTTTTTTGCATTCCTAGGCGATTTGCCATTTCGTTGGTAACAAAATTGACTTGTGAGCCGCTGTCGAGGAGAACACGGCACGGATGCGATTGATTGTTTTGATCGATGGCTTGGACGACAGCGGTAAGCAACAAGACCGTCTTCGCTGTGGGCATGCGAGCATGACTGCTGGCGCATGTAGTAGACACTGGTTGGTCCACCGCCGATGTGGAAGGTTGAGTAACGGCGGGTGATTTGGGATCATCAGAATGTTGCTTGATGTCCGACACAGTTGGCTTCACGTTTCGGCTGCTATTCCGTTCGTTGTCATCATGAAGCAAGGTGTTGTGCCGCTTGTTGCATTTACGACACGTTTTGCTTGATGAGCACTCTCTCGCTTGATGTCCCTTGCGAAGGCAGTTGTAGCACAAGCCAGCAGATCGAACCTTTTCGCTCATTTGGGATGTTGTCAGCTGCTTGAACATCGAACACAGATAGTTGAAATGACCACCGCCACAGATTTGGCATGTGCCATGGGATGGGCTGGAACTTGTGGTAGCCGCGTTGCTTCTCTGCACCGGCGTCTTGCCGATGTTCGACTGTGGCTTTGGATTGGTAAGGGTGGGTTGCAACAATGCACGCGAAGATTCGCATTGCTCCAGGATTTGGCAATTCGTTCTGAGGAAAGAAATCGTTGATTGGTACTTAGGTAACTCACCTCTCTTCTGGGTTCGCTCCCAGGCCATTCTTGTAGTATCATCTAATGCAGTGATGATCAGGTACACCACCATGTGCTCAGAAATCCCGAGCAGCTCTTGTTGTTGATAGCGAAGACTCTCGACGTGACCAGTTGCTTCGCTAAGCAGTCTATCCAGCTCCTTGAATGTTGGTTTCGACATCTTCTTCAACGAAAGCAAACTACGGATATGCGATTCAACGATCACGCGCTTGTTCTCGTAACGATCAATGAGTATGTTCCATGCTTGCTGGTAATTGCCTTCGTTGATGATTTTTGCATCCAAAACACCAGCTGCTGCTCCAACTAGCGCTTTGTCGAGGTGGTATAGCTTCAGCGCTTCCGTATCACCAGATTGTGCCATCAAGTCCTGAAAGATGGCTTTGAATTTCGGCCAGTTTGCATAACTGCCGTCAAAAGTTGGAATCGGGGCTTTCAGGGGTTGTTGCTGAATTATAATTTGTGGCGCGCCTGCCTGCGATGGTTGTCGCTCACTAGTAGCCAGAATAATTTCCTGAACGTTGATAATTAGACCACTGTGACGGTCCTCAAATGCACAGTATATCTCCTCTTGTTCATCTGATGCTTCGTCTGGAATCAAGGCCATCAGTTCACTGTGAAAATGGCTGAACTCGTTGTAGATGGAATTCAATTTATCCCTCATACACTGGAGCTGTGCCAGCCGCATGTTCCTATGGTCCCGTAATTGTAGCTGAATGCGCACCAACTTCTGCTCGACTTGGCCTCTCTGACGAAATAATCCATTCAGTCGATCCATCATCTCGGGCTTCATTATAGTTCTCCAATCGTAACCACGAAACGAACTTGAACTAGAGTTGGACCTCGAACGTACATTTGTGGGTGGACGAACATACGATTAGGTAAACTTATTCAAAATTAATTGATGATAAATCATTCAATTAATTTTGGGACGAGATAGAGGGTGGTGTTACCGTTGAGATTGTTTACCCTAGTTTTGTATTAATAAATAAATAAATGTTAGGTTGTTAGTAAAAATTAAGTGTAAATGTTAGTAAATGTTAGCAATAAAAATTATATTTATACTCCGGAGTAGCTGTTCCGTCTCGGTGGAACACAGGAAAAGAAAATCGTCCTAAAATCAACTCTTGTTGGCTCTGAAAAGAACCTTTGGATGACGATGTCCCTTTGATGCGTGTGGACTGTATGGATGAATGATCGGTCGCTGAATGAAAACACTTCTGCTATCAATTAACTTAACCTTTATTCTTGCTTGTTTTGATTCTGTTGTTGCTCGTTCGACAGATGGAAAAACAGTGAAGTGACCGAGCCAAATGGTGCTTTTTTATATGGTGCGTGTACACGTGTTGCTCTTCATGTTCACTCTGCATGATCGTTCTCGACGTTTCCGTGGGAGGGGCTTCCTTTGATGATTAGAGTTGGAGCAAATTACCTGTCGCACAAACTATTTCTGTGACGTTGAGACGGAACATACTTCCCCCGGTTGAGACCTCGTATCAACATTTTCTTGTGCGGGTAGAACGTTGTCCTCGATGGGCAAGACAGAAACCTTATTAATGGGACGACGGTATGTCGTGCCATTGGAAAAAATATCAACGGCTCGTACTAGACCATCTCCTCCAGAATACACAGCAGTAATTCGTCCCATCTTCCAGTTTAGTACTGGTTGCAGCTTGTCGTGGAGTAGAACTACCATGCCAGGGCGGACGTTTGGTGTTTCTCGTAGATTCTTCTTCCGCAGTTGAAGGGAATTGAGGTAATCCCTTGACCAAGCTCTCCAAAAATGCTCTCGCATCAGCTGCAGATGTTGCCATCGGTTAAGTCGATTCACGTTGATGTTTTCCAGAGAAGGCTCGGCTGGAGCAGTCAGAGGGCGACCAATTAGGTAATGGGCCGGAGTGATGACCTGTGGATCTGATGGATCATTGGAAACGCTGAATAAAGGTCGAGAGTTCAATATTGCCTCGATCTCTGCCATGATGGTTGCCTACTCCTCGAAAGTCAGTTTTACATTGCCAGCAACGCGCTTGAGGTGGGTCTTGGTAGATTTGACTGCTGCTTCCCAGAGACCACCAAACTCTGGTGCGTTTGCGGGAATAAAGTGCCACTGTATTTCGCGAACCTGGCAGAACTGTTGGATTCTCTCAACGGTGTGCTGATCGTGGAATTGGCGATACAACTCATGTAGCTCGCTGTTTGCTCCGCGGAAATTTGTTGCGTTATCCGAATGGATTTCTTGGACCATTCCTCTGCGACTAATGAATCTTTTCAAGGACGCCAGAAAAGCATCAGTTGATAAGTCGGACACGACTTCTAGATGTACAGCTTTGGTTGCCATACATACGTAGACTGCTACATATGCTTTAACAATCTTTGGACGATATGATCCCTGTTTCACTTGGAATGGACCAGCGTAGTCCACACCAGTTACAGCAAATGGGGGTGATGGAACCCATTAGCTGTGACATCTCTCTTGGATTTATGCGGAAGCATTTCACACAAGACCCTGTTACCTTGCGAACTGTTGACCGTGCGTTAAGCAGCCAATACCTCTGTCGAATGGCACTAATCAGGCCGGCTTGACCTATGTGTAGATGTTCCTCGTGCATGGCGGTAATTAACATTCTAGTTACAGGATCCTTGTCTGGTAGAATGATCTGGTGCTTAGCTGCGAACGGCAGCTTCGAATGATCCAATCGCCCACCAACTCGCAGAAGACCATCTTCGTACACCTAGTGCAAGTTGCCCAATCGCTTACATGGTTGTTTGGAGATCACACGTTGGATTTCATCACCAAAATGCACCTGTTGCATTGTTTTGATGATTGCTTCAGTTGATCGACGTAACTCTTGGACGGTGAGATTGATTCCCTTCTTACGATCAGCCGACCGTAGCTTGAAGCAGTTGTCGATGAAACGAAACACATAACCCATGATGCGTTGAATCTTGCGGAATGAGCTAAATCGAGAGAAAAACGGAAAAGGCTCATTATTTACGACTGGTGTTGCTACCTTGACCTTCATCTCCGGAAGGTTATCTTCTGGAATCTCTACGGTGTCTTCGACGTTGTAATCAGGAATTGTCAGGAATTGCGGACCGTTCCACCAGAGGTTATTTTGCCTCAACTCCTCCGGTAGCTGTCCACGGGACACGATATCAGCGGGGTTGACAGCTGAACGAATGTACCTCCATTGGGACCCATTAGACTCCGATTGGATGATGGCCACTCGATTCCTTACAAAAGTTTGTAGTTGATCCAAAGGTTTCTTTAACCACACTAATACTATTGTACTATCCGACCACAGTACGACTTCTTGGAAGGGCATCTGAAGTGCATCGATGACTTGACTGATCAATTTCGTTAGAAGGAGCGCTGCACAAAGTTCCTTCCGTGGTATGGACAGCTCGTGCAACGGCGCGACCTTTGACTTGCTGCACAAAAGTCGGACTTTTGCTGATCCGTCTGCGAAAATATTCCTCATATAGATACATGCACCGTACGCCACATTCGATGCATCGGCAAAACCATGCAGCTCATAAGCGATTGTATCCCGAAATGTGACACACCTTGGCACTTGAATACGACGTAGCTCGGGTAATGATGCTTGCAGTGTGGACCATTGTTGCTGGATGTCATCATCAATAGGGTCGTCCCAACCAGCAGAATTACTCCACAGCTGTTGGACCAGAAGCTTTGCTGTGACGATTACCGGAGCGACCAATCCGAGTGGGTCAAACAGCTTCGCCACCTCGGAATAAATGGTTCGTTTCGTTGCTGGTAAGTTCATTTGTAGCGGAAAACTTGGCGGATTGGCGATCAGAAAAATGTCAATGTTTGGATCCCACCAGATTCCGAGCACTTTGATAACCTCGTTGTGGCCGTAGTCGGAAAGTGGAACTTGCCTTTCGCGATCTTCTAGTGGAATGCGTTGAGTGAACTCTTCGGAATTAGAGCACCACTTATGGATGTGAAAACCTCCTCTAGCTAGCAAACCTTTCAGTTGACGTTGACACTCGATGGCTTCCTCGATTGTGTTGGCACCGGACAAGGTATCGTCGACGTAGAAATCATCGGTGAGAATCTTAGCACCGATGGGAAATTCCGATCCTTCCTCCTTGGCAAGCTGAATCAAACATCTTGTTGCTTGGTATGGTGCACAAGCTGTACCGTATGTCACGGTGTTTAGCTCGAGTACCCTCATAGGATGCGATGGGTCTAAACGCCAAAAGATGCGTAGGAATCGTCTGTCTGATAACGCCGTATTGACCTGTCGGTACATCTTGGAAATATCTGCTGAGAAAGCGTACGGATACTTACGAAACCGTAATGTGATTTTGAAGATTCCGCTTTGCACTACAGGACCGACATGCAGAACGTCGTTGAGCGATAGCTTGGATGGTTCCGACTTGGCACTGGCATCGAATACCACACGACACTTAGTGGTTGAACTCGACGGACGTAGCACCGCATGGTGGGGTAAATAGTAGGTACTGTGTTTCGGTGGGTGATTAACTTCGGTTATTTCCCGGCAGTGGCCGAGATCCTCGTACTCTTTGATGAAATCGATGTATTGTTGCTTGAGTTCGAGATTACGTGCAAACCGTTTCTCCAGCATGAAGAAACGTTTGAGAGCTAGGGAACGACAGTTATCCAACTGGTCCAGGTTGTCTTTAAATGGCAGATTCACCACGAACCTACCACTTGAGTCACGTTGGTATGTTGACAGGAAGTGTGCTTCACATGCTTGTTGTTCTGGAGAAAGTGGATTTGCGTTTGGTACTTCCTCCACCTTCCAGAATTGATGTATCAATTCCTCGATGGAATCGATCGATGCGTGAGTTGAGTATTGAATGGCTATGTTTGACACGTCTGGTTCGTTGATCACACCGGCCACCACCCATCCTAGATGAGTGTCTCGAAGTTGTGGCAAATTGTCACCAAGGATAATTTTGTCGGGCTTCAGAATGTCGAAGAAAAGCTCTCCTCCGATTAACAAATCAACCTTTTCTGGTTTGTAGAATTCCGGGTCGGCAAGTTGAACGTCGTTCGGGAGCTTCCAATGGCTGCAGTCAATGCGTGTACTTGGGATTGTACCAGTAACCTTCGGTGTAACTAGGCACTCGATGTTGGCGTGGAAGTGCCCAGACCTTGAACGGAAATTCACGAACACTTTTTCTCTGGCTAGGCTACGGATGGCGTTAATTCCGGCGATTGAAATGTTGGCTGGCGTTTTTTGCATTCCTAGGCGATTTGCCATTTCGTTGGTAACAAAATTGACTTGTGAGCCGCTGTCGAGGAGAACACGGCACGGATGCGATTGATTGTTTTGATCGATGGCTTGGACGACAGCGGTAAGCAACAAGACCGTCTTCGCTGTGGGCATGCGAGCATGACTGCTGGCGCATGTAGTAGACACTGGTTGGTCCACCGCCGATGTGGAAGGTTGAGTAACGGCGGGTGATTTGGGATCATCAGAATGTTGCTTGATGTCCGACACAGTTGGCTTCACGTTTCGGCTGCTATTCCGTTCGTTGTCATCATGAAGCAAGGTGTTGTGCCGCTTGTTGCATTTACGACACGTTTTGCTTGATGAGCACTCTCTCGCTTGATGTCCCTTGCGAAGGCAGTTGTAGCACAAGCCAGCAGATCGAACCTTTTCGCTCATTTGTGATGTTGTCAGCTGCTTGAACATCGGACACAGATAGTTGAAATGACCACCGCCACAGATTTGGCATGTGCCATGGGATGGGCTGGAACTTGTGGTAGCCGCGTTGCTTCTCTGCACCGGCGTCTTGCCGATGTTCGACTGTGGCTTTGGATTGGTAAGGGTGGGTTGCAACAATGCACGCGAAGATTCGCATTGCTCCAGGATTTGGCAATTCGTTCTGAGGAAAGAAATCGTTGATTGGTACTTAGGTAACTCACCTCTCTTCTGGGTTCGCTCCCAGGCCATTCTTGTAGTATCATCTAATGCAGTGATGATCAGGTACACCACCATGTGCTCAGAAATCCCGAGCAGCTCTTGTTGTTGATAGCGAAGACTCTCGACGTGACCAGTTGCTCCGCTAAGCAGTCTATCCAGCTCCTTGAATGTTGGTTTCGACATCTTCTTCAACGAAAGCAAACTACGGATATGCGATTCAACGATCACGCGCTTGTTCTCGTAACGATCAATGAGTATGTTCCATGCTTGCTGGTAATTGCCTTCGTTGATGATTTTTGCATCCAAAACACCAGCTGCTGCTCCAACTAGCGCTTTGTCGAGGTGGTATAGCTTCAGCGCTTCCGTATCACCAGATTGTGCCATCAAGTCCTGAAAGATGGCTTTGAATTTCGGCCAGTTTGCATAACTGCCGTCAAAAGTTGGAATCGGGGCTTTCAGGGGTTGTTGCTGAATTATAATTTGTGGCGCGCCTGCCTGCGATGGTTGTCGCTCACTAGTAGCCAGAATAATTTCCTGAACGTTGATAATTAGACCACTGTGACGGTCCTCAAATGCACAGTATATCTCCTCTTGTTCATCTGATGCTTCGTCTGGAATCAAGGCCATCAGTTCACTGTGAAAATGGCTGAACTCGTTGTAGATGGAATTCAATTTATCCCTCATACACTGGAGCTGTGCCAGCCGCATGTTCCTATGGTCCCGTAATTGTAGCTGAATGCGCACCAACTTCTGCTCGACTTGGCCTCTCTGACGAAATAATCCATTCAGTCGATCCATCATCTCGGGCTTCATTATAGTTCTCCAATCGTAACCACGAAACGAACTTGAACTAGAGTTGGACCTCGAACGTACATTTGTGGGTGGACCTGGTAATTCAATTTCTTCCACTAGTGTAGCACCTGGTGCTGGCTTCACTGGCGTATGCTCTACAGGCATCGCGGATTCACTTTCACTCAATACTGTTCGATAAATTTGCTAACTAACTGCTGACTAATATTATTGTTCTTGCTGCTCACTCTTTCACAACATTACCACTAACAAGCGGCGACACTGATGCACTTTGTGTATTTTGCGATTCTTGCTCAAACACGTTCGGACACGTTCGAATGCAACCAACAGCTGAAGCGAAATGATTGTTACAGTCGATAGCAGTTTAGTGTTCACCTTGAAATACGCTCCGCTGGCCGGACACGTAACGATGAATACCGATCCTTTGCGCTGGGAAATCTTGTCGATTTCCTATCCGGATTCCTATCCGGTTCGAAGGACCATTCTATGTTCCGTCTCGGTGGAACACAGGAAAAGAAAATCGTCCTAAAATCAACTCTTGTTGGCTCTGAAAAGAACCTTTGGATGACGATGTCCCTTTGATGCGTGTGGACTGTATGGATGAATGATCGGTCGCTGAATGAAAACACTTCTGCTATCAATTAACTTAACCTTTATTCTTGCTTGTTTTGATTCCGTTGTTGCTCGTTCGACGGATGGAAAAACAGTGAAGTGACCGAGCCAAATGGTGCTTTTTTATATGGTGCGTGTACACGTGTTGCTCTTCATGTTCACTCTGCATGATCGTTCTCGACGTTTCCGTGGGAGGGGCTTCCTTTGATGATTAGAGTTGGAGCAAATTACCTGTCGCACAAACTATTTCTGTGACGTTGAGACGGAACAGTAGCCATAAGTAGAACAAAATTTGTAAACACACTTCACATAGAAACACACACCACATTATGAAGTGAGCCAAAAACGAGTGTTGCCATAAAAGAGAGTCAACCAGAACCCGTCAAAATGGGATATGAAATGGATGAAAGGGATGAAAGGGATAAAAGGGGGGGACAGGCTACGGGGTAGGATAAGCTCTTGCTTATCCAGAGCTTCGAAGCATACAGTTGTAATAAAGTTAGTACAGTGAGGAAAACCCGAAATTAAACGGTGCACCAAGCCACCACGTAATTGTACCAGCAATACCGCTGATAGCACAAAGAAAGTTGTATCAGGACCCATTATTACCGGCATAAGAAACTCGTAAGTCCGGAGTGCATATTTGCCCAACCCATTATCCCGTTCATCCCACCAGCGTCGGATCCAGTCAACGATCGACCAGGGTATCAGACGATCCAGCAGGCAAACCGTCAATCCAGCGTGCGTACTGTGCGACGTAGACAGTGCAAGTCCGTCGACCACGTGCCTTAGCAGCTCACCACCGGCCGGCCGCAACGTTCCACACGCTACACACCCAGTCCGTAAGTCGAGTAATAAAAAAAAGATAATTGGCTAAAAACAAGTGCTTTCTGTTGGTTTCTTGATCGGGTATTTATCTATGCCCACAGCCGACCCTGAACGATAACCGTGTCAAGCTCGAGCTACCGCCAGAATAACAAAAGAGGTTAGTGTTAAACCCACCCTCAGCGGTCCCCGTGGCTAGACCAGGGATCGAGGGCTTAGGAAGGAGGTCCGTCTGACCCCTTTTTAACAATTGATTCAAACTTGTTGGGTGCAATATTGCAGGGATGGGTACTATAACATGGGAAATTCTACATCTTTTATAAAATACGAAGACAAAATATCTAAACCTTCAAATAGTGCTCACGCGGTTGACTGGTATGCTAGTGTAACTATGGTATTAGTCCTAGTAATAAGGAATGTTGCGAAAGGGTCCAGCCTTGACAAACAAGCTGTCATGCAGCTCCACACAAGAAAAAAAAAACTCAGTACATACTCGGCTCACAACGCTACAATTGAAATTAATTAAACATCATTGTTCATGATATTTAATGTATTTAAATTTCCTGAATTTGGTTATAAGAAAGTTTATCAAAGTATTGAAATTTAGTAATTTCTTCGACTTTTTTTGTAAAATGTTATTCATGAATATAGGGGGAACTCTTGCCGCACATGAGGCTAACTTTTATTGGAAATATTGATAACCGGTTGAAACTATTATTTATCTACACTTTTGATTGTTATTTTTTTTGTATTCTCCTCAGCGCGGAAGTAATGATCTTTGATGAAGTTAGCAGAAGCAGAAAATTTCTCATCTCCATGCGAAGCGCTAGGAGCGGACAGTAATTTTATTACTAGAACAAATAGACATGAAGAGAAAGTGTATTGATAGATCCGTATAGAGTAACGGCAGGCTTTGAAAATTGAAAGAATACAAGATTGAATTATTTATCTATTCTTTTCTAAAAATATTTATAAAAATATTTTAATTAAGTGATACCACAATGCAGGACTCGTCGAACTTTTTTTTTTATTTTTTAAGAATTGTAACAGTTTGTGTGTTCCCATTTGCATTCACTTAGTAGAGACAGAGTTCCGATTATATTTTTAGAACGCTTTTCAATATTTCCTTGGAAATTTTATCAAAACTCCTTTCACATTTATTCTTAAAGTTTCTTTAAAGGATTTGATTTTCAATCAAAAGCTTCTATTTTGGCGTTATTGGTGTTGGCAACTTTGAGTTATTGATGGCGAAAATATTAAATACATCTACAGCTTTTCATGCAAAATTGTCATATCTGGCATTTCCTATGTCGCAACTCAAAAGATGGATTGAGCAGAAATGTTTAAAGTAGCTCAGAAGTAACCTGATAAACTGTCTTGAGCTTATAAACTTTGAAACACAGTTTTCAAAATTACCTCTTATCCACCATCTTAGAAAATTTAATAAACATTTATTTTCTTTTACTAAATACAAAAATTTCATAGGAATGAATAATTTTTCCAAACAATTCATTCTTGTAGAACTTTTCAATTTTAAATTATTTAAAAACATGGCCAGTCTGATGCCATTTTAAAGACTGAACATGAACATTTATAAATTCAATACAGTTCGAAACGGTAGATGCATTTGTTAATGGGCCTATACTGTAGTTGTATATATTCTTTTACCATAACTTCAGAAAATTTCCAAAAATTTTCATGGAATTTCGATGCCCAGGAATACAATCAAAGTCAATCCAATTCTTAAGTTTAACCTCCAATTACCCATGGATGTTTCTTTCGAACTGCCGTGAAGTTCTCAGTCGGTTTTTGATGAAATAATCCTCGGAATTCTCCTTCAAATTGTGTGAACTCTCTTTAGAAATTTAGCTTAATATAACTTTAAAATTTTCGGTTTTGTGAACAAATCAGTATCAGCCGACACGATTTTGAAGATATTTAAAATGTGCATTGACTCAATGTTGTTCTTTGTAGTTTTAAGATTTTTAGTTTAAACTTGACTCTGTATAGATTCACAGGGAAAAAAATTCATGGCCCGATCCGTGAACTGCAGTCATGAATTCGAGAACAAGTAAAAATACATCGTGAACTGAATCACGTAATCGGGAACTAGTTCACGTTTTTGGGTAAAAATCATGAAAACGTGAACTAATTCACGGTCCGTTTTCATTTTCGTGAACGCTTTTGTTTCTGTGCAGGTCTATTCTCCGCCTCGGTTGAGTTGAGACGCCTCAAGAGAATCGAATAAGGTGACTACATTCGCCATTCGATCCTCACGGAATAATATGAGGTATATATTCACCACACTCGATTCTCTTAAGGCATCTCGACTCACCGGGGCGCCGAATAGATCTAATTATTCGATTGAAGCTGTTCTGATTTTTCTATAAAAATAACATGTCCTAAACAATTACGCTACTTTCATCGCTCTTGTCAATATTCCTATACACGAAAAAAATCTTCGGGCAGGCCCCCTCCAGGCCAGGTATTGAAAAGCAACAAATCATTTTGTTGATTCAAAATAGAGTGAATTCCTGAGGGTGAAAAAATATTTTGTTTCAATGTTTAAAATTAAACATTTGAGTTAAAAATAAATTTGTTTGTTATAAATCAAATATTATTTAAATTAATTTCCCATAGCAGTGGTTATTTTATATAATTTTATTGGTTTGATTTGAATGAAATTTTGAATTGATTTGGAACTTTTTTTTTATTGAAACAAATAGAAACCATGCGTTGAATACCAACAAAATATTTTGTTGATTCAAAGGAGAGTGATTTCTTTGCGTGCATATTAATATATTCAAAAGTAATGTACGTTTCTGAAATAACGGATTCGCAGGCAGTATCATGGTGATATAACCGAAGCTTAAGGGGGGATATGCAGTTAAAACGAGAAAAAAAACTCATTTTTGAAAAAAAAATTTCAAGGGGAAGTTTTACCTCAAATCAATCCCAAACTTTTTTACAATTATAAGTGTATCCATGTAGTGTACAAAAATATTTTTTTAAATTTTTTTTCTACAAAATGGCGGTCGTTAGAGAACGTTGAAAAAGTCTTTGCATTTTGCTTGTGCTGGCTCTCCTGGTCGCAGTTTCGATCTGAAACCTGCTAACCCAAAAAAATACAGTAATTACATTTACAGTTAGTAGATGAATTGAAAAAAAAATATTTTTTTTGAAAAAGTCCACATTTTTTCCGCCATTTTATCACATTTTTCCATATTGAATAATAAAATATTACGATAATTTTTAATTCATATAGAAGGAAATATTATAATAAAAAAAATCTATAAGTTATAGCTTAATCGAATAATGAGTTTTCGAGTTTTCACCGGCATAAACTTCGAAAATGCTGTTTTAAGAAAATCGCGTTGAAAGTTTTGATTATCGGTCTGCGCGCGAAGAAGGCGTCTTCGAAAAACGATGAAACGAAACACTTGGAGTTCGAGTTCCGAAAAAAGGGTTTCGGGAGCGTATTCTACGGGAAATTTACTAACTTTTTATGCAAAAAAAATATTGAATTTTTTTGTCATTTAACGATTCCACGAACAAGTGGGACATTTTTCCAGTTTTTATTTTTTGTATTTTTTGATTTGCATGAAACCTTGCATACAATTTTTTGGGAAAGAAAAACGCCGTTTTGCATTCTTGGTTCGCCATTTTGAATCTACCCTTACTTATGAGAAAGGCCTATGAAAAATGCACATGATATCTTCAAAAAATTGTATCTTGGAAACGGTTTGTCCGATTGGTTTGGTGTCTTCGGCGAAGTTTTAGACAATTGTTGGTGCTATATGGAAAAAATATGCATGGTAAAAAATAGTTTGGTTTTTGTGTTTTGAACTAAAATATAGATTTTCCCTTAAAAGTGACCTGTCAATAATTTTTTAATTATTCTTATGTTATAGCTGACTGAAAATGCTATCTAGTGCACAGTAGGTTGTTCTGGAGAAAAATAGGTTACAATGAAAAAAAAAAATTATAAAAAAATACAATTTTCAAAAAAGCTATTAACAAAAGTAAAAAAAGTTTGTCGCCCTAATTTTATGAAAGAACATCAAATTTGCAAGCAAAAAGTACTTCGGTAACATTTTTCTAAGATGCACCGTTTAGAAGATATTACTGATTTAATATTGACTTTTTTGATAACTTTGATAAGTTTTGGCCCTTTTCGGATATACTCCGTGTTTTCCAGTTTCAAAAGTATTTTTTTCGGAAAGATTGAAAAATTTTGAGTTAAAATGTCACTGACAACTTAGAGATTCGAGTGAAATTCTCTGCCTTAAAAGTATTTTGAAAAACAAGTTACAAAATCCCACTATCAGGAACAATGATTTCTTCAAGTGATTTTTGGTGCGTTGTGCTGAAAACGTGCTAACAAGTATTAGATACAGGTAATTAGATGCCAGTTAGCTGTACCAACAATCAATATGTAACTAACGATTTGAAATTGGTTCACTGTTGTAGAACCCCTTGGTCCGAATTACACCTTGAAGCCAGCACCTTGTTATACATATTTGCGCCTTTGTTTTGATTTGATGTGTTATTTTGACAGAGTATTTGAGAGTGTGTTCATGTGAGTTCATTATAAGGGGTGCATTATTGAGCTTGGGACCGAGCTTGGGACGATGTTCTAGTACTGACTGAGCCAAGAAAAAAATCGTTTTTGTATGGGACCTACTGGTCTTAGAGTTAGTCTATGGCTGTACTACGTACAGTTGGTGATTGTAAACATGGTAAACAAAGTTTGGTCACGATACCATCAGCGTCTACGCTAAGCACAATTCAATCAAATGAAGACTTCACGATGCCTGTAGACGTCGAAATATTCAACCGAGGAATAGCAGCTATTCGTGTTTCGCCTATAGATTTAGGTAAGGTTAAAAATGTTCACTATCCTGAAAAAAAGTGCGCTGAAATCGTCGAAGGTGTACGAAGAAATCTTTTTAAATTAGACGCTAAAACAGAAAAAGCAAACGAGTTTGATGAAGTCATAGAAAATATGAAAATTAAATTTTTAAATTCAGCCACAAGGCAAGAAAAACTATTAATTTTATGAATCCTAGAGGGTTTGAGCTGTTTAGTGGAATACCTGTAACTAGAAATTAGAAGAAGAATTAGTATCTTCCATTTAATTCCAACTACCTTTGCTTATCTTCGACAGATACGCGTATTTCGTCTACAATGTGCCGACTTCTTCAGTGTCTCGTACTAATAACTCGACTGATTTATTAATTTTATCATTGTTACCAAAATCATGGTCAGTATAAAAAATTGTAGACGAATTTGAAACGAGTAGAAATATGGCATCAGATGCAAGAAAGGAAAGAGATAATGTATTTGATTCATCTCAAGGTTCAAGCTCTGGAAAAGCTTTGAGTAATGAAAGAAAAGAACTGGTTTTGAATTTTTTTGAGGACGATGATATAAGCCGTGCAATGCCAGGCCAAAGAGATTTTGTTACCGTAAAGACAGGAAATAAGAGATTAGCTGTTCAGAAAAGATTGTTAATGATGACATTGAGAGAAGCTTTTAATCGCTTTAATGAAATGTACGTCAATGTAAAAATAGGGTTTTCATCATTTGCAAGCCTCCGGCCAAGGTAATGTAAACTATTGACTATCACAGGAACATATAATGTTTGCGTTTGCACTACGCATGAAAATGTCAATTTAATTCTACATAGCTTAAAAAAATACAATGTCTTGAATGATCTAAAAACATTAACGAATAGATTACTTTGCGAAAATAAGACAACTCATTGCCATCTACGAAGATGTAAGAACGCTCAGATACCTCAGTTTTAGAAGACAGTTTATTGAAACAACTGGAAGAAAACTTTGTTGAAAAGCTTTCATTCGAACAACGGGTTACCACTGACAGATGTGATTTAGACACTACTGTAAAGCAAACCGATGAGTTTGTTTCATTTTTCAGCTCAAAATTAGAAAGTTTGATTCCGCATGATTTTGTAAAAACCGAACAATTCAATTTTTTGAAAACTACAAAACAAATCTTGCAAGATGGTGAATTTTTAGCTATTTGTGACTTTTCTGAAAATTACAGCTTCATTTTGCAGGATGAAGTTCAATCACACCATTGGAACGTGCAACAGGCCACAATCCATCCTTTCGTAATATATTTTACTGAAAATATGCAAATTAAACATTTTAGTTTAATGAAGAACTAAGACATGATTCAGTCGCTGTTAATTTATTTATTGATAAAATGATAAACGCCGGCGTCGGTGGTGTAGTGGTAAGCGTGACTGCTACTGGCACCCCAGTGCGTCTGGGTTCAATCCCAGTCGACGTCGGTGGTTTTTCTGAGGCGAAAAAATCTTGGTCACGTCTTCCTTCGGAAGGGAAGTAAAGCCGTTGGTCCCGGTTCATAGTCATGAGTCGTTAGGTAGGGTCCAGGTGGTGGAGTCGTCTCCCTGGCGTCGGTGATTGTCACAATGTGAGGAAATAGGCCGACGGAAAATAAATGATCAAAAAAAAAAATGATAAACTTTTTTACAAATTGATCAAAATAAAAACAAAAAAAAAATTAT
The DNA here is from genome assembly GCA_034211315.2 of Aedes japonicus. Classification (NCBI taxonomy): domain Eukaryota; kingdom Metazoa; phylum Arthropoda; class Insecta; order Diptera; family Culicidae; genus Aedes; species Aedes japonicus. The sequence continues at coordinate 58,494 of JASCZW010000921.1, forward strand.
TTTATTTCAGATGGTGCTGCTTCACAGTATAAAAACCGAAAAAAACTTTTCTAGCCTTTGTAAATTTAAGTCAAAGTATGGTATTGACGCTGAATGGCATTTCTTCGCAACATCGCACGGAAAAGGTCCATGCGATGCTATTGGAGGTACGATAAAACGCATGGCTACCAGAGCAAGTTTAGCCAAAGAACGCGAACACCCGATAAAGACTGCAAGAGAGTTGTTTAATTGGGCAAACCAGCGAAAAGAAGAAGAACTTACAAAGTTTTCATTTTGTTATTCTACTACAGAAGAATACGAAAATATGTCTTTGCAGCTAAATAATCAATATAATAATGCAAAAACAATCCAAGGAACTCAAAAATTCCACTCATTTCTTCCTCTATCAGAAAATACAATAAAGGCAAAGCTTTCTTCAAACTGTCCTGACAATGATGCCAAAATATTCGATATTGTTAAGAAAGTTGTGTAAACAATAATTTTATAAAAATACAGGAATAAAAATAAACTGATGATATCCAACATATAATGTTATTTTTTATTGCGCACAATCACCATCCCTGAAAAATAAGCTTAATTCGCTCTTTTGAATCTTGCTAATTGAGGAGCTTGTATTTGCAGTTCTCAAAAAGGTGTATTTCGAAATCGAGTTGTCTCATCGGTTTGATGTCTGTGGCGATGTTCGGCAATAGAGAGAAAATATGCACAGTATAAACATAGACTAACTCTAAGACCAGTAGGTCCCATACAAAAACGATTTTTTTCTTGGCTCAGTCAGTACTAGAACATCGTCCCAAGCTCGGTCCCAAGCTCAATAATGCACCCCTTATAATGAACTCACATGAACACACTCTCAAATACTCTGTCAAAATAACACAGCAAATCAAAACAAAGGCGCAAATATGTATAACAAGGTGCTGGCTTCAAGGTGTAATTCGGACCAAGGGGTTCTACAACAGTGAACCAATTTCAAATCGCTAGTTACATATTGATTGTTGGTATAAACGCATCCAGTTTAAATGGATTAAACTGTTAGGCGATATGCAAGAGTTGAATGCACATTTTCAACACAATACACCAAAAATAACTTTAAGAAATCATTGTTCCTGATAGTGGGATTTTGAAACTTGTTTTTCAAAATACTTTTAAGGCAGAGAATTTCACTCGAATCTTTAAGTTGTTAGTGTCATTTTAACTCAAAATTTTTCAATCTTTCCGAAAAAAATACTTTTGAAACTGGAAAAAAACGGAGTACATCCGAAAAGGGCCAAAACTTATATTAAATCAGTAATATCTTCTAAACGGTGCATCTTAGAAAAATGTTACCGAAGTACTTTTTGCTTGCAAATTTAATGTTCTTTCATAAAATTAGGGTGACAAACTTTTTTTACTTTTGTTAATAGCTTTTTTGAAAATTGTAATTTTTTTTTTAATTTTTTTTTCATTGTAACCTATTTTTCTCTAGAACAACTCACTGTGCACTAGATAGCATTTTCAGTCAGCTATAACATAAAAATAATTAAAAAAATATTGACATGTAACTTTTAAGGGAAAATCTATATTTTAGTTCAAAACACAAAAACCAAACTTTTTTTTTACCGTGCATATTTTTTCCATATAGCACCAACAATTGTCTAAAACTTCGCCGAAGACACCAAACGAATCGGACAAACCCTTTCCGAGATACAATTTTTTGAAGATATCATGTGCATTTTTCATAGGCCCTTCTCATAAGTAAGGCTAGATTCAAAATGGCGAACCAAGTATGCAAAACGGCGTTTTTCTTCCCCAAAAACTTGTATGCAAGGTTTCATGCAAATCAAAAAATATGAAAATTACTCGTTGCTGAAATGATATGGAACCGCTCCATTCTAACTGTATATCCCCCCTTAAGAGGCGATGTTAACACCGACAAACCGACATGAAACTCAATCTTCACTATCGATCAAGAATCCATAATGACCGATTTAAATGTGCAGCGATCCCATCTGTCAAAACCCATAGAATCATTTGATCTAGATCAAATAAATGTGCCCAGAATAGCTCAGACATGAACCATCTCATCAAGTTCCCAAGCGTGTTCGTGGCTTCAATAAACGATCTCAGCGAACACGAAGATAGATGTCACTTATATGATTTGAACAGAAATATTAAGACATTTTCTATTGTCATTCATGTCGGTTTGTCGGTGATGTTAATCAAGTAGCAATATATTGCTTGTCATTATGTTTTAACGGTTTATAACATAATGTCACTCCTATATGGATTTTATAATGAAATGACATAACGTTGTTCTCTTTTAACTCATATTCACTAAAATACTAGAATATGATGATATCCATGTAAAGTACGTGACGATAGGGAAGGCAGATTACCATTCGTATTTAAATGATATGTAACTTTAAAGTCGTGTTGATTAACATTTACTTTAAGACAACTGTGATACGATAATGAAACCTTTGCTCTGCTGATACTTTGCATATTATGGATCACATCAGCTATCCCTCCCTATGTTTGCAGCGTTGCAGCGTATATAATGTTGCAAATTTTATGCCTAATATTACTATAGCCACAGCCATTCAAGCTCGAATCTCAGCGTGTGTAAAATTTCACAACCGTCAATTTAAAAGGAATCGCCAAATGACAATAAGCAACTAGCAAAAAGCAAGTCTGTCAGTTTTGTAGCCGCTATGTGGCATCTAATTGCACGTCAAAACATCGTGTCAATATCGGATGGCATGTGGCAAACGACGCAGTGATATTTTGACATGCAAGCAGATGCCGCAACTTCGCCACATCAGTAGCCACTCGACTAAGTAAACTACGTGACGTTAGTGAAGCAGCAATGGCTAACGCTAGCGCTTTCTAGCGATTTGAAAATTTACACAATGTTATCGATTAATTTTGTTCTTGCTTAAACGTGTGTCTGTGCCATAGCTATCGCGTTTATCCATTTAAAATAGCAAAACAAATCAGCCATTTTTTCGATGATCTGGGGACGCAGCATCGTATGACCTTACTACAGCTTTATTGGAATTTAATAAAAAACTTATAATACCGGTTGCGACTTACCAATCGAGTTCAAGACAGACGGAGATAATTTAATGTGTTTCCTTTTTCAGGACTTGCAGGTTTCAACTTCGGAGACAGATTCATTTTCCCTGTCACATGTACACGAACATATGGTAAGATCTCCACCACCCGTATTTTGGCCGACAACGCCACAGTCATCAATTTTTAATTTTATGAGCAATGGATATTCTCATCATGCAGAGGTAAGTTGTACTAATTCATTTTCTAAATATCTAAGGCTCAATTTCTTCACCTCCGCTCCAGTTTAATGACATTTTAAACGTTTGACCATATAGGGTATGCATCCCACGACTCATCTTAATATATAACTGTGATAACATTTATTGTACCGTAAATCTTCACCTTTCTAATCAGCCCTATACAGTGCCTGATTCCTTTAACGCTTTCCAAAACAAATTGTGTGAACGGATTTATGCACGGTAAAATGCTGTTTGTAGTTAGGGAGCCTTACGGCAAGTCATTATATAAAAGAGCTGTAAACGGTGTTCAACTGGTTATTATCTCCGATGAACCTACATGAAACTTCATTTTTAGATCTGCTATCTATAACGTTCAGATAAACCAGTGGTGCACTGGTTTATCATCAGTGGCGGTGAGTGGTGCAAATACTGCTCCCCACCAGTATGAGTTGATGGACTCACCGCCATTCCTCTCCGAGATCTATAAGGAATAATATGTGTGAAATACTCGGTGCATGCCAAAAATCCCTGGGTACTGGAAAAACCTTGTGGTAGCTTGAAAACTACCAGGTTCCAGGGCTTATCTGGATCATTACCCAAACGGGAAAGATGCAAACCAGTGTTTCCAGGGGTGATGTGGACCAGAAGTGCATTTGAACCCACTAGTAGTAGCATTTTAACTTTTAATTTGACACCTTTCCTCATTTTCATACAATATAGAATCTGTATAATTTCAATAATATTACTACTTTTCAAAGAATCGTCTATTTATTTTAATACTTCTATTATAACTGAGTTTTAATATGGGTCTGCAATTTTCTGGAAAGCATCACCACACAGATTCTACATTTGGTTTGGCCGTTTTTGGCAGAGGAGCGAATTTGTTTGTATATTTCTAGAACATAAAAAGAAACAAAATGAGCCTGGTAGGGTAACAGTGGAAGCAATCCGGAGTCTCATGGACAGCCAGGCATCTCGGCCTCTGGTTGGAACAAGACCAAGTACCCGCCCAAGAAAGACCTACGTGGACGAAGCACATGCATGCGAGTATCATCTAAGGCGGTATGTTCCCAACAAATCAAAAGTAATAACAACAGAGTGGGTAAGTAAATCAGTTAATATTTCCAAAACTAGATACACATCATACATACAAACATAACTATATATTAAAAGACCGCCTACAAATACCCATGTCCAACAGAGCAGCTTATTTTCCCGATGAGTCTAACGTCAAATACTTTGTTCCATTTGGGAATGTAGAATAAGGGAGATAGCTATTACATTGTCACACCTGTACTACATTAAATTGCGCACGTGACACGAATATCACTAACAATGTAATGACACGGACTTTAACAAATACCTGAACAACAAAACGCATACACTGACTGATACTGAATCCCAAAAATTTTCAAGAAGATTATGTGAGCTGATTTCGAAAGCCCGGTGTTTATTTGGTCACCATAGACTAATCCTTCCGGCATAATCACTTGAGAATTTTCAAAAACCAACCCCGATCATTGCAATCCTATGGGGATAAAAAAAATACTCGGTGCATGCCAAAAATAAACCCAACTGCAGGAGATTATTTCTCACCCATGTTAGGCAGTATTGGGAGAGGGACAAATCGCTAGAACCAGATCAAAGCAATTCAACTTGTATCTTTCAGTTTCAAAGCCTCCCGTTACGCTATACGGAACTATCAATACTTTCTGTTCATTTCTATCCGTTCTAGCTATAAATTACTCTCCACTCCTCGAGCCTCTCGTGTAGATGGGAAGTTATCTGCTTCTGACAAATTTCATCATAGATCGTTACTCCGCGCATTGGGAGAATACAAAACACAACAATCAAAGTGACTTCATGCTTGATAGAATTGTAGTAATATGACCCGTTTAGATCCCATCCTTCAATTCATCCAACCTCCCATTACGAAACATAAACCATATTATCTTTCATTCATAACCATCCATTGCACATCATAAATTAAACAATCCATGACACTGTAACCCAAATTCCAATCCAATAAAATTCGGTCAGCAGCAATAACTTTTTTCTTTTCCTTGTTTCCAAATGGTGTAGGTGTCACCAAATATTTTCAATGAACACCCTTCGCCTGTTTCCAAAATAAAGTAAGCGCGTCGTTTTCCTGCATTCTATTTCCTACATTTCGTTTTTACCAAAACAAGCTAGTTTACCACTTAAGAATTGTGAACAATAAATGCGTTCGAGAATTGTCATTCAAGCTGAACAATTGAATCCGAAGTCCGTTATGCCTCATGGCAGACCGTGACAGTGTCTGAAAGTCAGAAACTTATAATGGTTCAATGTACGCTGAAGAATCCAAAGTGGCATCCTGAGCAAGAAAATTAAGTGATCAAAATGGGTGTTGAAAGTAAGGAACAAGCAACTCATCAACTTAATAAACGCGAGAGCCGCTAAAGCTGGAGAACACTCAGAGCGTTCAACTAAATCGATCGAAATAATTGACTTCGTCATCCTAGTAACAGTGATCATAGCTGCAATTTATTTTGCGTACAAAGTGATAGCTCACTTATGGAAACGCGACGCGAGATTGGACCCAACACTTATGATTCTTACAAACGAAAAAGGAACATAAAATTAACCTTTTATTGTCGACCGGTTTCGGGCTCGATGCTGCCCATCTATAGGACGATGTCCAACTTGGACAACAGAGTTGGATATCGTCCTGTAGATGGGCAGCATCGAGCCCGAAACCGGTCGACAACAAAAGGTAAATTTTATGTTCCTTTTTCGTTTGTAAGAATCATAAGTGTTGGGTCCAATCTCGCGTCGCGTTTCCATAAGTGTACTGCAGTTCTTATGTTGGCACCAAATCAAAATAATGAGTAAAGTGATAGCTACCTACGAAAGAGCCCAAACAAACGCGTGTGTGGACAGAGCCGTTAACTTAAACAACGGGCGATGTGTCCAATGTGTAAAAAAAAACTGAACTGAACCAGACGCGCCTTGCCGAGAGTATCGTTTGGCGAGTTCGAATAAAGCTACATAATAATTAAAACTGTTAAGGCGAGAATTACGACTGTAGTGCTAAGATTATCCGCACCAATAGGGTAATATCGGTAAATTGTTACCCATTTTGGCAACTCGACACCGCACCGGGGGCTGGAATCGGGTTGGAAAACGACGCGCGTTGCTATGTGGAGAAAAATAAGCAAAACAAGTTGAAACGTTAAGACATCATCTTCATCTGGAAGACTTTCATTTCATTTTGAGTGTTTCCGGTTTGTTTGTGTATTATATTGCTAATTTTACGTTTATTGTGGTATGTTGTGAAAAAATTAGTGCATTAAAATCCCGTGGAAGGAATTGGACGCAACAAGACAACGAAGTGCTTTGTAGGACTTGGCTGGATGTTTCCCTAGATACAATCTTTGGGACAAACCAGAACGTCAAAAACCTGAGCGGAAGGGTAAGAAGTGTATTGAAAATAAGCTATCCACAAACTTTCTTTCAAATAATGTTGAAAATCGATATTTTATTCATACAAAAAATTGATCCTTTATTGTACGAGGTTAAACTTGAACATAATGAAGACCGGATGAAATTTAAGTTATTCCTTCACGAATTTTCAAACTTTGGATCGAATGCTCTTCATCAAGTTCCGGACAAGTGTTGCATCGCATTTTTTGGACGCTTGAGCCCAAATTTTTTTGAACTCCTGCATGTTCCCAGCTGCCTTACCAGCAGTCTTCGGAATTGGACAAACAACACTGTGTTCGAAAAGAACATGTTCGTGCTGTGCTACCAGTTTTCGCGTTTGCACAAACACATCCATTTCCCGAACATGTGTTCGAAAATATACCTTGTGATGTGTGTGCGTGGTTTGCATACGATGTTCGTACACGATGTTTGTACCCGAGGTTCGTACATGATGTTCGATCAATAGGTACATTTTTATGTGCATTTAAACCTCAAGCAACAACAGTGCAAAGTGTGTTGGGATTTAGGAAAGCAGTGATTGATTTGTTTTGCCTCGCAGAACGTTTATTTTTTACCTACAATCTCGTCAATCCGATCTTCAGGTTGTACGTAAATTTTGACATATATGATTGTTTGGTTTGATCTCACACGATCGAAGTAGGTCGCGGTCATGAAGTGTTACGTCTGATTTTTTCGGCGGTGTTTTTCCGATTTTTTTTTGTATGCAACGTGAAGTTTTATAAAGTGGTGTTGTTTTTAACTAATTCTGCTCTGAATAAAGTTGTGGGAAAGTTATTTGACAAAATGTGATGGTTTGAAAAATGCTGTGTGTGTTGTGCGTGTGATGGGGATTTTTAACACGTATTCCTTACGTGGAATGTATCCCAGTGTGTTTGTGCTTGTAGAACTAAAATATATAGAGAAATGGCTGATTTTATTGGAATTTTAGTTCAAAAGATAGTTAAATTGCGTAAATAACTACTTCGATCGCGGACCGATTCCCGGCTTTCAACGTTATTAACAAGTTGTATTCAAACCTCGACTAAAGGATAAGTATAAGAAGCGCCCACCAATTCAAGATATTATCTCAAGTTTAAGCGGTATGATCACACCATCCAATCGTGTGTGTTTGTATGTGTGGGGTCATGGGGTATCCGTTTTTAGGGAAATTTCTTTATTTTTAGATGTCTATGTTCGAAAAATCGAATTATCTGTGTTGAATATGGCTGACTAATAACGGTGGATGCCGAGAATTAGTCAGCTACCGGAGATGTGCTACACAATTTCTGTCTAAAATTTCTACATTATGTGTTAAATCAAAACCAAATTTGTTCAATTTGAAGTCGTGGTTCTTCCTCAAATCAAATTATTGAGCGGAGTGCAAAGGGTTAATAAATCCTTTATAGGACAAAATGACGAATGTTAAATAAACGTTTTTTCCACCTTGATGCAGAATTTCAGTTATTCAAGAGCATGGTGAAAAGATGCCGCAGCATGTTAAAAGGTACCGAAAGCAGCCCGAAGCGCCATGTAGCTCAACAACATCCAATTATTGCTCAACAGATCCGCTCGAAAGGATACTTCGATCTAGGAAAGATTCCTCTGCCTAGAATTTATTGTGAGACTCGATGGGGATCATAAGTCATGATCGACAGTATCCTCAATCATGAAGGATTTAACAAAGACATCGGCAGACAATAGTCAGTACTGGTGCTGAGTGGCGAAATATGGGAATTTATGAAAGAATATAGAGAAGCGTTCGAACTTCTACATGCAACTACAAAAATCTTTACATTTTACATTTGGAGATGCATTCTAAATCGATGTTCAAGAATATGCATATTATGCTATGCTAGTAATAGAATTGGACCAAGTGAAAATTTCCTGTGGAACATCTCAGCTTCTTCTGAAATTAGTACTTTTATAACTGGCTAATGCAAAAACATGACTTCCAAAATCCACGAACATTATTAAATTTTGAGAATCAAAGCGATACGAAGATCCTCAGCTATATGACTTGACCTTGGGCACTTTGGCTGCTCCAGCAATTCAGGTATCAGTAGAACGTTACTTCTTTGTCGTAAAAATTCTTCTTGATCAACGACGGCTGCGGATGTCCGCTGAGTTGCTGAATGAAATAACGATCATAAGATGCAACCAATATCTTTTAGCGTTTCTAGTGTCGAAAATTCGTAATAAGAGCAATTGAAATGCGTTTTGTTGTTTCGTTAAGTGCCTTTGCCATTGTATTAACAATTTTAATATTGTCGATGTAAAAATGTTTCATTATTTAACGGTAATTATTTTCTACCGTAGGATGGTAACTACTACTATATTATAACTCCGAGTAACTTTTTGACTTCCATTTGCATCCCATAACAACTCAGCAAAACATCAGCTCAACCTATATTGAAACTGTTAAAACTATATTTTTGCACCCGGTTGTACAAAATATTTTTTCTAGAGCTCACCATGGACCGTATTGATACATAAAATGAAAAATTTATCGATACTATATGATGTTCATTAAGCAAAAAAGAAGACAGCAAAACGCTCTCATGCTTGTGGAAAAAGTAGCTAAGCCAAAACTGTCAGGATGGTGAAGCCGAATAACAAACGGTTATAAGGATGGGTGGTTTATAGAATAATAAAATTCAAGTGTTTTTAAAATTTCCTGCATTTCCTCACCGTGATGGTTTTATTATGAAACTATCATCATGTCCATAGTTCTTAACTTTGCCACCAAGGCCAGCTTTTGACCCAACGCCTATAGAATACTATGTAGCAGATGCTAATAAGAGACCATCCATTTAGTACATCACGCGAAATACTGAAAAAAATCAACGGCCCCTACACCTACACCTACACCTGCATCTTATACATTGTTTTCAACTTAAGTCTGCACCCTCTATCCTTTAGAACGGAACGTGATTAATGGATGATACCTGAGCTTTTTGCGCAAAAAAACTAAATAAAAATGTCCGGCTTCGATGTGACGTGAGACAAAGAGGAAGCATTTCTTTCTGTCTCGCACCGCAAAGAATGAGCACACACAGTTCGCCTGTGAAATTCATACGCGCTGTTCTTCGTCTGTTCTGCCTGTACATTCTGTAGGTAGCTGTGTAAAAACACCGTGTTTGAACATTGTGTTTGGAACACGTGTCATGCATGTGTTTGGCTGGGGCATGTTTGAGATGAACATCAATCAACAACGAAAAGCGGGTGCGTGTTCAAAGAAAACGTCGGTTTTGCACACCATGTACACAAGTGTGTGTGTTTTTCAGAAGACTGCTTACCAGTCTTCTTGAAGACCCTCTTCACGATTGCCCAGTAACGTTCGATGGGTCGAAGCTGAGGGCAATTTGGTGGATTGATATTTTTCTCAACGAAATCTATACCCTTTTCCGCAAGCCAATTGAGAGTGGTTTTGGCATAGTGAGCTGACGCTAGATCCGGCCAAAACAGTAGAGGTGTACTATGCTTCTTATATAAAGGCAACAATCTCTTCTGGAGACACTCAGATCGATAGATTTCCGCATTTATAGTTCCGGTAATGTAAAAAAAGGTTGACTTCAAACCACAGGAACATATTGCTTGCCATACCAGTACCTTTCGACCGAATTTCTCCACTTGAATCGACCTGTCCGCATCGCTCACATCCTCCCCAACGACGGCAGTAAAGTATTGTGGGCCTGGAAGGGTTTTTGGCCCTTTAATAGGTCTCGTCCATCACAACGCATGCATTCGGACGCTGCAAAAGACGCGAATACAATTTCCGGGCCCTTGTTGCTGCTCGCTTCTTCTGTTCTGCACTTTGTTTCGAAATTTTCTGCTTCTTGTAGGTCTTCAGGTGGTTTCGCCTCTTGATACGCTGGATCATTCTGACACTTGTTCCTGCTTTTTAGGCCAAATCACGTATTGACATTAATTTGTTCTTCATGATAAGAGATACCACTTTCTGCTCCAGTTTCGGGTTGGAAGAACCGGCTTTTCTGCCTCTTCCTGGTAGCTCATCCAAAGAATAGTGTTCCCCAAACTTATAAATGATGGTTTTAACACTCGCATGATGAATTCCAAACCGCTTCGCCAATTTTCGCATAGTAATACCCTTCTCACTTAGCCATGTGTCCAGAACCTTAATTTTCACTTCCTTTTCAATACGCGACATTTTGAAAACGCAGAATTTGAACCGCACAAACAAGTAAACAAAAGAAAGCTGACAGTCAAACGCACAGCATGCAGTATTCAGAGCATAAAAAACCATCACAAATACATGCGTACAACGCAAATGTGGATGTGGATAGCTTATATTCGATACACTCCTTATTCAAACTTTACACTGCACGAAATACCCAAGTAACATTTTTCATTAGATAGACGCTTCATTGGCAATACGTATACAACTTTAAACTGAGTAATGGTTAATTAGTGGTTGCACAAGCGCCCAGCCAATATTTTCACAAGCAAATCTGGCGAATCTACCCAGCTTCATAAAAATGAAAAAACTGTCAAACAGAATATGTAATCGGTTTATAGCCTAGGAAGCTTTTATCCAAAAATTATACAACTTAGTACGTAACTGTTCTCAAAGACAGTACTTTTGAAACGCATATTCAGCATATTTATTTGTTCATCGCAATTTCTATTTTTAGAACTGTGGCAAACAGCTTTTTAATGCTGTCTTAACACGTTGATATAAAAGCTTAAACATAATCACTATACAGCAAACAAAAAAATATGTATGTCAAACACTGTTTACAATACTCGTGGACGGTATTACGGCAATGGTGCTGTTTTATCGTTGTAATGCGTAATTAACATATACCTATATGAACTTTGTATTATAATGTTTATTTATAGTATATATTTATATATCACCTACCCGTCTACTTACCCCTGATTCGAACTCTGCACCTTCACCATAAGAACGGTGACTGTATCCTCAGATCCATATCAGCTGTGTGGAATTCCTGTACCCGTATTCAAAGTGTTCATACCATATTTTAGTTCTAATAATGCTGAACAACAATAATTACTGAAGCTCTTTACGAACAGGTTTATACTGTTTTGAAAATCAGTGTTACCGAGATTCTTATAATCTAAACATGATCACCATCCAATTTACGTTATTATCTGTGCCGCGCTTGGATTCATTTGTTATAATTTTATTAAACTACATTAATATCAATTTCATTTATAACTGTTGTTATAGATTGCTATATATATATATATATATATATATATATATATATATATATATATATATATATATATATATATATATATATATATATATATATATATATATATATATATATATATATATATATATATATATATATATATATATATATATATATATATATATATATATATACATATATATATCATTGCTATATTAATAAATTTCCTGTGATTAAAAAAAATCCATTAAGACCGGGAATTGAACACCTGATCTTCTGCTCAGTGGAATTTATATTGTTTACTTGAAAGCAATTTTCGGCAGCACTGTCAATTACGCGAATCTCCGAATATAAATTCCTCAAATAAGCTTCATACTTTCTCAGATTTCGTTTTCAATAATGAGTACCGCTTTTCTTATTTTTTTTCAAAATCCTTCGAAATTATTTGAAATCTAAATGCTCTCCTCGATAAAATGGACGGTATTCTTTTCATTTCGTTTGACAGCTTAGACTCAACTCAAGAGCTCAAGCTCAAGAACTCCATATAAATAACTGCATATATGCTGCTTACTCTGTGCCGCAACTACACTCAGGAAATTATCCCTACGATCAGAACTATGAACCACAAAGCCATAAGAGATTGTATGAAATGATTATTGTTGCATTGGTCGATAAAAGCATGCCTCTTCTACACTTTCAACTGACACAACTTATCAAGCGTGTATAGTCCCGTGGGATTGTGGCTCGGCTCTGGATGCCGAGGTTCATGGTTCGCATCCCGATTGCAATTTTTTTTTTCATGTGAGGAAAACATTCATACGATCGTCATATGATTTCTTTCCATAAGGGAATCGTCTAAAATTTGCAATAATGTCTTCTGGCAAATTTCCATACGATATTCGAATGAAATCTTCTCGATTTGTTCGCTCAGTGTACTTATACAACATTTTATACAGATATAATCATAAAGCTGAATAGCGGCTAAGGTATTTCTAATATAAAGGATTTTGAAAAGCTATTACAAAGCCAACAAATAAAACTGTGTAAGAGAACACAGAATGATAATTCAAAAGCTTAACCGACTAATTTCTTAGCTACATAAACAAGCTGTGTAAATGCAGACAAACATTGTTCGCATAAGAGCTTTCTTTTTAAAGTATGCAACCTAAAGCTAAATGTTGTGTTAAAGCTGTGTTACATTACGCATAAGTACTGTATCGATTTTTTAATTCTGCTTATAGCTTATTCAGCTTCACTTGCTTTTATACAATTATAAAACAGCTTATAAGTTCCTAACTTCGGCTTAGGCAACTAAAAATGTTAGTTGGGTATTAAGCGAAACGAAACCAGTGCGAGAATAAATAGTCGTACCTTTTTATGATCAAAATAGAAACGCTCTCAGTCATCAAAATATTACTCAGATACGAACCCACTGGTGGGGATTGTCTAATTGGAGCAATTTTATCCAGTTAAACACAAAAGATGCCCCGGGAGAAAACATTAAAAGTGGACAGTGATACCCTAGCGAGCGAGTGCAAAAGTGCAAACGAGAAAGAAAATCAGCAAGACCCCAATATGAGCAATTATCGGAAATGCGAACGTTAACCAACAGCAAGATCGTAACGTGTCCGATAAACACTAATGCGAGCAGCCGAGTAGGACATCCACCACAGACGACCGTTTGGAGCCACGGGATGCATCATTGAGACACTGGATGGTGCCTAACCGTCTAGTATGGAGTATTCAATATATGAAAGTGATTCAAATGTTAGAGCCATTAGAGGAAGATTGACAGACTTTAATTGAGATTAGAGATAATTTCAAAAAAATCGATAAATCAATAAAATAAAATCAGAGACGTTACAATTAAAATTAAATTGTTCAACTGAACTGTCCTTAAATATTATGAAAAATTTAATTCATAAAGTTGATATTTCTAAAGGTGAAGTCCAATTGTTCAAAGCGGCTGACGATGTCACTAATGAAATTACAAAATTAATCAATAACATATTAAGAGAAAATAAAACGGAAACAATGCCAGGCACAGGCAATCAAGCAGCAGCACCGTTATAAAGACGGCAACTGCATTGGTGCAGCCATACGAAATGCCAGAAAAAATTAACCATTTCTTGATTCAGTGAGTCTACTGGCAGAATTACTGGCAAATTGCTACAAAAATGGCGATGAAAACAGGAGTCGAAACTTTAATTAATAACTCTACAAATTCTGACACCAGAATAATACTGAAAGCAGATCAAGCGCAAATCATTCTTATTCAAGACATAGGAATAGTAATCGAAGAAATTTTAACTACCGAGGAGGACATAGATATTCAAATTCTCGGTTTCACAGAAACCAAATTCACTATCTATCAACTATCAACACTATCAAAACCATTATCAATATCATAACCAAAATAATGGTCAACGTCAAAACAATCAGGGGCACAGCCACATGTTTTACACGCTAGCACCGCAAAATAAGCAATCTAAAATTCCACCTAGCCTGATGCAACAACAATCAGGAAACCCACCAATTATGCAAAATGCAGGCAATATGCCACAATTGATGCCTCACCCTTTAGGCGGTACACTAGGGCAGTTTACTCAGTAAACGTAACTGCCAGCAATTTTATTACGATTCAAACCAATGTCTCAGTGTAGCATTCCAAAATGATTATTTACAGATCATTTCATAATTCAAGGCCCTTGTGAGTTGCCAACACTCGCAAGTGCATGTTCAGCCAAATTTCGCAACAGACCTATTTTCAAATTTATTGCATTCACATGTTTGCATAAGCATGTTATTTCTTCTAAATCATAATATAGAATTGAGCCTTTACCACTTCGAAATAAAAGCTCAAATTTTTTTTTTTTTTAATAATCATTTATTTGTACAGGCTCAATCGAATTAACTTTACAGAGCCAAATTTTCATATTTTTATACATCATTTATCTTAAAACTAAAGTTAGGAGGATAGAGCCGATTACTCGCGGCCGTCTCGAGGTTAATAGGAATAACAAATTACGGATGGGAAGGAGGGTGGGAATTTAAAGTATGGTTACATAACACATTAAATTTAAATTCAAAATTATCTAAACACTAACTATACAACTTATGGTTTTCTTTTGAATTGAACATTTCTTGAAAAAGAAAAAAAACACACACACACATACACGTATTAAAAAAAACTTATTCTAAACATACAGGTTAAACTAACTACAATCTAATGCTAATGTTAGTCAAAAACACATAAATGAGTTTCATGTACTCCAAATCACGTACAGCCAAAATATCTCGAATTGGCACATTGGGTTGTCTACCTCGAGCCCGAAGGGAATCATAAAGCTCAGATCTGACTCCAGAATGCTCAGCACAAGACCAAATAACGTGAACTGCGTCCTGATAGCCTTGTCCACACTCACAGAGATTGCTGTCGCTCAGCCCAACCCGGTATAAATGAGCGTTTAAAGAATAATGATTGGACATGAGGCGGCACATGACACGAATGAAGTCTCGACTCACATCCATCCCGCTAAACCAAGATTTCTTCGACACCTTTGGGATGATAGAATGTTGCCATCGCCCCAAATCTCCTTTACTCCATTTATACTGCCAGCTGACGAGTGACTGTTGACGAAAAATAGGAAAAATTCGTTGAAGGCGATTTGTCGATCACAAATATCGCCTTCCATAGCGCCCCCTTTGCAAGCGAGTCCGCTTTCTCATTGCCTGGAATTGAACAATGAGATGGGACCCATACAAAGGTGATGATAAAATAACGCGAAGATAAAGCACTTAGAAGCTCCTGTATTTTCATGAGAAAATACGAGGAGTGCTTTACCGGCCTCAATGAGCGAATAGCCTCTATAGAACTGAGACTATCCGTGAAAATGAAGTACTGATCCGGTGTTAATGAGGCAACAATTTCTAGCGTAAAATGTATTGCCGCTAATTCAGCAACATATACGGAACAAGGAGCTTGAAGTTTACGGTTGGCGCTATAAATTTCATTAAATATACCAAAGCCTGCTGACTCCTCTATCAAAGATCCGTCAGTGAAAAACGATTTAGTGGAATCAACTTGGCCAAACTTTGCAGCAAATATCACCGGAGCAATCATAGGACGATGATGCTCTGGGATTCCACGAAGCTCCTGCTTCATGGATAAATCAAAATGAACCGAATTGTCGAAATCGGAGAAGCAAACACGATTGGAAATGTTCGGCGAAGGGCTGACATCCTGTGTTATGTACGAATGGTACAAGGTCATGAATCGGGTTTGAGGATTCAATTCAAGGAGCTTCTCAAAATGTTCGATTACCTGAGGGTTCATAACTTCACACCTGGTGAGGAGCCGGAGAGATAATTCTGTAAACCGATCCGAGAGTGGCAACATGCCAGCCAGCACTTCAAGACTCATGGTGTGAGTCGAGTGCATGCAACCTAACGCGATACGAAGACACCGATACTGAATACGTTCCAGTTTAATGAAGTGCGACCGAGCCGCTGACTGAAAACAAAAACTACCGTATTCCATAATCGACAAAATCGTTGTCTGGTACAACGTTAGAAGATCTTGTGGATGAGCTCCCCACCAGGTCCCGGTAATTGTGCAGAGAAAGTTGATCCTTGGCTGGCACTTTCGCTTCACATACTCAATATGGGATCTCCAGGTGCACTTAGAATCGAACCAGACCCCAAGATATTTAAATGACATAGAATGAGTTATCGGCTTACCCCAAATTTGAAGCTTCGGTTGTGCAGGGTTATGCTTCCTAGAAAAAACTACCAACTCAGTTTTCTCCGTAGAGAATTCGATACCTAGCTCTAGAGCCCAAGTAGACAAATTGTCTAAGGTATCCTGTAAGGGTCCTTGCAGATCGACCCCATTGGGTCCCGTGACAGACACTACGCCGTCATCTGCAAGTTGTCTCAACGTACAATTGTCACTTAGACAACCGTCAATGTCTTTGACATAAAAATTATACAAAAGGGGGCTTAAACATGATCCCTGGGGGAGACCCATGTAGCTAAATCGTGAAGCTGTAGAGGTTCCATGAGAGAAGCTCATATGTTTCTCTGACAGCAAATTGTACAAAAAATTATTCATTAATGGTGAAAAACCACAAGCGTGGAGTTTATCTGAAAGAACTTCAACAGATACTGAATCAAAAGCTCCCTTTATATCCAAGAATACAGAAGCCATTTGCTCTATTTTAGCAAAAGCTAACTGAATATCCGTGGAAAGCAACGTGAGACAGTCGTTCGTTCCCTTACCCCTACGGAAACCATATTGAGTATCTGAAAGCAGGTTGTTCGTCTCAACCCATTTGTCCAGACGGAAGAGGATCATTTTCTCCAACAACTTTCGAATACAGGATAACATCGCGATGGGTCGATAGGAGTTGTGGTCGGACGCGGGCTTACCAGGTTTTTGAATGGCAATAACTCTCACCCGTCTCCAATCATCCGGTACAATGTTGAGTTCCAGAAACTGATTAAACAAGTTCAACGTGCGCCTCTTCGCGACGTCTGGGAGGTTCTTAAGCAAGTTGAACTTGATCCTATCAGCCCCTGGAGCCGTATTGCCACACGAAAGGAGTGCGAGAGAGAACTCTACCATTGAAAAGGGTTGGCTGATCTCATCTATCGAATTCGTGTTTTCGCGAGGAATCATCCGTGCCGGGACAGAATCTGGACAAACTTTTCGCGCAAACTTGAGGATCCATTGGTCCGAGTACTCTTCGCTCTCGTTGTTCGTAGTTCGGTTACGCAACCTTCGCGCCGTGTTCCAAAGAGTACTCATCGACGTTTCGCGCGATAGCCCGTTCACGAATGTTCGCCAGTAACCGCGTTTCTTGGCCTTGATGAGGCTCTTAAGTTCGCGTTCGAGAGCCGTATATACTTTTTACGGTAAACCTCGGTGCATTGCTGATCCCACCATGGCGAAGGAGGTTTCCTGCGAGATGACGTCCCTGGAACTGGTCGAGTTTGAGCTTGAAGCGCGCTGTCTAAGATCAGGTTGGAGAGGAAGTTATATTCTTCCAGCGGTGAAAGCCTTTCTACCGTCGTTACGGCTTCATCTACTGCTGTCCTGAACTTTATCCAATCGATGTGACGAGTAAGATCATACGCGACGTTGACAGATTTCGACGGATTGAACCCGGTGGCAACCGAAATTTGTATGGGCAAGTGATCACTACCGTGGGGATCTTGAATCACATTCCATGTGCAATCCAACGATAATGAATTCGAACAAAGTGTGAGGTCTAATCTACTGCCAAGTGAGGATGTACCAGCCAAACGTGTTACTTCTCCATTGTTAAGAACTGTCATATTGAAGTTGTCACAGAGGTCATATATTAGGGAAGACCGGTTGTCATCGTACAGTTCTCCCCAGCCTGTACCGTGAGAGTTAAAATCTCCCATGACCAACCGTGGAGCAGGAAGAACCGAACAAATATCTGAAAGTTGTTTTCGGTTAATTGAGGCTCTAGGAGGAATGTACACAGAAGCAATGCAAAGGCCTTTATTTTTAATAACAGCCTGACATGCGACAACTTCAATACCTGGAATTGGAGGAAAATTCACTCTATAGAAGGAGTAGCACTTTTTGATCCCCAAAAGCACTCCACCTCCACGTGAATCCTCACGATCAAGCCGAATAATATTGAAATCATGAAACGGAAGATTGATTTCGGAAGAGAGCCATGTTTCACAAAGAGCGAATGGATCACAACCGGTAGTGTGAGCTAAAAATTTGAATGATTCCAATTTAGGAATCAAACTTCGACAATTCCACTGTAGAACAGTGATCAAATCCCCGACCTCATTTGGAAAATTATCCATCGAAGGAAATGATAGCTGCAAGGATGGGCCACTTAATTGTCAATTGCTTCAAACAATTCTTCACTGTTGGAAGCATTGCCAAAACAATGCTTTTGAGAGGGTCAGAAATTTCGAGGTACTTAAAGATACCTTCGGCAATGTCATCAAATGAGAACAGCCCACTTGAGGAGGGGGCTTCTGTTCTTAAAATAGGGGCGTCAGGGGTTTTGGATGTCCCCGGGAGAGATGGAAAGTCCTGGGTGTAGTTAGTACTACGGAAACCAGGAGGAATTGTGTTTTCCTTTTTTCCACCTCTTTTTGAAATGGGCAAGCTGGTCTCGGGCTTCTTTTCAACAACTTTCCGTGGGCGGACGCGTCTTCGCTTCCTTGAAGCACCTTCCGGAAAAGTGAACGACGTTCCCTCTTCAGCCGAATCAAAGTCAGACTCGTCATCTGACAGAGGAGCAAAGGGATTTGTATTGGCATCGGGTGATGGTGAGGCTTTTTTAACCATTTCAGCAAAAGATTGCCTGGAACGCTGTTTCAACGAGCGTTCTAATTGTTCCCCGCGTTGTTTGTATGCCGGGCACGATGAGAGAGCATGAGGAGGAGTTCCTTTGCAAAAAGCGCATTTAGGTGTGCTGTCTGCGCACGCGCCATCCTCATGTCTCTCCCCACAGTTGGAGCAGCGCGCCTTATTGCCGCAATGGGAGGTCGTATGTCCCATCTGCTGGCATTTCTGGCAGATCATGACCCGAGGTACAAACAATCGCACAGGTAGTCGAAGTTTTCCCAACTCGACGTATTGAGGGAGGGCTGAGCCAGAGAAGGTTACGCGAAACGAGTCTGACGGTGTAAACTTTTTTCGCCCTTGTTGGTCAACACTGTGCCAAGTTGGCGCACATCAAGTATCTTAACTGGGGAAGCAGAGGGTTCTTAAATCGACCAACCCCCGCTTCAGCAAGATCTCAGGGTCAGACTCGTTTCGGAGACCACACCTTCAATTTCAATACCCCGAGCTGGGATATACACTCTATATTCTAGAGTAAAGAGCTGAGAGACAGCAATCTCATTAGCTTGCTTGAGATTGGACACAACGACCCGAAGTTTATTGGGTCTGACTTTAATTATCTCGGTCACGGCCGAGAATCGCTTCGTCAGATCATCAGAAATCTGACAAACATTTAGAGGTTTCGATTTGGGCTGAAAATAAACAACCCATGGCCCAGTTGAACTATCTGGATATGCACGTGATCTGGTAACTCTATGAGCTACCTCATCATTTCGTGCCATAGATGATTCATCTTGCGATAAATCATCCATGGCTCGCTTGTGGGAGCTTATCACGCTCAACCACTAACGTAATTATCTACAAACAATCACAGATAAACAAACTAAACCTAAACAAAAAACTAAAACTAAATACACTCTCACACACACTATCAATCACTCTCCACACTCACACACACACACTACGATGAAAATCACTTATCTTTTATACTACTAAACAACTTATCTTCTATGTATCACGGATCTACTGCAGCTGGGCGACGAATGTGTGCTGCTGCTGCCGAGCGACGATGAGTGACCGCGTGTACCGTCTAAGCGTGGAGCTAAACGATGACGATGATGTTGCTGGTCGGTGGTAGTTGGTGGATGGAAGAATACACGCTACACTCGATGGGCTGCTGGTATGCGTGCCGTATAGATGCGGGACAATATGGCTTCTCGATCGTGGCAATATTGCTAATTGCAATCAATGACGTTGTTGCACCACTTATCACACAATGTTCTCTTCTTCAGTAAACCAAGACTGATTTCACTCACGACGATTTCACTGGCGATTTAGAAAAACTGATACTGAATACTGTAAACAACTCGCTAAGAGCTTCCAAAGCAACGGAAAGCGGACCGAACGAACTGTACCGTTCGCTTGTTCGAACTCAATTGACCAAAAGCTCAAATTACTGACCCACATTTAATGTTCAACAACCAGCAAAATTCCACACGTACAGGAAAGCTAGGTGTCGCGCGTATTGGTGGTCCGAGTCCACAGCACATGTTTAACAAATAGCTTATTCAATGACGATTGGCTATCGTCTTTACAAAAGTGAGTCCAAGCTCCTCCCCTAGAGAGTTTAGATTTTCAACGTAGAGTTAAGTTTGAATGTTTGAATGGGAAAGGTTATCAAGAAATCAATCGAAGTTGTACTCTAGACGAGTGAACAAGTGTTCTGACTAAATGAGAAACTCCCGCCCGTTTTACTTAGAACAACCTTGTACGTTTATAGTAGACAATGCCGATTTGTTAATTTTTAAACCATATAATATAAACACTAATCTTACCTATAATCCGCGTAACCAAAGTATTTTGCGTGGTATAACAGCTTAAGAAACTTTAACTCTTGGCAGCGTAATGATAAACTTGATTTTAGATAATTTTAGTCTACCACACACTTTTCAGTTAGTTAATTACTAGTTTCCAATACCTATTGATGTATACAGGGACGAAATTTCCTGACAAATTTTAGATGTAGCATAGATTACGATACATGGTTATTAACAATAAATGTAAGTAATAATTCAAAATTACAAAATTGACCGAATAAAGTTATTAGAAAAAGAATCAAATTTAAACAAATTATCCGCTTGTACTCGCTCATCAATTTTCAATCTTTGCAGTGAGTACATCGATATTTTCAGCTTACAGGATGATGTATTAACTGGCAATAACTTTGACAAGCAGAGGATCAGTTTGAAGGATGACTCCCTTGTATATATAAAAAACTATCGTGCGTTTTAATCAATCGTGATATTATGTGCGTTTTAATCAACGAGTTGAGATTTGTCGTCAAGTTGACAAATTAGTGGAAAACGACATTATAGAATCCTCAGTCTCGAGTTACAATTTTCCAATACTTCTTGTGCCAAAAAAAAAGTCTACAACTGCCGATCAAAAATAGAGATCGGTTGTAGATTATCGTCAGCTGAACAAGAAATTGTTAGCTGATCAATTTCCCCTGCCGAGAATTGATGACATTCTTGACCAGCTCGGCAGAGCATAATATTTTACCACTCTTGATCTGATGTCTGGTTTTCATCAGATCGAGATGAATTCAAGGGAGATTACAGCGTTCTCACTTCAAGGACGTGGACATTTTCAATTTAAACGGTTGCCGTTCGGACACAACATAAGCCCGAATAGCTTCCAACGAATGATGTCAATAGCACTAAGGCTTTGTACACAAATTACGTAACGCATGAAGGGCATGCGCATGAAAATCGTTACGTAACAAAATAACCAATTTGAAAAAAAAATCAAAAGTGAATAACCATTTGGCATCAATTAAATTTCCTGTGTGCCAAGCAAAGTAGCAAGAAGTAAGTGGAAAAGCGGATTCATCCGTGCCTTGACCTACCCCGCAGAGGTAGGTTATGCAATAGTAACGTCCTTGGTTTGAGTACTACTTTACCCATGCACTTTCGCTCAATTTTCAATACTTCTATTCTATTTCCAACCTTCCGTACACTGACGAAATAAAAGAAGAGAAAGTTTTGATTCTCTTCTTTTATTCTAGCAAACATTACTGTCTATTCTTGGTGCTTCAGGATAATGAGCGTACATCTTCTTCTACATTAAGTAGAAAAGACTTAATTCATACTAGTTGAGAACTATGTTTAAAAATTCTGGGAAAACCCCACTTTCAATACGTCAAATGAAAGGTTTTAATCTATATTTTGAAGAATTTTTTTCGAAAATGAGCCAAAACTTTGTCTTTGTATTATTAATGACGTTTGCCATAACTGGTACACTGCACCAATTATCGCCATAGTTTTAAATTTGGTTCCTTTCATGGCCAATCGCATGTGTTTCTTACGGCCATAATAGAAACAAATTTATGGCTAAGTGGTGCATCTGAAGTTTTAAGATAAATGGATTAAGTCTATCTTTTGATTTCCGACCAAATTCTGAAGCTTCGATAAATGAAGATGTACACTGAAAATTAATTTTCGTTAATTAGCTTTCACTCGTTTCGTAAACATGGATTATGCACATAGAACAAATGTCTCGTAAATTATATGAAACATTCGTATTGCAGTGAAGAGCAGAACAACTCCTCGTGGTTGCCCTTTTTTTTACCCTTCTTACATCAATAGAAGGGAAATAAGATCGCTTGAAAACTCGACTTTTTATCCGAGGCCCACAGGGCCGAGTGTCATATACCATTCGACTCAGCTCGACGAACTGAGCACATGTCTGTGTGTATGTATGTGTGTGTATGTGTGTGTGTGCGTTACAAATAATGTCACATCGGTTTCTCAGCCATCTGTGAACCGATTTCAGTTCTGTTGACGGCAAATGGAAGCTACAACATTCCCATAGAACGCTATTGATTTTTTTTTTCGGACATTTCGTTACGAAGATATGAACGAAACAGTACTTGACGGCCTATTATAACAGTAATCAAACAGTTTAGTCTCCGATTACATACTGAGCTATTTGTGTACCGATTTTAGTTTTGTTGGTGCCAAATCAAAGCTATAAAATCTCCAAATAACTGGTCAAAATGATTGCATAATCCTTCATGAAGATATGACCAAAGCAATACCTGAGTGCACATAATTGTGAGATGAAAATATACTCGTTGCAGTGCAAAACCAAACAAGACCAATCACACCAATCGATGCCGCTTGCATTCTATTGTGTCGCATCTGGTGCGTTGTATAGCACATACAGTGGACTAGCCACACTATGCGACTCTATAGAATTAGAGCAGCATCGATTGGCTCGAGTAGTCTGGTTTTGAACTGCAACGAGTATATTCGAAAATTACAGAAACTCTCCATTTACTATTTTCAACGAACATGTACTTATTAAGCATCTTGAATCCATATCGATAATCAAAATTGACGCTTAGGATTGTCTAATAATTCATTCTATGGACTGATAATATGAAATTTCTAAAATTTATGTAATTTCCCCTTTTATATAACTTATATAAACAGGCTGTTACAGACTATTAATGGCAATATGTTAATCACTTCGATGAACAATACGTTCAGGATTGACAAATAGTTCATTTTATAAACTGAATGTATGACATATCGATTGTTCCTGGATCTTCCTGGGATTTCGAATGAAAATATCTATCCAGTACATTATTGGCCACATTTGAGTTCGTTATTCTGGTGAAGTGTAAGAAGGGTTGAGTCTCACCATCGGTGGATGCGGGTTTTTAATTATGTTTTGAGCTGGTAAAGTTTGACTTATTATCTTATGACGATTTGCATCACCAATTGGCGCAATTTTCCATAAATTGTACATCTACACGCTGAGAAATATATTGTTCTGTATAGATTCAACAAATTTTGTTGTTGACTCACGGCTTACCCATAATATTTATTTATTCAAACAATATCGATTTAATATTTAACCAACAACAATTTCGTTTTGTTTCTTAAAACGCTGCAAAGGAGGCTTCTATTGAAAACAAAAATTATTTAGTGTTGAATAAAAATATAAGCTTTTTGGAATCAATGCACCTTTGCATTGATTAGACCAAAGCGGTTGGATAGAAAAAAAAATGTTTTTTATACATTAGAACCATTGAAATAATAAGAAATTAAGTTTAATGTTCTGTTGATTGTTGATTCTACAAAATAATTTTGTTGACTCAATAAAGATTTCTGTTAGAAATGTTAATTTACTAACAATATTGGATTCGAACAAAAGAATTGTTGTTTAAAATATATGATTGCATTTAACTAAAACAATGTGTGGTTTGATTAAATACACAAGAAATGTTGATTCTACTAATTGCGTTCAGCCTACATCAAATGAACTTGTCACTGTGTCTGTTGTTCTATGTTTCTGCCGTCATGATTTAGTCGCAAATAGCGCGCCCGTTTTCGGGCACTGCCCGGATCAAAAGGAAAACTCTGAATAGTACCTATATAAAAAAATATAATTAATAATAATTTTTCATAACAATTACTATAATTGCAATAGGTTAATATTATGCATTGCATAAAATACTGTTGATTTAAGTGATCTCTTTTTGTGATACTTTAAATAATTTAAAGACATTTGAATAAACTTGTTGAACTAATATTTGTAACAGTTTGAATACAGTACAATGAGTGCAATGTTTTTCGTAATCTTTATATTAGCTTTAAGTTACTTAAATGAAATTAATTGAATGATGTTTGCAATCTTTACTAATTTCAAGTATATTAGAATTAAACATAAAAACAACAAAAATAACAGTTTTTGTTATGATTTTATAGCAACTGAGAAATAGGGTGGGGGGGTGTTCGTGAGCGTTACGTAATTAAAGGGGGGAGTCTGGTCTCGCGTTACTTATTGTTACAAAGAGGGGGGGGGAGGGGGTCCAAAATCCCGTTTTTCTGCGCTACGTAATTTGTGCACAAAGCCTAAGTGGTCTGAGCCCCGAGTGTGCATTCTTATATATTGATGACGTAATTGTCATAGGCTAAGAAAAGTTTTTCAATGTTTCAAAGAACGGAACCTGAAATTAAATCCGTCAAAATGTCGTTTCTTTCAGTCAGAAGTTACATTTTTAGGGCATAGGATTACTAATGGAGGAATATAGTCCGATAATTCAAAATTTGAGGTAGTCAAGAATTACCCCACACCACAAACCACCGACCAAGTTCGAAGTTTTGTGGCTATATGTAATTATTATAGAAGATTTATACCCAATTTCGCAAATATTTGTATCTCATTAAACAAGTTATGTAACATTTACTTAAACATCAGAGTGTCAACAAGCCTTTGAAAAACTTATAGTTTATTATCACCCAGGATACTACAGTATTCAGATTTCACTAAAACTTTTATTGTAACAACAGACGTATCTGACTTTGCGTCCGGTGCTGTCTTATCTCAAAAATATGGAAACGATGATCTGCCTGTTTCCTTCGCCAGTCGCGCGTTTACAAAAGGCGAAGCAAACAAACACATCATCGAGAAAGAATTATCTGCAATTTATTGGGCGATAATGCACTATCGACCATACTTGATAGAAAATAAATTGATAGTGCGTACTGACCACCGACCACTGGCTTACCTCTTTGGGATGAAGGACCCTTCCTCAAAGTTGACTCGGATGAGGGTTAACCCTGAAGAGTTCGACTTTTGTTTATCCCGGGTAAAAGTAACGTTATTGCAGACGCACTATCTAGACTAATGTTAACTCAGATGAACTGAAGAAGATGAATATTCTGCAAGTGCAGACAAGGTCAATGGCAAGCAAACCTTATCTAGCCAAATGCAATGAAAAATCCAACGAAGAGAAGCCTGATCAACTTCACATATATGAAATAACGAACAAATTACGAAAAGTTGCATTTACAATTTTACAAAATCAAAAGCTACCGGTAGCAAACATTACGCTATTTGATAAAGATTCAAAAAATGGTGTAACTCTAGTATTAGGACAACAATTAAACTTAAGAAGTTTAAGAAACATCTTTCAGATTATTAATGATTATTTCCTACAATCTAAATCAGAAAACACTATAGCAATTTCGAAAGGCGATGCCATATTCAACTATATAAGTCTTACTGATTTCAAAAAAATAGTTCAAATTATTGTCTACAATCTACCTAAACTATTATCAGACATTACAAAAATACAAAAACTTTTGGAACATAGCCATTGTTCACCTACTGGAGGACATATTGGTATATCAAGATTATACAAAAAATTAAGAAACTCGCATATTTTTCCAAACACGAAACACGCAGTTAGCAAGTTTGTTAAATCTTGTGAGCTGTGTAAACTGAACAAATATTTTTCATCTGTGAAAGAGAACATGATCAAAACAACGACACCCATCAAAACTTTTGAAAAGTTTCAATAAACACATTTGGAACATTTAGTTTAACACCCAATGGCAATAAATACGCTGTGAGGATGCAATGTGACCTCAGCAAATACACTATTTTAGTCCCTATTCCTGACAAATCCGCATCACCTATATCCAAAGCAATAGTAGAAAATTGTATTTTAGCTTTTGGTCCTATGAGTGCTATTCGTACTGACCAAGGAACTGGGTACAAAGGCATATTTGATAACATATGAGACCTTCTCAAAATAAATTACACCTGTGCTACAGCATACCACCCACAGACAAGGAATCATAGGTGTTTAAACGAATACTCGATAACTTTCATTAATGATCTCAAAAGCGACTGGGACAATTGGCTACCATATTACAGTTATTGCTATAACACAACTTTAAATTCTGGACATGCTTATTCACCGTTTGAAATTTTATTTGACAAACCAATAAATAAATTTGACAATATTAATTGGAACACTGTTGAACCATTATATAACCATAGCTCAAACAAGTTTTGTGAAACATCAATATTATTAAAATAGCCATATAATTATAAAATCAATAGCTTAAATGTAAAATGAGCTAACGACCGCAACATGTATGATCAATTTGAATGGTTGGACTATTCTTCCAAAGAATTCTCGAGGAATTCACGGAAGAAGCCATTTTTCACTTTCACTTTTTTTAAACACTATTTTTAAAAAAAACTTTTTTGAGCGTATTAGTAGAACGATTGTGATTGGGAAACTAGGAGAATTTAAAATTAACACTTCATTTGATCACTTTTAAAAAATAAAAAATAAAACCTTGAAACACTTTTCCAAATTTTCGCTAGTAAACGCGAGCAAATTCCTTTTAATTCTACTATGAGCTTATCTTTTGACAGACAGACAGATAGGAAGAAGTCTGTAAGTAGCAGACGAAATAGGCCTATCTGTCAAAAGATAAGCTCATAGTAGAATTAAAAAGAATCCATTGTTTACGTTTGCGACATTGGCCCTTATGAAAACTCCATGTTGAAATATTGGGTGGCAAATATGATTAATCCAAGTGTTGTTATCGGGGATGATGCAGAAGAATGCAAGTTAATTTTTCGGTCATAGTTTTATAGTACAGTTAATGCTTTAGTTAAATAAATGCGGAGTTTGGCAGTTTAATTGGGATGTCCTGATTATATAAAAAAAGGTTTCAAGATGAATTAAAGTGCATGGCAATTCAAATTTCACAATTATATTGAACACAGTCAGCCTAAAACAATTTATAATTTTTAACATAAAATTTTAAATGAAAATCGATTTTTGGATTTCTTTTATACTCACTATTTATTACATAATCAACTTAATTTACATTTAGTATCATTTTATGTGCTCATACAAATTAAGTTAAAGTTTGTCCGAAGCAGATAATTTCTCATCTCCATGCAAAGCGCTAGGAGTGGACGGTAATTTATCGTTTCGATCAAAATCTAACAATTTTTTTTTTTTCATCTAAAGTCGCTGTTAGGATAACGATTTCTAAATCCGGAAGCGCAATGCAAAAGGATATACGTACATTGATGGCAAATAGAACGCCGGTCTCAAAGTAAAAAGGACAATCAAAATTGAGTGGTATTTTCTTATGTGTAGTAAACAGTACTCAGCATCACTGAGATTATTATGGTTTTGATGAGAATGTCTATGCGATGGAAAGATGGCCTATTCACTGATCGTACATACAAGATCGTTACTTCCGCGCATGGGAGAATACATAAAACAACAATCAATGTGCAAATCAAGTTGCAAACTAAACCTCATATATTATGCTTAATTATTCAGTATGGTTACATTCATCTTGCCTAAGTAATTCAGAATATCAACAAGTTTTTATTATGATAATCCCCTAGATGATTTTCTGAAACTAATACCGACTTTTTGAATAATGAAAAAAAAGTTAGGTTACTATAGTATATATAGAACTTGATACACTGCAAATTAGGACCAGGTGCGTCATGAATAAATCGTCCTTCCTATGTCCGTAATTAGTCCGTGCTAGTACCTTGCTTTAGTGAATTTTGAGAACGAAATATTATCATTCCAGAAAGCTCATTAAAATGGCCCAGCGCATTAATGCATATCTGAATCAACGTATGGATCAGATTAACGGTGTAAGCATGGACCCAAAAGGGAAGGACGTAGTTGTGCCGAAGATACATTTGAAAAATTATGGATCACTATTGTACTTGAGAACCAGCTTCTAGCACTCTCAAAGTGCCGTGTATACTAGAATATTTTCGATATTGCGTTGGCGTGTTTGAGCGTTCATGTTAGTAATGTCAGCTGTTATTATTTTCATCACTTGTCAGTATCATCACTGCAGGTTTAAAGGTAATTCCACCAACACAATATTTTCCAATACATTTTTACTGTTGAGGAATTCGTTCCCGTGTTTCCATTCAGATTGGAAGTGCTCAACTCTAACTGCATCAACGAAGAACATAAAAAACTCCATCAAATCCCGGTTTGGTACGAAGTACAATACGGACAGCAACATCACGTATATCAAACGGTTGGAATTTCTACGCGATACGGTGGTAGAGTCCCGAATTTCGATCTATTTATTTAAAATTTACCTGGATTTAAAAGAAGGTAAGCAAACTTCTTCGAAACATTATGCAACAGCTGTCTTTCACTTATTATGTGAAAATGCCTACCTCTAAACTTACTAACGGTTTACTTAACATCCCACTTACAGGTGACTTGGCAACAGGCCGTACGATCACCGTTCAGAATCAACACCTAGCCGTACTGACCAACATACTACACCCGTATGAGTTTATGTTGTACGTCAATGGATCCATGAGCAGGAACTTTGTCACGAACTGATCAAGAGTTTCTAAGCCTTGAATGATAACCCTACTGTTGGGTGGAGCCGAAAATACGGCACATGCAGTATTCTCCTACGCACTATTCCACGAAGATACCTGTTTTCCATTGTCGGAAAAGGTCAACAACTACTACAAAATGCTCATCACTTGGACCAATCAATAGATACAGCGCAATATGTTTGATTTCAATTTGTGCAGCACAATATGTTTGATTTCAAACACATTAAACCTTTCGATAAAGGTTACATCGATAATACCGGAGCAATGGTCGTTTTTGCAACGCTTGGTATGCTTCATGCCGGTCTGTCGTTGCAAATTTCCAAGAAATGGACGCCGAATGAAAACGACATGGTCATTTTGCCTGGATATAGTAAAAAAAAATAAGGGCAGAAAATCGGCAGGTGGTGCAGCATCATGCAGCTAATCCAGTTTTGTTAGCTCAATAATGTAATGTTGGTACGTGGCGAAGCGATTTAGATGGAGCTTTTGAAAGAGAATATTAAAGAAGAATTCCACATTGAATGTATCACACACAATGCAGAAAAATGCGTAATAAAAACTCAATTAAATTTCTAGCCGATGCATACAATTTCTAGTGTTTTATGGGTCAATCAGGATGAAACTTAGGAAGTTATAATCTTGGTTTCTATCAAAGTCTGTGATCAAAACAATATGTAAATGCCATCAAGGCTCTTTTCGAAAAGATTTAAATTTTAATTGGGACAGTAATAAAGTTGAAACTACTAAAATATTGGTTGTCCATCTCTTTTGGCCAATAAAATGTGTTGTAGTATTTTATTATTCACATATTTACATACAATAATTTTCACGTAGCCGATTGGGCTTATCTTCTGCCTTCAGCGAATCGTTCACAGTCTCAGCTCTCAGGTGTCAGTAGGGATTCCATTTTCTTTATCTTTTTGCTCTTCAGTGATAAGAACACGTCATTCTAAAAATAGAGAAAGTTGATGATGTTGTTGTTGTTGATGTTGTCGCATTTATTGTTGTTGGTTCAGCTGGAAGTTAGGCAGTGGTGTTCCACTACCGGCCAGCGGTGGAGTAATTCGACGCATCATAAAACCGCCGGGAGTCACTGGGTTGTACTGATTGATGTTGAAGGAGCAGCCCAGTTTAGCTCAACTGCTAAACATTGCATTGGGAATGACCACTACCAGGGAAAACAGTTTCAATGGGGTTTCGCTGAAATGTTGCATTGTTTTAGTTATGAATCGTGAATTTAGTGGCAGCACTTACCAAACGGACACTTTCGGCGTGGCTTCGTTTGCGCTAAGGATGAACAGAGAAAACTGTCCAGAGAACACGCAAAGGCGACGAAGAACAGCCAGTTGATTCCGATGTAGGTCAGTCGTTTGTATAGTTTCCAGCCCATGTTAAACCACTTCTACTCGAAGGCGTAGTCTGCTCTGATCGCGACTCATGTGCTCTATGTACAGGATGTTGCACGCAAACGGAACCGAGATAGGCAGACACTTGGCTTTAGTGCTCTGTAACAAGAAAAGTGCCTGGGTTAACAAACTGATTAAAGTTACGTACCTGGATTAACAAACTGATTAACGTATCGGCTTCTGTCCCACTGATACCGGGTCTCGTTTAACTCGTTGCCCTGATGTTGGGACAGCCAGTGTTATCGAAAAACTTTAATATCGACAGTCCTTCCGGTGAAGTGGCTTCCAAAGAAGAAGGGATCGAGCTCCTGCAACCAACAGATTCAAGGATTGGGCATTGAACAAATCGTCGCTCCTACGGCACATTCCAGCAGAACTTCAAGGAATTCGGAATTTGTAGGAAACTGTCTGTGAAAACTTTGGACTTGGTCGTCTTGGTCTATTGAAACCAATCGTATTCCGATCGCAACTTTTCGGGCAGGAGCTGTGACCTCGTGATATACTTTGTTGACTTTGTTTTGACAAGAAAACAGTGTTGCCGAAGTTGAAAAAAAAACAGTGCTGCTGTATTTTTCTAGTACTGCTATGGTAATGATATTCTAGTATAAATGGAACTTGATACACTGAAAATGTTGACCAGGTGCGTCATGCATAAATCGTCCGTCCGATGTCCGTAATTAGTCCGTGGTGTAAGTGCTTAATCTGACGGAAGTGTCCTTACTGCAACTTTGACCAAGGTAACATAAAAAGGCGTATAAAAAGTTTCTACTGTCCGTCCAACTTTACACATAATTAATTCCCAGCGTGCTGTTATCCCTTCTTATGGCAACTATTGCTGCCACTTGACCATCCGGCCAACAATCAATATGCAACTAGCGATTTGAAATTGGTTCACTGTTGTAGAACCCCTTGGTCCGAATTACACCTAGAAGCCAGCACCTTGTTATACATATTTGCGCCTTTGTTTTGATTTGCTGTGTTATTTTGACAGAGTATTTGAGAGTGTGTTCATGTGAGTTCATTATAAGGGGTGCATTATTGAGCTTGGGACCGAGCTTGGGACGATGTTCTAGTACTGACTGAGCCAAGAAAAAAATCATTTTTGTGTGGTACCTACTGGTCTTAGAGTTAGTCTATGATCCGGCTGCGTTGAAGATATACTTTACTCACCAACAAGAGCAACTAAGATTGACAATTTGGCTATAGTGCACAAACTAACAATATATTTTGCTTTTCAGACACCAGGTTTAGACGGCAAGAAAATCCACGGACTTTAAATTGGTTTAATTGAAGTTCCTTGACCGATGATACCGGTAGTAATTAGGGCATGCAATACCGGTAATACCGAAACCGAAAACCGGTATTACCGGGCTAAAATTAAATACCGAAATACCGGTATTATAGCCGAAAAATGCCGGTATTTCGGTATTTTTTATTTATAAAGTAAATCTATGGAAGATTATTTTCAATCCACGGTAACAGTCCGACATTCAAAATAAGTAAATTAATAATGTATTCAAACACCGTAATCTGCCCGAAATTTGAAATCACCTTGCATGGAAATCACGACCATCAGAACTCACATTCACGCTTTTTTCGTCATCACCATCAACATCAATGTGAACTATGATGTAAACTGCTTCATTGAAGCTTCTGTTGTGTTATTTTCTTTCGCTTCATAAAGGGAGATAACCTCACATTAATCAATAATGGTTACTTTTTTGTCAGTGTGCATCGACGATTTGACCTCAGCTAGTGTCATACTGCGAGCGATGACGACACGTATCTTTGAGTATGTTTTTAGGGCATATAGTCACTGTCACTGGCCCTACACGCTAAGACAAGAAAACCAAAAATTCGGCATAAAATACCGAAAATCGTACAAAAGTGCACATACTGAAATTATCGGTAAACATGGATTACCGAAATTTCGGTATTGCAGGAAAACCGGGAAAAACATTAATATTTACTTATTTTTGTACGGTAATTTTTACCGAAAATGCTAGCAACTCAATGAGAGCATTTTTAACCAAATTTAGGTAAAATATAACGATAAAATCTGTAAATCCACTTTACTGAAGAACTAAGTAAAATCAAACGTTTTGTTTTGGTAAATTATACCGATACTTTAGGTTTTGCTACCAAAACCTAATTTTCGGTAAAATTGAAACCGTATTTTCGGTAATCTGATCTTAGCGTGTAACATATGCTTCGCGAGGCGAAGCAACCAGAAAGAAGAAGAAGAGTATGTTTTTAGCTGTCAGTTTTCATTCATTGTGCAAATTTGGTGCGCCTCGCTTGGTGTTTTTTTGTCGTCCAAATGGAATTTGAAAAAAAAAAATCAGAGAGGATGTTGCTAATTCGTCGGTTTGGAAATACTTCTTACGCGGAATATTAAATCGATGGATGGCTAAGTGTACAAAATGTGATATTATTTCGAAATGCAAAGGTTCCAGTACCAGTGAGATGATTACCCACCTCCGCAGCCGGCATAAAATTAACTTGCAAAAACGGCAGCATATGATGACGGGCAGCATATGAATGATGACACGTTAAACACACTGTGCACACTGAGTTATTTTTTGAGCTTGAAGTAAGCTACAATACATTACATTCAATAAGAATAAAATGAAACTCCGTGAATTCTAAGGAAATTTATTTTCATGTTCTTCAATACCGGTTTACCGGTTTTTACCGGTATTGAAATTTAGAAATACCGAAATACCGGTATTGCAAAAATGCCCCGGTATTGCATGCCCTAGTAGTAATATTACAGGAGCAGCAATCTTGCAACGGTTTTGAAGCCAAACATATTAAGGTAGACCAGCTCAAGATCACATCAGCTAAATGTGCCGTATAGCATAGCAGATAAACCAACGGCAACCATCGCCCCTGTGAGTGAGACTATCTCTAACAACAATAAGTGCTCACAAACAGGGATGCCATATTCACAGACATGTCTGTAAATTTGCAGACTTTTCATTTTTATTGCAGACTTTTGTAACGATGCAGACATTTAGCAGACATTTTATTTATGTTGCAGACTTTTACAGACATTTGAAATATTTTGAAAATTTTAAATAAAGGAATTCAATGAAGTTCAGATTTAAAACGTACGCAGTACGCAGTATAATATTTAAACTCAGTATACTAGATACGGTAAGAAACTTTGTTGAAATGTTTTGAAATATCGTTGGTATCATTTAAAGTAGAAATCCTTGAAGAAACGAAAGCGGTGGGCCACTTGGAGACACAATGGGCCTGGAGATAAGTATTGTATAGGCCCTTTCCAAGGGTAACATGGAGTCCCTACCTAGGGTAGTGTTCAATCGCACGAATGTTCAAACCCATGCGAAAAGTTACTGTCAAAGCGTTGGTAATATTGGTCCTTTGCTATTAAGTCACAATGAAAATCAAGGTTCACAACAATACAAATCATATTTGAGAAATTTAGAGACTTCCTCGAAAAAAAAATTCTCCTATGGTCAGGTAGAAACTTCTCAGAAGTATTGGGAGCAAGCAGTTCATGCAAGAAGAACCTTCAAAAATTCATAACCGAAGTTCAAGATCATACTTACCAGAATTTCAAGACAGAACTTCCCCAAGAATCAGGAGAGGACTTATCAGAGCTTTAGGAAGAAGTGGAGGGGAGAAGACTTCTCTGAAGTTTGGAATTTTTCAGAGGTTATGGAGTTCTTCCCAGAAGTTCAAGATTGAACTTCCCAGAAGTTCAGGAAAAAAACTTCCCTAAATTTCAGACGGGAGCTAACCAAGAAGGGCACTACCTATAATTTCTCAAAAAATCTGAAAAAAAAAATCCTCAGGACGATGCGTCATAGAAGTTGAGGAAAGAACTCCTCTCAAGTTCAGGAAATAACTTCCCAGAAGTTTCGGAAGAAACTTCTCGAAATGTTAGTTAGAACTTGCTAGAAGTGCTTGGCAGCTTTTCCAAAACTCAGAGGAGAACATTCTTCATTTCAGAATAAGGATTTCTCAAAATTCTTTAGGGAGAAAAGAATGAAACTTTCCAGGAGCATACTTACTTCTAATTTGAGCACGAATTTTCCAATAGTTCCGGAACAAGCTTTCCCAAAGTTCTGGAGAAAACTTCCCAAAAATTCAGAAGAGGACTTCTCAGAAGTCCAGGAAGAAACATGAAGAACAAATTTAAGGGAATTTTCCTAATAACTTTGGAATAAAATTTTCCTAGCAGTGCCGGATGGGACCTACCAGAGAGAGCACTTCCTGTAGGGTCAAGAAGGAATTTTTCAAAAAAATCAGTAAAGAACTCCTCAGAAGTTCACAAGAGGACTTCTCAGAAGTTGCGAAGAGACCAAAAGTTCAGTTGGAATTACCTAGAAGTGCTAGAGAACTCTGCTAGAGAAAATCAGTAAAGAACTCCTCAGAAGTTCACAAGAGGACTTCTGCTAGAGAAAATCAGTAAAGAACTCCTCAGAAGTTCACAAGAGGACTTCTCAGAAGTTGCGAAGAGACCAAAAGTTCAGTTGGAATTACCTAGAAGTGCTAGAGAACTTCCCTAAAGTTCCGAATCAAACATTTCAGCATTTCAGAATGAGAACTGCTCGAAGTTCACAAAAACTCAGAAGTTATGGTAGATTCTTTAGATAAAATTAGGAAAAAACTTTCCTAAAGTATTGGGGGGTCTTTCTAGTAGTTCAAGCAGGAATTTCTCAGAAATTCAGGAACAAAACAACCTGAAGTTCAGGAGGAAACTTCCCAGAATGAGACAAAGAGCCTTGCAGAGATAATCACTGACTAACCAAAGAAGCAGTCTATACAAAAATCATTCATATGCCATAATGATATTGATGATCATGAGTGATGATCACACTATATTAAAATATGGTACACACCATCAATGGTTATTGTTGCATCAAAAAAAAAATCTATGCGAGTGCTTCAAGCTTCAGTGTCACTTTAAAAATATGAAACAATAGTGTAGGGTTGAATACAATTCAAGAAATAGATGCAGACATGTTCACATAATCAGACAAATAGCAATAATGGCATAACTCGCTCTCTTATGACGTCTTTTCGTTAAAAGAAGTCTAATTTTCTAAAAAAAAATTACAGACTTTCATAGAAATTTCCAGACATTTCAAATTTTTATCACAGACATTTGAAAAAAATATCTGGCATCCCTGCTCACAAATGCGCTAGATTTTTTCGATGTTTTCGGAATGGTGTTCATTCGCTAATAGGCTAATAGCAACAATCAATATGCAACTAGCGATTTGAAATTGGTTCACTGTTGTAGAACCCCTTGGTCCGAAATACACCTTGAAGTCAGCACCTTGCTGTACATATTTGCGCATTTGTTTTGATTTGCTGTGTTATTTTGACAGAATATTTGAGAGTGTGTTCGTGTGAGTTCATTATTAGGGGCGCATTATTGAGCTTGGGACCGATGTTCTAGTACTGACTGAGCCAAGAAAAAAATCGTATTTGTATGGGACCTACTGGTCTTAGAGTTAGTCTATGCTAATAGTGCATTTAATAGAGATGACAAATGGCTTTTCGTTTGAACTTATTAACCACTAGGGAAAGTGGGAAATTAGCCTATATTTTACATACTAATGGTGTTTAAATACTCTAGAAAACAAACAAGTATACTTACCTAACTTTTTTTTCATTATTCAAAAAGTCGGTATTAGTTTCAGAAAATCATCTAGGAGATTATCATAATAAAAACTTGTTGATATTCTGAATTACTTAGGCAAGATGAATGTAACCATACTGAACAATTTAGCATAATATATGAGGTTTAGTTTGCAACTTGATTTGCACATTGATTGTTGTTTTATGTATTCTCCCATGCGCGGAAGTAACGATCTTGTATGTACGATCAGTGAATAGGCAATCTTTCCTTCGCGTAGACATTCTCATCAAAACCATAATAATCTCAGTGATGCTGAGTACTGTTTACTACACATAAGAAAATACCACTCAATTTTGATTGTCATTTTTCTTTCAGACCGGCGCTCTATTTGCCGTCAATGTACGTATATCCTCGTAATCGCTTCCGGATTTAGAA
Source organism: Aedes japonicus (assembly GCA_034211315.2). Taxonomy (NCBI): domain Eukaryota; kingdom Metazoa; phylum Arthropoda; class Insecta; order Diptera; family Culicidae; genus Aedes; species Aedes japonicus. The sequence continues at coordinate 95,438 of JASCZW010000921.1, forward strand.
ATCGTTATCCTAACAGCGATTTTAGATGAAAAAAAATATTTGTTAGATTTTGATCGAAACGATAAATTACCGTCCACTCCTAGCGCTTTGCATGGAGATGAGAAATTATCTGCTTCGGACAAACTTTAACTTGATTTGTATGAGCACATAAAATGATACTAAATGTAAATTAAGTTGATTATGTAATAAATAGTGAGTATAAAAGAAATCCAAAAATCGATTTTCATTTAAAATTTTATGTTAAAAATTATAAATTGTTTTAGGCTGACTGTGTTCAATATAATTGTGAAATTTGAATTGCCATGCACTTTAATTCATCTTAAAACCTTTTTTATATAATCAGGACATCCCAATTAAACTGCCAAACACCGCATTTATTTATTTAAAGCATTAACTGTACTATAAAACTATGAACGAAAAATTAACTTGCATTCTTCTGCACCATCCCCGATAACAACACTTCGATTAATTAAGAGTTTAAAAATTCCGTTCAGCATTATTGTGTATTTACTTTGTGGAAATTAGCATTTGGTGGCGAGTTCACAACTTACGACTGCATTGCAAAATTAAGCGCAGAACTCCGGACGTCTTGATATAGTTTTGCCGGTGTCACGACCTATGAAATGAGCCCATAGACACCGCTATTTGAATTGTTGGACCACATTGAGTCTGAATTTCAATCCACATCGGCACAAGCAATAATATTTGCCACCCAATATTTCAACATGGAGTTTTCATAAGGGCCAATGTCGCAAACGTAAACAATGGCTTCTTCCGTGAATTCTTCGAGAATGCTAACTTAATCATAGTGTATTTCCACTATGATTGTACAGAAAAGAAATTCAATAGAAGCGGTAGTTTACTCGAGCGAGTTTGCATTTTCAAGAAATTGGCAGAAGAAGCCATTGTTTACGTTTGCAACATTGGTCCTTATGAAAACTCCATGTGGATTTGTATAAATAAATTATCTAGTACGATAGTGATCCATAATTTTTTAAATATTTCTTCGGCACAACTACGTCCTTCCCTTTTGGGTCCATGGTTGTATGGTGGCCGAATTGAGAATATGTCAGCAGCGGTGTTACAAAGATATTGTTCACCCATTGTTGGGTAAAAACACCCATTAAAGCTTCTTGAAATGATTCTTAAAATGGGAATAAAAGTTCCCATATTCTGAATTGACTTTTACACATCTTTATGACAGCTGAATACATTACCAAACAATGGGTACTTTTTCACCCATTCATGGGTACTTGCCTGTCTCAGTGCACTGTGAGGCGAACATTGTCAAAATGAATGTATGTAATGCCTGGGACAGACATACAACTTACAGCGTTGTACTCCTTTAGTCTAGTACGTGTTTTTCGGTACTGGATTAAAGTATTTGACAGTTCGTACAACCATGGACCCAAAAGGGAAGGACGTAGTTGTGCCGAAGAAACATTAAATAAATTATGGATCACTATCGTACTAGAGAACCGGCTTCTAGTACTGTCAAAGTGCCGTGTGTACTAGATTATTTTCGATATTGCGTAGGCGTATTTTAGTGTACATGTCAGTTATTATATCAGCTGATTTTATTTACAAATATTGGTTTGTAAATATTATTGATTTGGGATCCAGATGCCGGTGCTGCACATTCCGAGTGCTGCTCATTCCAAATTCCAATGCAATGTTTCTAACAGGACGGGAAGCTATGACGGCCCGACTAAGAGTGTCAACACTTAGTACTTAGGCGGGCGTCCTTTCTATCTTGGTCAGTAACCGAGTGTGCGTTCACAGATTGCATAATAGTCGTAAGATTCTTCATGTGTTTACATTGTCTGTTTATTAATCGTATATTCTTTTTTCAGGTGCAATCCCGGTATGATCGTTCCATTAAAAAAAGATCCACCTTCGGCTGAATCATCGCACTGCATACCCAAGTGGCGGGCTGCCGGTTAATAAATTCCATGAATAATCTTAAACCCATTTCAAAACTTTAATTAGCGTCCTGGGTTTCAACCGCATATCAGATGATAAGTTGTACGAAGAGAAGTACACAAACCTGCAGCCGAACCTGATTAATTGATTGCAGAGTAATCTGATTGAATCGTCTTAACATCATACCGTATTGCATTTATCACTACAATCAAGAGTAGGAGAAAGGATGGGCAGAACAAGAGAAAAAACACCTGTCGAATATGATAATGCACATCAGCCAATTGCCGTCGGAGATCTATTCTTTGCTGAAGACTCATAAGGATGACATCGCAGTGTTTTATATTGTATCGAGAACAAACTGTCCATAAAAGTTGTTATGAACGAGAGAGGTGCTCCGTTGGAGCGTTTACCATCCGTTGACTGCAGATAACGAATAACAGCTTTGGTATCAAGGTATTGCCCTGGTTGGACCTTAAATTCAATTCGACGAAGCATAATGATGACACTTCTTCAGTCACTTGCGTTACATTCCCGAGAGCCCAGAAAATGACTTCCGACTACAGATTTCCCGTGAAGCGATGGAGCTGATAAAGATGTTCCGAAATCATCATTGAAGTTCTCACGATTCATCCCGGAATATGACAATCATGGAATACAAATCAAAATGCAGAAATCAGAAATGCAAAATAAGAAGAACAAATAGTTTGATTGATTACAAAATTCTTTTATTTACATTCCATTAAACGTAAACCAAAATAATCTCAAAGAAATCATCTTGTATTTCCGCTTTCTACAGAGGAAAACAGTCTGATCGTAACTCTTTTTTTTACAAAAAATAAACCAATTCTTAAATATCGCATCATTATTATCCTGTTGTTATTGTTAACGGAACCCATGGTAAACGATGGTGAAGGTGACACATATCACTGCTGTCGATGATGATGATGATGTTTGTATTGCTGGAAGTTTAGCAATGATGTTCCACTACCGGACATGCTCGATAAGCTAAGTCGTCATGTTTAGATCTTGCTTCTGGCTTCCACCAGTCAAAGTAGAGAAGGCAGACATCCCAAAACAGCATTCATTGTTGAAAACGAACACTATGAGTTTATGCGAATGCCCTTCGGTCTTAAAAATGCACCATCAACTCCGGGGCTTCATAGGAACTATAGGTTGCTATCGGAAATTTATTCGAAATTTTGCCAAGATAGCAAAACCTCTAACAAATCTAACCCAATAGCTAACGCTTCTAGAACACTGAATAAGTCAGAGGATAAGTACCCTGCAATCGAAAAACAATTGTTAGCAGTCGTATGGGCTTGCAAGTATTTTCGACCGTATCTTTATGGACGAAAAATCATGTTGTACACAGACCACAAACCGCAATATACTAGTTTATTGGCGTCTTTCGCTAAGCGAATTCGATTACGAATTACTGTCCCGGAAAACAAAACGCCGTTGCCGATAGTCTATCTCAAGTTCAAAATGAAATTAATATAAATGAAAGAATTTCTTCAAACGACATGAGTGCACACTTACTCGATACAGATGATTCCGAATTCAAAAAATAACAGTAGTTAAATCAAACAAGTTATTTCAAGAATATTTTGAAGAACATTAACAAAATTTGTGTTTGGAGTACCACAGATAATAAGAATATTCAAAAAATACATGGGCCTAAAGTGAACAAATTGAATAACGTGCCTTGAAAATGTAATAAACAGTATCCAAATATATATAAAAAAAACTATTTTAGCATATGCAAATGCTAAATTTATTTCACAAACACTCATAATTAATTTAGAAGTTTCGGTCGTTCCGCGGGCCAGTTGTTACACAGATTGCACTGCTTTTAAGTCAACACCTTCAAGTGATTGATCTTTAAACCGAACGTGTCATAGATGATGCTGTACACGGTGTGTGAAACAGTATCATCTGGGATAGTGAAGATTTCACATTGTCGGATCTCTAACCGCATGCCTCGAGCAGTCTGCACCATACAGCCGAGGAAGTCATTGGCCTCGTGCTGCACACGATTCGGCACAAGGAACATCCAACCGGTATGATCCAACCGAATCGTATCAAATAAAGGATTGTTCATCATGTTCATAATCATTCGCCTTGAGCACAACTAGAATATTAGTTAGTTAAATCTTTTCTATACGCCCTATTTTTTATACTTACGGTGCTGTTGAGGAGTCGAATGCCCTTGTGATAAGCAGCAGCAGGTTCCGGAGCACTGAAGGTCAGCACAAGCATGGCCCAATTTTTCATGCATCGATAAACACATCCGAGTGGCAGAAACCTGAAAAAAAATTATAGATACAATTATGTTTGATGTATAGGAATATTGTTCGCTAATATACCGAAGCCATCACCATTGAATTTACTAACAACATCATAGTTTTTATGGAGAGGTAGCGTCCCGTTACCGACTGAAAATTTCCTATTTTTCTATGTTTAATGAATACGCAAAACTGTTGACTTTGTTTTGACAAGAAACAATGTTACCGAAGCTGAAAAAAAGAACTTGAAAGAAGGGTTGCTGTTTTTTTTCTAGTACTGCTCTGATAATGATATTCTAGTATATATGGAACTTGATACACTAAAAATGTTGACCAGGTGCGTCATGAATAAATCGTCCGTCCGATGTCCGTAATTAGTCCGTGGTACAACGCTGTACGTTGTATGTCTGTACCAGGTATAAGCAAAATTTACTTTCCCGTTGGCTGACCGTTGTACGAACTGTCAAATACTTTAATCCAATACCAAAAAACACGTACTAGACTAAAGGAGTACAACGCTGTACGTTGTATGTCTGTACCAGGTATTAGCAACCTGGCATTCCCAGGAAATTTACGTTTTTAGTCATTGTTTACAAATGTTACTTTCGACCTTTTGACGATTTTGTCTAGAAATGTCACACGATCACCGCATCAATGGAGCACTAAGGTGAAGAAATTGGCCCTAAATAAGTTGCTTCAAGCGATTGCTTTTTGTTTTCTTTTATTGTTTCTTTTCTAAGGGCAATGGCAATACATCTGGACTAAATGAAGAAACGACATTAGTTAAAGGTATGTTTCATTTTCACCTCTTAAGTAGCATAATTACTCCACGTACGGAGAATACAAAACATAACAAATAGAGTATACACTTTGATTGTTGTTTTTTGTACTCTCCCAAGCGCGGAGTAACGATCTCTGATGAAGTTTGTCAGAAGCAGATAATTTCTCATCTCCATGCGAGGCTCTAGGAGCGGACAGTTATTTATTGCTAGAACGAATAGAAGTGAAGAGAAAGCCTGCCGTTACCCTATACGGAACTATCATACATTTTCTCTTCTTTTCTATTCGTTCTAAATGACTTGCTAATGAAAAACTTCATCAGTTAGAGTATAGTTGAATTGTTTTGTGCAATTTCCAAAAGCAAGATTTTTTTCTGGTATATAGCGGTATACAGTGGTACACTCAGTAGCAAAAAAAAAAGCCGAGCAAAATTTTGCTTCCAAAACACACTATAACCATAGACTAACTCTAAGACCAGTAGGTCCCATACAAAAACGATTTTTTTCTTGGCTCAGTCAGTACTAGAACATCGGTCCCAAGCTCGGTCCCAAGCTTAATAATGCGCCCCTAATAATGAACTCACATGAACACACTCTCAAATATTCTGTCAAAATAACACAGCAAATCAAAACAAAGGCGCAAATATGTATAACAAGGTGCTGGCTTCAAGGTGTAATTCGGACTAAGGGGTTCTACAACAGTGAACCAATTTCAAATCGCTAGTTGCATATTGATTGTTGCTATAACTAATGTATACACCTTATGTAACCAAAATTTTATGTTGATGCAGTTTATAAATTTGAAGTTATCATAACATATGTGAAAAAAGTCAATTTTGACGTACCAATTTCAAAAATCCGTATTTTTGTGAAAAATTTAGGTAGGATATTAAAAATTTCTCCATGACTTAAAACAATACAGAGATTAATGTGGACAGAATTTGAACTGTTTTCATTAAGTGGTTTGGACTACAACTGACGTCAAAGTTGACGCTCCAACATGAGTATTTCTCGCTTTCACCCGATATTTACCATGCTGAACTATCGGTGCAAAAACATAGCCGAGGCGTAGTCATCATACAGGTTTGGGCCAAATTAATAAGACGAATTCACCTCAGCTTTGTTTCTGCACCGATAGTTTAATTGAAGTTCCTTGACCGATGATACCGGTAGTAATATTACAGGAGCAGCAATCTTGCAACGGTTTTGAAGCCAAACATATTAAGGTAGACCAGCTCAAGATCACATCAGCTAAATGTGCCGTATAGCATAGCAGATAAACCAACGGCAATCTCTAACAACAATATTATGGTTTCAGTTGAAAATCGAATTTATCACCTAGCGACAATCGATTTTACTCTCGTTCTGTACGTTATACCTAATGTCGGAAGTAGTGCGCTGTACAGCGCATCTGATGTGCCATACAGCGCACTACTTCCGACATTAGGTATAACATACAGAACGAGAGTAAAATCGATTGTCGCTAGTCGATAAATTCGGTTTTCAACTGAAACCATAATAATGGCTTGCGTGAATTTGACAGTTTTCCCATAGCTTTTCTGTCGAATTTACGTCAACGCATCCGCAACGTATCAATTGTGGGTGACCCTTAAGTGCTCACAAATGCGCTAGACTTTTTCGATGTTTTTGGAATGGTGTTCATTCGCTAATAGTGCATTTAATAGAGATGACAAATGGCTCTTCGTTTGAACTTGGCCAGCTTATTTTATATCTTATTAACCACTAGGAAAAGTGGGAAATTAGCCTATATTTTACATATTAATACATATTAATGGTGTTTAAATACTCTAGAAAACAAACAAGTATACTTACCTAACTTTTTTTTCATTATTCAAAAAGTCGGTATTAGTTTCAGAAAATCACCTAGAAGATTATCATAATAAAAACTTGTTGATATTCTGAATTACTTAGGCAAGATGAATGTAACCATACTGAATAATTTAGCATAATATATGAGGTTTAGTTTGCAACTTGATTTGCACATTGATTGTTGTTTTATGTATTCTCCCATGCGCGGAAGTAACGATCTTGTATGTACGATCAGTGAATAGGCAATCTTTCCTTCGCATAGATATTCTCATCAAAACCATAATAATCTCAGTGATGCTGAGTACTGTTTACTACACATAAGAAAATACCACTCAATTTTGATTGTCCTTTTTTCTTTGAGACCGGCGTTCTATTTGCCATCAATGTACGTATATCCTTTTGCATTGCGCTTCCGGATTTAGAAATCGTTATCCTAACAGCGACTTTAGATGAAAAAAAAAAAAATTGTTAGATTTTGATCGAAACGATAAATTACCGTCCACTCCTAGCGCTTTGCATGGAGATGAGAAATTATCTGCTTCGGACAAACTTTAACTTGATTTGTATGAGCACATAAAATGATACTAAATGTAAATTAAGTTGATTATGTAATAAATAGTGAGTATAAAAGAAATCCAAAAATCGATTTTCATTTAAAATTTTATGTTAAAAATTATAAATTGTTTTAGGCTGACTGTGTTCAATATAATTGTGAAATTTGAATTGCCATGCACTTTAATTCATCTTGAAACCTTTTTTATATAATCAGGACATCCCAATTAAACTGCCAAACTCCGCATTTATTTAACTAAAGCATTAACTGTACTATAAAACTATGAACGAAAAATTAACTTGCATTCTTCTGCACCATCCCCGATAACAACACTTCGATTAATTAAGAGTTTAAAAAATTCCAGGCAGCATTATTGTGTATTTACTTTGTGGAAATTGGCATTTGGTGGCGAGTTCACAACTGACGACTGCATTGCCAAATTAAGCGCAGAACTCCGGACGACTTTATATAGTTTTGCCGGTGTCACGACCTATGAAATGAGCCCATAGACACCGCTATTTGAATTGTTGGAGCACATTGAGTCTGAATTTCAATCCACATCGGCACAAGCAATAATATTTGCCACCCAATATTTCAACATGGAGTTTTCATAAGGGCCAATGTCGCAAACGTAAACAATGGCTTCTTCCGTGAATTCTTTGAGAATGCTAACTTAATCATAGTGTATTTCCACCATAGACTAACTCTAAGACCAGTAGGTCCCATACAAAAACGATTTTTTTTCTTGGCTCAGCCAGTACTAGAACAACGGTCCCAAGCCCGGTCCCAAGCTTTATAATGCGCCCCTAATAATGAACTCACATGAACACACTCTCAAATATTCTGTCAAAATAACACAGCAAATTAAGACAAATGCGCAAATTTGTATAACAAGGTGCTGGCTTCAAGGTGTAATTCGGACCAAGGGGTTCTACAACAGTGAACCAATTTCAAATCGCTAGTTGCATATTGATTGTTGTTTCCACTATGATTGTACAGAAAAGAAATTCAATAAAAGCGGTAGTTTACTCGAGCGAGTTTGCATTTTCAAGAAATTGGCGGAAGAAGCCATTGTTTACGTTTGCAACATTGGCCTTATGAAAACTCCATGTGGATTTGTATAAATAAATTCAGCTGACATACAAACTTACATGCACACTAAAACACGTCTACGTAATATCGAAAATAATCTAGTATACACGGCACTTTGACAGTACTAGAAGCCGATTATCTAGTACGATAGTGTCCATAATTTTTTAAATATTTCTTCGGCACAACTACGTCCTTCGCTTTTGGGTCCATGGATGTATGGTGGCCGAATTTAGAATACTTGCCTGTCTCAGTGCACTGTGAGGCGAACATTGACAACTATCGGTGCAAAAACAAAGCCGAGGCGTGGTCATCATACAGGTTTGGGCCGAATTAATAAGATGAATTCACCTCAGCTTTGTTTCTGCACCGATAGTTCAGCATGGTAAATATCGGGTGAAAGCGAGAAATACTCATGTTAGAGCGTCAACTTTGACGCCAGCTGTAGTCCAAACCACTTAATGAAAACAGTTCAAATTTTGTCCACATTAGTCTGTATTGTTTTAAGTCATGGAGAAATTTTTAATATCCTACCTAAATTTTTCACAAAAATACGGATTTTTGAAATTGGTATGTCAAAATTGACTTTTTTCAAATATGTTATGATAACTTCAAATTTATAAACTTAATCAACATAAAATTTTGGTCACCTAAGGTGTACCCGCATAATGAAAAACAATTTGCTATATAGTCAAAACTATATTTCGAAAGTAAGATATATTATCACATTTTATGTTATTGTTATCGGATGGTTTAATCTGGTTTCACCATACAACCTCTACATTAACATTTTTGTTAATGTTTCCATATGTCAATGAAAGGTTTTTCATTGTTTGCACCAGTCTGGATTATATACCGACTTTTTGGCATATAGTAAGCAAAAATTTTGTTCTGAAATTGCCATTTTTATGGTAACTAGCAACGCCTATTCAGCATATTGTTATGTGGCCTTACCATCTGACATATTTTAAAACTACAGAGATTATTAGTTTATAGTTGTCGCAACAATAACGAAACAGTAGTAAACAATGAGGGAAATGGTCCTGGAATGGTTTGCGATTATGCGGGTATACATTAGTAATAGTGTGGTCAAAATTTCAGCCAAATATATTGATAATTGACAAAGTCACAGAAGGTTGAACAACGCGTAATTTGGAAGCAAAATTTTGCTCGGCTTTTTTTTGCTACTGAGTGTATATAGCGTGTACCTATCCGAGTTCGGCAATTGCGATGAGTATAGAAATAAATCATTTTTTTGCAAATGGTTATTTATTGAGGACCAATAGATTATTATTTCATGTTATTCTACAATGCTACATAATTAAAAACAAAATAATAGCATAACTCGACATGGAGTTTTCTTAAAGGCCAATGTCGCAAACGTAAACTATGGTTTCTTCCACAAATTTCTCGAGAATGCTAACTTAATCATAGTGAATTACCACGATGATTTTACAGAAGAGGAGTTCCCCTTTACAATAGAAGTGGTAGTTTACTTGACCGAGTTTGCATTTTCAAAAAAAAAAATGCGGAAGAAGCCATTGTTTACGTTTGCGACATTGACCCTTATGAAAACTCCATGTTGAACTGTTCTAATTAAGCTTTTTGAAGTTGAATCACCTTTCCCTTTCTAGCAAATGCAGAGATATTATGGTTTGTTGTCCTCCAAAAGATTTTTCTTCTTACCTACAGTCCTTTGTTTTAAATGGCGGTATAGTGTGCGTGCGTTCAAGGTCACTTAGCCTTATATTAATTTTATTGCACCTACATCCAAAAGTTAAAAAGGTGGCAAAAAATGCAATTGCAGTTTTTGTTATCATACACCCAAAATAAAAGAGCAAGATTGTAATGCAATTTCGCATGATTTTGTTTCATTTCTTGTAATGGATCGTAACTTGGAGAAAAATGCAACATTGGTCGTGGGCAAAACAGCAACATTAATTCGCTTTGAAAGAATCAATTTGTGAGTGAGGTTGTGCAGTGTATTAGCGTTGAGTATGAGATTGGAGTCCGGAAGTTCAATGGCTCACAAAAAAACGATCACGATTCGCAACTGTGATTCGAACCGAGGCCACCAGCATGATGACTCTAAATCGTAACCATTCAGCCACTTTATGGAACGCCCATTAATTATGTCAACCCCGAAAAGATTTTCATGCGGGGCTTATTGTATATGAAGATGACCTCAGAATGTACGTGTATGAACAGGAAATGGGTCGTTGGATTTGCAATAGAGCTGTCACCTTCAATCTCCAGGGCTAAAAATGTTTGCACATAGTGGTCGGATATAAATTACTGAAAAAATGCAGACAAATTTCTTCCATAAGAGCGGTACCGGTCAGTGTGAGCTTGATTGAACACACACACACACACACGCACACACACGCACACACACACACACACACACACACACACACACACACACACACACACACACGTCCCACTCTTATCTCCCTCTCTTCAAGTTTGCCCTTCTTTATGAAATAAACGAAGCCATGCAAGCAACAATGAATGCAACCAGTGATTTGAAATTTGTTCACTGTTGTAGAACCCCTTGGTCCGAATTACACCTTGAAGCCAGCACCTTGTTATACATATTTGCGCCTTTGTTTTGATTTGCTGTGTTATTTTGACAGAATATTCGAGAGTGTGTTCATGTGAATTCATTATTAGGAGCGCATTATTAAGCTTGGATCCGAGCTTGGGACCGACGTGCTAGTACTGGCTGAGCCAAGAAAAAAATCGTATTTGTTCGGGACCTACTGGTCTTAGAGTTAGCATAGACTAACTCTAAAACCAGTAGGTCCCATACAAAAACGATTTTTTTCTTGGCTCAGCCAGTACTAGAACATCGGTCCCAAGCTCGTTTCCAGGCTTAATAATGCGCCCCTAATAATGAACTCACATGAACACACTCTCGAATATTCTGTCAAAATAACACAGCAAATCAAGACAAAGGCGCAAATATGTATAACGGTGCTGGGTTCAAGGTGTAATTCGGACCAAGGGGTTCTACAACAGTGAACCAATTTCAAATCGCTAGTTGCATATTGATTGTTGGAACTAGTCTATGATGCAAGCGTGTATGAGAGACATTTGCTTCATTTCTGTACCGCCAAGTGTCTCGACAACCAAAGCAAGTGTTGGCTTTTGTTCCATTCATTTTATCTTATTAAAGTGGCCTCGTGATCTTTTTTTTTTTGTGAGCCATTGAACTTCCGAACTCTAATCTCATACTAAACATTAATACACTGCACAACCTCACTCACACATTAAATTTATCAAAGCGAATTGATTTTGCTGTTTTGTCCACGACCAATGTTGCATATTTTTCACTAAGTTACGATCCATAACGAGAAATGAAACAACATCATGTGAAATTGCATTACAACCTTACTCCTTTATTTTGGGTGTTGGAAACGAAAAAGAATGTTTGTTTTTGTTTTAAAGTTTGCCTTTGTTGAAAAACAAATAAAAAACCTTAAAACCAGTCATCTTATGAATTTAAGTAAATTGGCTTGCGAAGTGATGAAATTAATTTCAAGAACATCTTCCATTTGATACACCATTGCAAAAATGTTTTTTTATTGTTATTAAATAGATCTATTTTCTTTAATTTTATTTACAGATCTGGTTTTCTAATCTACCATTGTCACAAAAGTTATGAAATGTTCATTGTGTTAACTAAATGAATCAATAAAAAAAGCTCTTTACTTACTGAGCATAAAGCATTTCTTTTTTGTCTATTTGCTTTACTATGATGCCATGAGAGTTAGTCAAGTTAAGTTTATTTTCAAGTCCTAAATAGGCTAGCCTCCGACGATGTAACGGATCCGGTTACACAGAGGTTCAACACCGATGGATACAATGGAACCATTTCCTTGCCTCTCACGGTCAACACCGTAGGAAGCCATCAGCGATGTCCAGCATATTGTTATTTCCTTCATATCCTTCTAAATAATCAAACAGCGCTTCGTGTGACAACACTAACCATTTATTTTTGCAACAACGAACTGACTATAACTTTACTTATTTTCACTGTTAGTTCTGCTGCATAGACAAACATTGGTCAGTCTTTGTACAGTATCTATAATCCAGAGAGGATAATCTGTTACGCGAGATTCAAAGGATGGATAGAAAAGATAGAAAGAAAAGAACTTTCCTGCAGGGGACGAATATTGTCAGCGTTTAGATGTGGTTGCAAGTTGGATATTAGGCTCGGTATAAGGCTGATTCGCACACTTAAGGTGTTCATGTCAAGGAATTAGACAGATTCTTGAAAATTACTTCTTTTGTGATCAATTTGATAACTTGCACGAGTCTGTTTTCACCACAGTGAGTTTCTTTAATCCGTTCCATTTTACATAGGATTCGAGTAGAATCCAATCGGCAGTACCTAATCGTTTAGTAATTTTTTTGAGTTGGCACCAATTTTCCATGCGCAAAATCCTTGAAGCACCGTTGAATTTCTGCGCAAAAGTTAAAAGAGTTAAAAGTTAAAAAAAAAACTCCTTTAACGTAGGAGTATGGGAGTCGGAGTATTGAGTACGTCTATCTTTACAGTACTGAGGGCAATTTGAAAGATCGAAAATGAGATTTTCAAAATTAACATGTTCTGTTTTCCAATGCTTATTTCTTTTACGCAAAACTATGTTATACCACAGAGAACAGACATCCTGGTTCGAACATTTTTTTTCCCAATTTACTGTGTAAATTTTTAAAAGCGAACCGTTGTAAAAACATCGCCGTCTAGTCTAGGTTTCACCAAACTAAAATTGACGGACTAATAAATGTCGAGGCGGACAAGTAGCGCCATCAACATATGATTCACCAAAACTAACGGAAACGAGCTGTAATTTTTACAGAAATTTACACATGAAGGGCAGTCCAGCTTGGATGTCTGTTCTCTGTGGTTATCAATGGGCAGGAGCTTAATCTTAAGTACAGCTTCCATAACAACATCGAAAACGTTTATTATGACTTCACCCATGCTGATTTCGAGCAAATGAACAACTTTTTCACCAGCGTGAATTGGAACACGACCCTTGCAAACGGGGATGCAAATTTTGCTGCTTCGACTATGTGTAGTATTTTGCTGTACGCTGTTGATAAATTCGTACCTAAGAAACTCAACCGTAAGCCTCCTAAACTTGCTTGGTCTAATTCCGATCTCAAACATTTGAAATGTGTTAAAAGGGCTGCTCTTAGGAAACACAGCAAATATCGCAAAACCCCAGCGACGATTACAAACACCTCAATAACAGCTTATACAACTCTCATCAGTCTCCATTGCAGAGTCGTCTCAAAACGAAACCGAAAAGCTTTTGGCGGTTCGTGAATGAACAACGGAAGGAAACTGGTTTACCCTCCACTATGACTGACGGCATAAATAAAGCTGACTCTGTCGCGGATATCGCCACTTGTTTCGTAATCAGTTCAGTAGTGTCTTCTGTGACGAAACTCTGGATGCCGAGGGCTTCGAAGCTGCTACTAACAATGTTCCCCGCCTATCTGTATTTGGCTCTGCTTTCAGTATCCATAGTGATATGGTGGTTTTAGCCGGGAAGCAGATGAAAAATTCAACTGGGTGTGGTCCTGATGATATTTCTTCAATTGTTCTGAAGCATTGCCTTAACACACTCGCTGCGCCCTTGGCTACGGTTTTCAATTTGTCATTAACTTCCGGTGTGATTCCCGAATGCTGGAAGATTCGTTTGTTTTTCAATACACAAAAAGAGATGCAAACGATCCGTCGCCAACTATCGTGGAATTGCTGCCCTAAGTACTGTATCTAAGCTATTCGAACTAATTGTTCTCCAAAGGCTGGTCCATGACTATTCACAAACTATTTCTCCTGACCAACACCGTTTTATGCCCCAGCGCTCAATGACCAACCTTACCGTATTTACATCGTTCATCATCCGTGAAATGGAACGCGGTCATCAAGTAGACGCCATATACATAGATCTCTCTGCGGCCTTTGATAAAATGAATCATCAGATTGCAATTTCCAAATACGACAAAATGGGGGTTCACGATCAATTGTTGAACTGGCTGACTGGTAGATCTATGTCTGTGAAGATTTCAGATTATGCCTCGTCCAGTTTTTCAGTAACATCCGGCGTTCCGCAAGGCAGCCACCTTGGCACATTCCTTAAGTGTTCGATGGCTGGTGCCGGATCAACAGAATGTCCTTAAATGTATCCAAATGCTCGACTATCTCCTTTGGCCGGAAACGTGCGATGTATCTCCACGACTATATCCTTCGAGGAACGCGCTTGAAACGTGAAAGAACAGTAAAGGATCTGGGAGTAATGCTAGACACCAAACTGTCATTCGAGAACCATATTGCCTATTTAGTTTCTAAAGCCTCATCGCAGCGAGGATTCAGCTTCCGCTTCGCAAAAAACTGCAAAGACGTTTATTGTCTGAAGGCCCTATACTGCTCTTTGGTCCTTTTTTGGAGTACTGCGCTGTCGTTTGGTCCCCTTTCTACCAAAATGCAGTCCAGAGGATCGAAACCGTTCAGCAAAGGTTTATACGCTTTGCTTTGCGACATTTTCGTTGGCAAGACCCTCGCAGATTGCCAAGCTGCGAAAGCCGGTGTAAGCTAATTAAGCTGGAATTGTTATAAGGAAGGCGTATGGTGGCCAAAGCGTGTTTCGTTGGTGACCTGCTTCAGGGAAACATCGACTGTTCAGTTTACTTAGTCTCTTGAATATCAACACTCGACTACGTAACCTACGTTACTAAGAATGATTGTATCTTTATAAACCGGCACGCAAAGACCAACTACGGCAAACACGAACCTATGCTAAGCATGTGTCGCGTTTTAAACAGCTATTATAACTTGTTTAATTTTAATGTATCCCGTGAGTTTAAAAAGCGGTTCTCCTGTAGCTCAGTCAGTTAAGGCGCAGCTACAAAGCAACACCATGCTGGAGGTGGCTGGGTTCGATTCCCGGTCTGGTCTAGGAATTTTTCGTTAATGAAAATTTCTCGACGCCCGGGGCATAGCGAATGATTGTACTTGCCACACAATCATACTAATGCAAAAATGGTACCTGGCATCGAAAGCTCTCAATTAATAACTGTGGAAGCGCATCTAGAACACTAAGTTGAGAGCAAGTAATAAGCTAATTGTGAAAGCAATAAGCTTGAAATGCTAAAGCAGAAGAAGAGGTTAAAAAGCGTTGTTTCCGAAGATGTATGTGTTAATTGTTGTATGTAATTCAATTTTATGTTTTCATTGGGATAAACATTTTTATCTTGTGACGAATCAATAATAAAAAAATATATATATATATTTATATATATATATATATATATATATATATATATATATATATATATATATATATATATATATATATATATATATATATATATATATATATATATATATATATATATATATATATACAGCGATTCCACGGGAAAAGAATAGAGTTGAAAAAAAGTTGTCCGATTTTGCTCAAAATCGCTTGGTATGTTCTTCATCGAAAATAATAAGACCCGTATTTTTTTATTTTTTTATTAGGGTGACCATGTCCGATATAGGGTTACCAGAAAAATCGACATTTTTCGATTTTTTTTATTTTTGAAAAATCATAACTTCTGAACCGCTGCATTGATTTTGAATATTTTTTCATAAATCGAAAGATTATTACTTTTTGTTCTGATTAAAAATATTGATTCAAATAATTAATGTACTAAAATTTGCTAAAATGTTCAATATATTTGTTTTTTATGATTTTTGAAAAGTTGGACCACAACGACTATTTATTTTTATATTTTTTTATTAAAATTCAAACATTTTTACATAACATATCAAAAAATCTAAAATGTTCATCGAGCCGTTTTTGAGTTAAATTTTTTGAAAATTTCAAGTTTTTTGCCTATACACACATGGAATGAGCATCATTTTCCATCTCTTCAAAATAACTGCGGGAATCATTTCATTGAAGTTATCAAACTTATTCCTAATAAATTCATGATAACCATGTTTACAAATCTAGTTTTATTTGTGAAGTATTGTACCCATCAAAAGTAGGGGAGGCTGGTTCAATTCTGACCCCATTAAATATAAGAACTATAAATCAGCCTCAAATTGTTTAAAATTAGAGACCTTTATTGCTAGGGTTTACTCAGCCATGGTTTACGCTATAACTGGAGCCACAATGGTCCGTTAGCGTCCAAATTCAGCATGAGTGCTCATATGGATGGCAGAGGCACACATTCCGAATTTGAGTTGTAGCGTAAACCACGACTGAGTAAATTTAACTCATATTTTGAATTATTCCACATTAGGGTCATTTTAAGTCATTTTAAGGTATCAACCTTCAATGAAATGATTCCAGCAGTTATTTTGAAGAGATGGAAAATTATGCTCATTCCATGTGTGTATAGGCAAAAAACTTGAAATTTTCAAAAAATTTAACTCAAAAACGGCTCGATGAACATTTGAGATTTTTTGATATGTTATGTAAAAATGTTTGAATTTTAATAAAAAAATATAAAAATAAATAGTCGTTGTGGTCCAACATTTCAAAAATCATAAAAAACAAATATATTGAACATTTTAGCAAATTTTAGTACATTAATTATTTGAATCAATGTTTCCGATCTCAAACATTTGAAATGTGTTAAAAGGGCTGCTCTTAGGAAACACAGCAAATATCGCAAAACCCCAGCGACGATTACAAACACCTCAATAACAGCTTATACAACTCTCATCAGTCTCCATTGCAGAGTCGTCTCAAAACGAAACCGAAAAGCTTTTGGCGGTTCGTGAATGAACAACGGAAGGAAACTGGTTTACCCTCCACTATGACTGACGGCATAAATAAAGCTGACTCTGTCGCGGATATCGCCAACTTGTTTCGTAATCAGTTCAGTAGTGTCTTCTGTGACGAAACTCTGGATGCCGAGGGCTTCGAAGCTGCTACTAACAATGTTCCCCGCCTATCTGTATTTGGCTCTGCTTTCAGTATCCATAGTGATATGGTGGTTTTAGCCGGGAAGCAGATGAAAAATTCAACTGGGTGTGGTCCTGATGATATTTCTTCAATTGTTCTGAAGCATTGCCTTAACACACTCGCTGCGCCCTTGGCTACGGTTTTCAATTTGTCATTAACTTCCGGTGTGATTCCCGAATGCTGGAAGATTCGTTTGTTTTTCCAATACACAAAAAGAGATGCAAACGATCCGTCGCCAACTATCGTGGAATTGCTGCCCTAAGTACTGTATCTAAGCTATTCGAACTAATTGTTCTCCAAAGGCTGGTCCATGACTATTCACAAACTATTTCTCCTGACCAACACCGTTTTATGCCCCAGCGCTCAATGACCAACCTTACCGTATTTACATCGTTCATCATCCGTGAAATGGAACGCGGTCATCAAGTAGACGCCATATACATAGATCTCTCTGCGGCCTTTGATAAAATGAATCATCAGATTGCAATTTCCAAATACGACAAAATGGGGGTTCACGATCAATTGTTGAACTGGCTGACTGGTAGATCTATGTCTGTGAAGATTTCAGATTATGCCTCGTCCAGTTTTTCAGTAACATCCGGCGTTCCGCAAGGCAGCCACCTTGGCACATTCCTTAAGTGTTCGATGGCTGGTGCCGGATCAACAGAATGTCCTTAAATGTATCCAAATGCTCGACTATCTCCTTTGGCCGGAAACGTGCGATGTATCTCCACGACTATATCCTTCGAGGAACGCGCTTGAAACGTGAAAGAACAGTAAAGGATCTGGGAGTAATGCTAGACACCAAACTGTCATTCGAGAACCATATTGCCTATTTAGTTTCTAAAGCCTCATCGCAGCGAGGATTCAGCTTCCGCTTCGCAAAAAACTGCAAAGACGTTTATTGTCTGAAGGCCCTATACTGCTCTTTGGTTCGTCCTTTTTTGGAGTACTGCGCTGTCGTTTGGTCCCCTTTCTACCAAAATGCAGTCCAGAGGATCCGAAACCGTTCAGCAAAGGTTTATACGCTTTGCTTTGCGACATTTTCGTTGGCAAGACCCTCGCAGATTGCCAAGCTGCGAAAGCCGGTGTAAGCTAATTAAGCTGGAATTGTTATAAGGAAGGCGTATGGTGGCCAAAGCGTGTTTCGTTGGTGACCTGCTTCAGGGAAACATCGACTGTTCAGTTTACTTAGTCTCTTGAATATCAACACTCGACTACGTAACCTACGTTACTAAGAATGATTGTATCTTTATAAACCGGCACGCAAAGACAAACTACGGCAAACACGAACCTATGCTAAGCATGTGTCGCGTTTTCAACAGCTATTATAACTTGTTTAATTTTAATGTATCCCGTGAGTTTAAAAAGCGGTTCTCCTGTAGCTCAGTCAGTTAAGGCGCAGCTACAAAGCAACACCATGCTGGAGGTGGCTGGGTTCGATTCCCGGTCTGGTCTAGGAATTTTTCGTTAATGAAAATTTCTCGACGCCCTGGGCATAGCGAATGATTGTACTTGCCACACAATCATACTAATGCAAAAATGGTACCTGGCATCGAAAGCTCTCAATTAATAACTGTGGAAGCGCATCTAGAACACTAAGTTGAGAGCAAGCAATAAGCTAATTGTGAAAGCAATAAGCTTGAAATGCTAAAGCAGAAGAAGAGGTTAAAAAGCGTTGTTTCCGAAGATGTATGTGTTAATTGTTGTATGTAATTCAATTTTATGTTTTCATTGGGATAAACATTTTTATCTAGTGACGAATCAATAATAAAAAAAAATATATATATATTATATATATATATATATATATATATATATATATATATATATATATATATATATATATATATATATATATATATATATATATATATATATATATATATATATATATATATATATATATATATATATATATATATATCAGCGATTCCACGGGAAAAGAATAGAGTTGAAAAAAAGATATATATATATATATATATATATATATATATATATACCCTTGTATATATATTTTTTTAATTAGTTTTGTCATGCAACAGAAAGCGAGTGTGAGTCAACAATCATAAAATGTATACCAATTAACGAGGACTACAGCAACTGTTCGCTAAGTGGGTGCATTTGAAGTGGGCTGAATCTCTTTTAAAAAGCAAATAAACTTAAAAAATATGCATTTGGCATTTTGTTGAATCGTTATCCCAGTCGCTTTTTTTTCATTTTTTAAATAAATCGGAAAGCATTTCCTAACTGGTCTATGGTACTTAACCCAATTAGCGAACGGTTGCTGTATATCTCGAACCAATCAGAAAAGCGTGTGGAAGGCAAATATTCAGTATGTTCTGTCATGGTTTTCTGAGTTAAAATCAAACCTACACTGCGCATGCAAGCAGTGGCGTCACAAAGAGAGGAGGAAAAGATTGATGGAATGGAGCGACGGTCTACCCTTACATTGCAAACAGTGGCACACCTTTCTAAGCGTGAGTGCCACTAAGAGAGAAATCGTTGTTCTAATGTTTGCAGTACAAAACACAACAATTGCCGATTTTTCATGGGATTTACCTTCACCCGCATTGACGAAACTACCCATGCAGCATCAATCATAGTAACCCATGAGTCAGCAGACAAAAACATCTAGGCACTATTAGACAACATTCAGAGCATCGAAAGAAAGCCCGGTTCGCTCCGAAGGATGCTGAAGAGGAAGACCGAGGGAAAAGTGGCTCCATCGCTGCGTGCGCTTGGCCGGGAGGTCGATTCAACCGGACAAACAGTTTCTGAGTTAAAACCAAACCTACACTGCGCATGCAAGCAGTGGCGTCACAAAGAGAGGAGGAAAAGATTGATGGAATGGAGCGACGGTCTACCCTTACATTGCAAACAGTGGAACACCTTTCTAAGCGTGGGTGCCACTAAGAGAGAAATCGTTGTTCTAATGTTTGCAGTACAACACAACAATTGCCGATTTTTCATGGGATTTGCCTTCACCCGCATTGACGAAACTACCCATGCAGCATCAATCATAGTAACCCATGAGTCAGCAGACAAAAACATCTTGGCACTATTAGACAACATTCAGAGCATCGAAAGAAAGCCCGGTTCGCTCCGAAGGATGCTGAAGAGGAAGACCGAGGGAAAAGTGGCTCCATTGCTGCGTGCGCTTGGCCGGGAGGTCGATTCAACCGGCCAAACAGTGAAAAAGTACCAGGTGAATAGGAACATACACATCAGGAAGCGGAAGTCGTGTCCACTGTTTTCGGAGCTGCAGGCAATGACGCAGCGGCAGCGGCTAAATAAGATGGTCAACTTGATTTTCCTGGCGAATCGCGACGTGGCGGTGGTGATGGATGACGAGACCTATCTCACCCTGGATGGCAACAAATGGAAGGCACTTCGTATTTTATTCCCTCACGAAAGAAATCAGCTCCGAGGTGAAGTTCATTTCACACACCAAGTTCCTCAAGAAGGTGCTGCTGTGGCTGACAATCAGCGAAAAGGGGATGTCAAAGCCGCTCTTCTTTCGCTCTGGATTGGCCGTGAACGGGGAAATTTATAGTACGAAATGCCTGCCGGAAGTTGTGTCGCTCATCAAGAAATACTCTTGGCTTGTTTTATCACCATCCGAAAAAACTCCATTTTTTTAATGCAAACATTAGTTTAACTCCTAAATTAAGTTTAAATTGAGACCGCGTGTATTTACTATGCGCTGCCGACAAAATTGTGGCGTACGCCAGAGACGTAGAAAATCTTTTTGGAAGGAAGCTAGAATGATTCGATATAATGGTGGCGGGGAGTATGCGAACAATAGGCTGCGGGGTTGCTTCTCACATGAAGGGATCCGTGCACAGTTTACCACCTTACCACAACAGAACGGCGTATTCAAACGACGCAACAGACATCTACCAGATATGACACGGACGATGTTCCTGGATGTGGGGCAGGATAAAAAATACTGGGTTGAGGCGACGATGACAGCTACATACTTGAAAAATAGTCTTCCTTCACGCTCAGTGGACGTCTCCCGGCGAAATGTTTCGAAAGGAAACCCAACTTGAATCATCTGCGAGTGTATGGTTGCAAGGCATGGGTGCATTTCCCCAATGTGAAGCGCTAGAAGTTCGGCACAGGCAGTAAGGTGCAGAAGCTCACTTTTATCGGGTATTGGAGTAGCATAAAGGTTATCGGTTCGCGAATCTGCCTGCGGAGAAGGTAATTGTGAGTCAGGATGCGAAGTTCATGGAGAAGGATGGTGTAGCTTTGTCGCAGAAGAAGACCTGCTGTGATCCAGTTAATACCGATGTTAAAAAGATTCCGGAGGGAATGACAAAGCGTAGGGAAGACCAACATCGTGAACGGTAACCAATTGAATGTGTTGAAGAACCGATTGAAAGTGAAGAGAGGCGTTGTGATAGATCGGAGAGTGGACATAGTGAACCTGAACATTTTCTTGAATTGAATGATTCGACAACCCTCTTGAGGTGAAACATGAACCAACTGACGACCCAGTGGAAAGAGTTCCTATTGGCTCCTTGTGTGTCGATCCAGGTGTTCCATGGCATATCGTCCGATCTGCTTGTTGGATACGACGTATTAGGCGCTGAAGAGGTAAATCCTCAACCGGTTTTCAAATTACACCATTAGTCAGTCGGTTGATCAGTTGGTCGGTCTGTCAGTAAGATGAGGGTTCCAGCCACGTGCATCCTGTATGCGTGCGTGTCCGTCGAGTGGTGAGTGTCAAGAGTACAGAGTAAGATAAGTCCCTATCATGATGTGGCTTATGCGTATTGTAACCAACGCTTGCATGGTTGCACTCACCCTTGATTACTGGAGCAGCTTTATATATAAAAACCTGAATTAATCCACCGATGGTGCGACTGAACCCTTCTTACATTTTATCAGAATTACGAACTCAAATGTGGCTAATATGGTACTGGATACATATTTTCATCAGAAATTCCAGGAAGGTCCAGGAATATTCGATATGTCATATTTTGTGTTTAAAAATTGTACCGTTCGACAATCCTTAACGTACTGTTTATCGATGTGATCTACATATTACCATTAATAGTCTTTAATGACCTGTTTCTGTTAGTTCTATAAAAGGGGAAATTACATATATATTAGCAATTTCATATAATCAGTCCATAGAATGAATTATTAGACAATACGTCAATTTTGATTATCGATATGGATTCAAGATGCTTAATAAGTACATATTCGTTGAAAATAGTAAATGGAGACTTTGTGTAATTTTCGAATATACTCGTTGCAGTTGAAAACCAGCCACTCGAGCCAATCGATGCTGCTCTAATTCTATACAGTAGCATAGTGTGGCTAGTCCGCTGTATGTGCTATACAACGCTCCAGATACGACACAATAGAATGCAAGCGGCATCGATTGGTGTGATTGGTCTTGTTCGGTTTTGCACTGCAACGAGTATATTGTCATCTCACAATTATGTGCTCTCAGGTATTGTTTTGGTCATATCTCCATGAAGAATTATCCAATCATAATGAAATTTTGACCAGTTATTTGGAAATATCATAGCTTTGATTTGACACCAACAAAACTAAAATCGGTACACAAATAGCTCAGTATGTAATCGGAGACTAAACTGTTTGATTACTATTATAATAGGCCTTTAAGTACTGTTTCGTTCATATCTTCGTAACGAAATGTCCGAATGAAAAAAAAATCAATAGCGTTCTATGGGAATGTTGTAGCTTCCATTTGCCGTCAACAGAACTGAAATCGGTTCACAGATGGCTGAGAAACCGATGTGACATTATTTGTAACGCACACACACACATACACACACACACGTACACACACACACACACACACACACACATACAAACACACAGACATGTGCTCAGTTCGTCGAGCTGAGTCGAATGGTATATGACACTCGGCCCTGTGGGCCTCGGATAAAAAGTCGAGTTTTCAAGCGATCTTAATACCCTTCTATTGATGTAAGAAGGGTAAAAAGAGAAGTTAACATAATGAAATTTTGAACACTTATTTGGAAATTTTATAACTTTAATTTGGCGTTAACAAAGCTTCAATCCTGAGCTTGAATTTTGATTATCGATATGGATTCAAGATGCTTAAATAAGTACATATTCGTTGAAAATAGTAAATGGAGACTTTGTGTAATTTTCGAATATACTCGTTGCAGTTGAAAACCAGCCACTCGAGCCAATCGATGCTGCTCTAATTCTATACAGTAGCATAGTGTGGCTAGTCCGCTGTATGTGCTATACAACGCTCCAGATACGACACAATAGAATGCAAGCGGCATCGATTGGTGTGATTGGTCTTGTTCGGTTTTGCACTGCAACGAGTATATTGTCATCTCACAATTATGTGCTCTCAGGTATTGTTTTGGTCATATCTCCATGAAGAATTATCCAATCATAATGAAATTTTGACCAGTTATTTGGAAATATCATAGCTTTGATTTGACACCAACAAAACTAAAATCGGTACACAAATAGCTCAGTATGTAATCGGAGACTAAACTGTTTGATTACTATTATAATAGGCCTTCAAGTACTGTTTCGTTCATATCTTCGTAACGAAATGTCCGAATGAAAAAAAAATCAATAGCGTTCTATGGGAATGTTGTAGCTTCCATTTGCCGTCAACAGAACTGAAATCGGTTCACAGATGGCTGAGAAACCGATGTGACATTATTTGTAACGCACACACACACATACACACACACACATACACACACACACACATACACACACACACATACATACACACAGACATGTGCTCAGTTCGTCGAGCTGAGTCGAATGGTATATGACACTCGGCCCTGTGGGCCTCGGATAAAAAGTCGAGTTTTCAAGCGATCTTAATACCCTTCTATTGATGTAAGAAGGGTAAAAAGGGAAGTTAACATAATGAAATTTTGAACACTTATTTGGAAATTTTATAACTTTAATTTGGCGTTAACAAAGCTTCAATCCTGAGCTTCAATTTTGATTATCGATATGGATTCAAGATGCTTAAATAAGTACATATTCGTTGAAAATAGTAAATGGAGACTTTGTGTAATTTTCGAATATACTCGTTGCAGTTGAAAACCAGCCACTCGAGCCAATCGATGCTGCTCTAATTCTATACAGTAGCATAGTGTGGCTAGTCCGCTGTATGTGCTATACAACGCTCCAGATACGACACAATAGAATGCAAGCGGCATCGATTGGTGTGATTGGTCTTGTTCGGTTTTGCACTGCAACGAGTATATTGTCATCTCACAATTATGTGCTCTCAGGTATTGTTTTGGTCATATCTCCATGAAGAATTATCCAATCATAATGAAATTTTGACCAGTTATTTGGAAATATCATAACTTTGATTTGACACCAACAAAACTAAAATCGGTACACAAATAGCTCAGTATGTAATCGGAGACTAAACTGTTTGATTACTATTATAATAGGCCTTCAAGTACTGTTTCGTTCATATCTTCGTAACGAAATGTCCGAATGAAAAAAAAATCAATAGCGTTCTATGGGAATGTTGTAGCTTCCATTTGCCGTCAACAGAACTGAAATCGGTTCACAGATGGCTGAGAAACCGATGTGACATTATTTGTAACGCACAAACACACATACACACACACACACATACACACACACACACACACACACACACACACACACACACACACACACACACACACATACATACACACAGACATGTGCTCAGTTCGTCGAGCTGAGTCGAATGGTATATGACACTCGGCCCTGTGGGCCTCGGATAAAAAGTCGAGTTTTCAAGCGATCTTAATACCCTTCTATTGATGTAAGAAGGGTAAAATGTATATATTGTAAAATAAAGAACACACAACAATATTGTTAGTAAATGTTTAAACATAAAATATTTGTTCATGCTCCATGTTATGTGTTTGAGTGTCAAATATTAGGTGTTTATTAGCCTAAGGTTCGTATTGTTTATTGGCAGTGTAAATATTTATTTCATTAATTATTCTTGTTTATTGTTACTAGTTTTGTTTATTTTTCACGTTGAATTAATTATAAATACAAAGTTAGGAAAACAAGCAGCTAGGTATGATTGCTATAATATTCGAATTCATATTTCGATGAGCCATAAAATCAACCTTTGCAATTAAATAATTAGTTGCTGCTGTCATGACCACTAATGCTGAGTCATGAAGAAGCCAACGTACGCGGCTTTTGTATGGGCATTTCTTTTATGTATGGCTGTTTCCGACAATCTATAAAAGGATTCAGTGTCTTTGGAATTGGTCTTTGATATCATATCGCCCGGAGGAGTGAAGATCGCGGCAAGTCACTCGTTACACGTGAGCAGGCGTTTTCAAAAGTTAAGTGCTTTTCCAGATCTTAGAATCTAAATGTCGGTCGACTAGCGTCACCACACGCTCGCCAAGGGCTAGTCGATCCGTCGAGTGGGATAATAGTGTGGTGTAAAGTTTCTTTGGTCCACGGTTCATAGATGGTGACGATAAATTCGTACTAGTGTGCACTAGAGTGCACGGACGGACAGTATATGGCATAGTCAAAAGCTAGAAAAAACTTTGGTGAACCGTAGGACCTTTTGTTGAGACCGTCCAGAACAATTATTAAAAATCCCACTCGATTATGGTTAGACACTCGTACAAAGTTCACGCGCGTGAAAGTGTACCACTCCCCAAGCAAAGCGAAGTGAAACGCGGGTCTCCGTTATAAAAGATCCTTTTGCTGCTGCATCTGGAAATTCCCTCGTCGTCTGGAACCATACATAGCTGCGTACGTCCGTTAGTCGTCCACCAACACGTGAACCCGTCCCCCCATCTCATCAATGTCGACCACCGATTCATCACGGCCGCTAATGAATGGAGTGAATAAATGCGCAAGTACTATGAAACCTTTTGTTCGGGTGACGAGCTAGCCCAGGAGGCTAAAAGTCACTATAATGAAGAAAAAAAAAACCTTTTGTTCCTTTTCTCACTACTCTACACACACACGATAAGTGAAAATACTCAGAATAAATGTAAGGTCCAACTAAATTAAGCTGTTATTTATATTTTGTTTATTAATTTGTTTGCAAGTTCTTCTCTATTTTTTTGCTTGTTTTCCACATTGTTAAGTTGCCAACGAGTAACTGATAATTACTACGTAAGCGGTGAAAATTTTCCTAAGTGACCAAATATTATAACGACCCTTTCAGTTCTCTCAAAAGAAGCTATTGCAGAGCCCACCCCAAGTGGACACCGTGGCTAGACCAGTGTCTAGGGGCGTAGCCACGGGTCCTTCTGACCCTTGAGGAGGAGAATAGTTTCAGTATGCATGTGCATCCCATGGTGTGTGTATTTCTCTATTTTGCGTAAGTCTCCGTGTGCCTAGAAGTAGGCCAACCCTGTCCTGCCCACGCACTCCCAGTGAGCACGTCGTATAGTCTGTAGGTATCAAGCGAAAGCGGCCTTGAGGGAAGGATGGAAATCACGAAAAAAATACAAGGGCTGGACCTTATGATCAAAGGCCCATCAGAGAACCAGGGCGTAGGGACGCCTAGCTGCCACTCTGATAAGGGTGAGAAAAAATACAAGCCTTTGACATGATGGCCTATGACCTGACAGAGTTCCAGGCCCTAGTCAACGCCTAGCTGGTTTAAAAGGCTGAAAGGGGTGAAAAGAATTATAAGTCCTGTACCCGATAGCCTATGGCAGGCATAGCACCAGACCGCCTTCAGGTCCCTGGGTACCTGTTCAAGATTCTGAGAAATTAAGGGTCGGAGATGGGAGGCTTGTCCAGATCCCCACAGATGTCTCGCACGGTTCAATCCAGGACTCAGTGCTATGGAACACGATGTACGACGAGGTATTACGATTAATGTTCCCGAATGAAATAAAGATCGTCGGTTTCGCAAACCACATTACTCTTTTGATATATGGTGCCTTCATCGAGGAGGTAGAGCTAACGACATCGCATGCCAATGGCATTGATTGATGAGCTCTCGGAAACGTGAGCTTGTCCATCAAATGACTGAGGTCATGGTTGTTAACAAACGCAAATCGGAGTAACAGGGGACGATTAGTGCAGGCTTTTCCACAATATCAACAAAGAGATTGCTTAGGTTCAATAGGGTTATGATCGGCGACAAGATGTCCTTTATAAGCCACGCTGATTACGCTTGCAAGAAAGCCTATATAGCTATATGGGCATTATCCGTCATAACGTCCAATGACTCGGCAGTGCAAGAAAGCCACCGTAAGGATGATTGCGTGGATAATGCCCATCGGCATCTGCTTAAAAGAGTACGTAGAATCGCAGACAGACGTTCAAGCTCGAACAAAAGAATTCAAATTTGTTGTGTAAAATTTCATCTTGCACAGTAGCGCCGCCTTGTGAACTAATTGCTACATTAAAACTAACAGTTTGACTGGCAACCCATTTTTCCCTTACCAATCAAAACAAATCTGTGGCGCCATCTATTAGCTTATTGCTACTTGATATCTCGAGGGACGCCATGTTTTTACACAGCTTAATGAGATGAAGTCGAACGTCTGTCTGCGGTAGAATGCTTTGAATAACGACGCACGAGAGGTATCAGTAAGACCACACAGCCTCATCAATGGTCAAGTAACAGAACAAATGGAATAACTTCACCAGAGATCGGTGGACCCACCGACTAATGGCAGGGATATCCGGATATGTCAGTAAGTGACACGTGGAAGTTTCCTTCCATTTGGCAAAAGCTGCTTAAGACAGTATATGGACAAGAACGGACACGCCGAGTTCTCCACGTGTCCCGTGTAAGCGGATGCCGAGGAAACCGCTGAAAATGTGTTCTTCACTTGTCCTCATTTTAACGTGAGAACCGGCATAAAAACCGTGAGCGGTCGGGACACGGCTCCAGACAACTCGGCCCAAAAAATGTGTCATGACCGGGACGCGGTTAACACGGCAGCCTCCCAGATCGTCCTCCAAGTGGAATGGCAAAATTACCAGCGGCTGGTCACAGGGACCATTTAGCTACTAAAGTCCTAAGCAGAGTTCAAGGCACGGGTGAGTTTTAAGTGGCCCGCACTTCAATGGCATTGTGCAGAGATGGATGAACTCTCGGAAACTGGAGCTGCCTGCAAGAAAGCCTCTATGGCTATATGGACATTATCCGTAATGATGTTGAATGACTCGGCAGTACAAGGAGCAAATGTAAACTCCTGGCCAGTGTAGCCCTTTCCATACTAAGGTACGGTTGGCCGGCATGGATCACTGCTTTAAGTACTAAGAGCTACCTAGGTAAGCTCGAGAGTACACACAGGCTTAGGTGCCTATTAGTATTATGTGCCTACCGAACGGTCAGCGCCGTTATAAAAGAGGATGTAGTGTGATTTGAAGAACGTGGAACAAGAGATATTCGATAGGCCACTAGAGTCACATATGCGGTTAAGTGGCAGTGTGAATAGAACAACTACACTAAAGGTCGGACCCACCGACTAATCCCGGAACTATCCGAGTGGGTTGGTAGGCGACACGGTAAAGTAAACTTCCACTTAATGCAGAATTCGTCAAGCCATTGCAGTTTTAGACAGTATCTGCATAAACACGGCCATCCACAGTCCTCCGCATGCACCGTGCGTGGAAGTTGAAGAAATTGCGGAACAAGTGTTCTTCGCATGTCCTTGCTTCGATGGCGTGGGATGTGATAGCCGTATATAGGAAGGGTAGTGTGAGGGAATCCAAATTTGAGGGAAAATGTCTTACACGACGATGCAAGGCAAAATGCACCGGAGCTGGTGAAGTAGCACGGCTCAAAGCATGTAGTACAAAAGAAGAATCCTAAGATGGATCAGTTGAGATGCGGTGTAGTTCGCCTCCCCGCGGTGCACCTTGGAAACGTTAAGTTCCTCCTTAATGGATAATCGAGCCTAACGGCTAAACGAACTATATAGGGTGCACCACATGGCGCATTGGGGTTAATGTCAGTAAGACCCCAATTACGGAAACTGGCGGATTAACGGAATCACGTTACGGTACCACGACTTCAGGCTGGCACCTATGTCGTCTCCCTCACCGTCGGGTGACACTTACGGGAAATGGCGAGGTTTCATGCGGCATAGTCTGTCTCCGTCCCACTAAAACCTTGGCAGGCCTTCAGTACGTTCCATCTCCACCGACTGGCTATGGTAGCCGGGCGAGAGTAGGCTCAGATGCCCATCATGATCTACATCGATCTGGCTCTGAACGAGGTGTCCTCATGAAGGCCCACGTCAACCCTAGCATGGCCTATGCAGCCCCAAGCTTGCAAAGATAACCATAGGATCACTATGGCGACTACTTCACGTAGTAATTGATAGCAACTGAAGGGGGACCAAACAGAATGGAGCCTGCTCCAAATGAAACGACGACGAGGGAGGAGTTGGCGAACCCGTTCGCCGAAAAGGGTCTCATGAGATCCCTGCCTGGTAAGAAGACAGGATCCGGTGGCGCATCCTACACGTGCGGAAGCGTGACTGCCTCGGAAGCGTGGATCCTTGGAAAACGGGAGAGGCCAGAGACGGGTCATGGCTCATGCGGGCCATTGAGAAGAAGCATGATAAGCTTCCAAAAGTGTTGGTAGTCGCCGAACAGCTGAATGCGATATTCGACTTTACGTCGTCTCACAACAACATCAGCAAGGACCTTAAAAATAGCTTACTGCAGCTTCGTAGGTTCGTTCAGGTGGCATGCCGGTAGAGAGACGAACTAGCGGCTAAGCTTCTAGTCGAACAAAGTGCCAGGGAAATGGCAAGGCTAGCTGCAGTCGGAAAAACAAGGGAATCCGCCTGCAAGTGCACGCAGACGGAAGCACGAGATCCTGTCCCACCTACCGTGGTGGCGGGGTCTTCAAAGCGTGCAAGACAGTCGCCGGGGCAAACCACACCCAGTGGCTCAAAGAAGTGGCTGGTATCTGACGGCCCTATGGGCTCAGAGACCTTTGCGAGCGTAGTCTCGGGACGAGAGGGTCCAACTGCACGTCCTGCGAGGCGTGAGGTGAGCGACCCTGGCACCAAGACCGGCAAAAGAGGGAACAGCGGCAAGGGTGGTGGTAAAAGCGGTAAAGGTGCCAATGGCACCAACGCCACCTCAATGGCACGCGAAACCCCTCGGTGCAAGAGCGACCCAAGCGATAATGCCGGTTTTAGCAACTTACAGGACAGCCGGTGAGGTAGGAGAGATGACCCCTCCAGAAGCAGGGAAAACCTCTGGACCAAGGTCAGAAAAAAGGGGAACAGACCCCAAAGAGAAAAGGAGCCAAAAAGCTTAAAGCGAAAGCGTAACCGCGGTGGGGCCCTCATCGTCAAGACCGACGAGTCTAAGTACTCCGAGGTACTTAAGACGATGCGCGGAGATACTAAGCTCGCGGATCCAGGCGCCGATGTGCGGAGTATCCGCCGTACTCGCACCGGCGAAATGATCCTCGAGCTCAAGAAGAATACTAAGCTGAAGGGCCCAGCGTACAAGATACTGGCCGAACAGGCCCTGGGAGTGGGAGTGGAGATACGTGTCTTGGCCACGTTAGTTACTCTCCAGTGTTAAAACCTGGATAAGATGTAGGTGAAATCTCTACTGCCATCAAGACACAGTGTAAGATAGAGGTTGCCACGACAGCCATACGTCTGCGGAAGGGTCCACTTGGAATCCAAGTGGCAATAATTCGTCTGCCGGTTGCAGCCGCAGACGCTATCTTAAAGGTACAAAAGCTCAAAGTGGGGTGGTCGGTCTGCCCACTGAGCTTGCACCAGCCGCCAAAGGCCTGCTTTAAGTGCCTAGAGAGCGGGCGCATGTCGTGGGAATGTAAAGGCCCCAACAGGAATGATCACAAGGCTCGGGACTGCAAGGAGCCCCCCAAATGTATGATGTGCTCTGGCAAACCAGACGACAAGCATGTCATGGGGGG
The DNA here is from genome assembly GCA_034211315.2 of Aedes japonicus. Taxonomy (NCBI): domain Eukaryota; kingdom Metazoa; phylum Arthropoda; class Insecta; order Diptera; family Culicidae; genus Aedes; species Aedes japonicus. The sequence goes on from JASCZW010000921.1 coordinate 126,793, forward strand.
CCCAAGTGCCCGGCCTACAAGGTAAGACCTAAAAGCAAAAACAGTGGAGGTAACGCAGTTGAACCTAAACCACTGTGAGGCGGCCCAGCAACTGCTGTGTCAGGCAGTTCGAGAGTCGGGAACGGATATTGCAATAATATCCGACCCATACCGCATCCCTGCCGGTAACGGAAGCTGGGTTGCGGATAAGGGTAAGAAGGCGGCAATATGGATAACGGGCAAGTTCCCGGTCTAAGAGGTAGTGTCCACCTCAAACGAGGGCTTCGCGGTTGCAAAAGTGAAATGGACGGTCGACCAGTTCTCGCGAATGGTGGACCAAATGACAACAGAGCTAACTGGCCGTAGTCCGCTGGTGATAGCGGGCGACTTTAACGCCTGGGCGTTAGAATGGGGCAGTCGCCTGACTAACCCAAGGGGCCAGATTTTCTGGAGGCCTTGGCCAGGCTCAACTTAGACCTGGCCAATGTAGGTACTAGTAGTACCTACCATAGAAATGGAGCGGAGTCGATAATCGACGTGACGTTCAGCAGCCCTGGGCTGTTGAACAACTGGAGGGTGAAGGATGATTACACCTATAGCGACCACCTGGCGGTTCGCTATAGCATCACCCACAGAGCTAGGCAGCGAGCAGAGGGAGGAGCACTCACTTCGTTCGTCCACAGATGGAGGACGTCGTTCTTCGATAAGGAAGTATTCAAAGAGGCACTAGAGCGGGAACAGGAATTAAGCGATACCCAAAATCCTCGTGGGGATCAACTCGTATCAATTCTCACACGAGTGTGCGACGCAACCATGCCCAGAAAGGTCAAACCTAGGAATGGAAGGCTGCCGGTTTACTGGTGGACAGAGACGATCGTAGACCTCCGGAGATCTTGCCTCCAAGCAAGAAGGAGAATGCAAAGGCCGCGATCGGACCTGGAAAGACTGGAGCGCCGCGTGGTGTTAGCCACCGCTAAGGCCGCACTCAAGAAAGAGATTATGGCCAGACGAGCCTGCTTTGAGGGACGACATTCGAAAGCCAACGCGAAACCATGGGGTGACGCTTATCGGTTTTTAATGACTAGAACTAAGGGCACGACAGCTCCAACGGAGCAGTCACCAGAGCTACTGCAGGTCATCATCGGGGGATGAAGGGGATGAGACGACCGTCACGCTCGAGGAAATAATCGCGATAGGCAAATCGCTAAAGCGCCAGGACCTGACGATATACCGAACCTGGCCATCAAGACGGATATCTCACTGGCACCCGGAATGTTCAGGGCAGTGATGCAAAGATGCCTGGACGAGGACGTCTTCTCAGACGCCTGGAAAATCCAGACTCTAATACTGCTACCAAAGGCAGGGAAGCCACCTGGGGACCCATCGGCATGTACGCTTATATGCCTATTAGATACAGCGGGTAAAGTGTTTGAAAGGGTTATCCTCAACAGGTTAACCAAGCACACGGAGGGCTTAGACGGTTTGTCTAAAAACCAGTTCGGCTTTCGTAAAGGGAAGTCGACGGTGGATGCAATTCTGTCTGTCAGTTGGGTCAGTGGATAGCAGTTGGGCTGCTATCGCTGATTCGCTCCAATGTTTTCACGTGCTGGGATACCTGTACAAGATCCTGGGAAGCTATTTCCAGAATCGCGTACTGGTATACAATACAGAGGCAGGCCAGAAATGTATTCAGATAACCGCAGGCATCCCGCAAGGTTCGATCCTGGGCCCAGTGTTATGGAACATGATGTACGACGAGGTACTACGGCTTGAATTTCCGAACGGGGTGAAGATCGTCGGGTTTGCAGACGACATCACCCTTAAGATATGTGGCGAATCCATCGAAGAGGTAGAACTGACGGCCTCGCACTCCATTGGCATTGTGGAGGAATGGATGAGCTCCAGGAAGCTGGAGCTAGTGCACCACAAGACTAAGGTCACGATCGTTAATAACAGAAAATCGGAGCAGCATGCGACGATTAGTGCAGGTAACTGCACAATCGAATCGAAGAGGGCTCTTAGGTATCTAGGGATCATAATCGACGACAAGCTGTCATTTACCAGTCACGTCGACTACGCCTGTAAGAAAGCCTCCACGGCTATATCGGTATTATCGCGCATGATGTCGAACAGCTCAGCGGTACAGGGGAGCTAGCGCAGGCTCGAGCAAGCGTCGCCTTGTCGATAATGAGGCACGGTGGGCCGGCATGGGTCTCCACCCTGAGTACTACGAGCTACCTCGGTAAGCTCGAAAGTAGTCACAGGCTAATGTGTCTGAGAATGGTCAGCGCATACCGCATGGTGTCACGCGACGCGGTATGCGTTTTAGCGAGGATGATGCCCATCGGCATCACAATAAAAGAGGATGCGGAGTGCTTCGAGCAGAGGGGCACAAGAGGAATCCGCACGACCACCAGAGTCACATCAATGGCCAGGTGGCAGAGGGAGTGGAATAACTCAACCAAAGTTCGGTGGACCCATCGATTAATTACAGGAATATCTAGATGGGTTGAGCGGCGTCATGGGGAAGTAACTTTCCACTTGACACAGATACTGTCGGGCCACGGTTGCTTCAGACAGTATCTGGGAAAGTACCGGCACACTGAGTCCTCAGCGTGCCCCGTATGCGCGGAAGCGGACGAAACTGTGAAACATGTGTTCTTCGTCTGTCCTCGCTTCAACTACGTGAGAAACGGCATGATGGCAGTGAGCGGTCGGGACACGACACCGGACAATCTTGTCCAGAGGATGTGTCAAGAACAGGACACTTGGGACGCGGTGAAAACGGCGGCCTCACAGATTGTCTTAGAGTTACAAAACAAGTGGCGAATCGATCAGCGACAGGCCAGAGGGATAAGCTAACTACTAAAGCCCTAAATAGTTAGACACAAGTGGGTGTTTAACGCAAAATAGCCCCCTCCCCGAAGTAATACCAAAAGGTTGTCCCGGGGGGGGGGGGGACCAAGGCTAGAGGCACGGGTGGGTTTTTAGTGGGTCGAGGAGTCAGAACCCTCATCTCCACACCCTGAGTTCTTCAGGAGTCTGTTTGCAGATTTTCCATCCTGTCAAAAAAAAAAAGATTGATCAGTTGGTTCAATAATTTTTTTTCATTTCAGTGTTCTCTTCAAAAATGAATAACGGTCCCTTTAGAATGAGCATTCTCCAGTAAACGGGTTGACAGATCTTGTTATGCTCATGCCGTTCCCTCGTTTTGCAAAGCAAGAGCAAAGTACCTTGAATAAAAGAAAAAGTATAATAAGTATATTGCCCGCTGTCATATTATTCTCACATACACGCTTATTCGAGCTTCTCGATGTTGAATAACTAATACTAAATTTTATAAATAAGGCTTGTTCGTGGCAAAATCTGGACAAATTAAATTTGGAATAAAACAAATTTGCTGTTAGTTCAATCCAAGATGCATTTTTAGTTCATTTAATTGTGAGTTATTAGTCATCTTGAAACTAATAACAGTTACTTAATTAGGCTATATGAAGAAACTACGAACTTTTGAGTTTACTACAGCCATAAGGGCTTGTGCAGACTTCTCTGCAACCTGCACCTGCAACTCTGCAATTTAGCTGCTTTTGTCCAAGATTTTCGAAATTTTTCTGTAGTAGTAGCTTGTAGTTCATATTGAGAAAGTTCTCTCTTCACGAGAGCCCAATACTGCCCGACAGGTAGCCAGACCGGACAGTAAGGTGGATTCGCCTCTTTCGGTACAACATGGACTCCATTCGCTTTACACCATGCCAAAACATCTTTGGCGTAGTGGCAAGATGTCAAAAAAGGCCAGAATAGCGAGGGAGCGTCACGGCTGCGTAGGAATGGTAACAATCGCTTTAGGCATTCTTTATTTGTAATCATATCATCCTACAACATTGTCTTAATGAAAACTTAATGTATAATAATAGTACTAGTTATTAGCTAAACACGCGCATTGTGTGTTGCCGTTCACTTAATGTGTTAGTTGTCAAATTAAAATCGAAAACATCATAACCTGCTTGAAAACTTCTGGAAATGGAGCTGAGAGGATCATTCGAGCCATATGTCGTATTTCTTGTCCTTAGATGTAGAAATTGCCCGGATCGAAGAACCGGTGAGGAGCATAAATCTGCAAACGCTCAAGCAATGCTGCACTGTCAATTTCCGTACAAAGCATTCTTGCTCCAAATACTGCTTGATCCACCAAACGGCGATTTTGAAGCGTATCAATGTCCAGCAAAGCACAGCGATCTTAATATGCGGGTAGATTTAACACAAACTTCCGCTGAAAGAATTCAATTCTAGAGATCCACACCGCTTAGTAAAGGGACAAAACAACTGATGAATACTCCAGAATAGACCGGACGAGCGAGCAATACAGAGCACGTAGGCACAAAAGATCATCAAAATCTTGAGCAGTTTTTTGAATGAAGCCTAGCTGACGGTTGGCTTTGTCAATTATTGCTGTATAAAGTATCTTGAAAGTCAATTGCGCATCAAGTATGTAGAATCGACTAGGGGAAAGGCGGACTGACAATCGTTTCCTTGGATGCTGTAAATAATTAAACTACTGATTTAAGAACTTCCCTTTTATTGGACTATCTCTCATAGTAGTTCACACGCAACTCCCACCGCCGTCCCGAATCCCCACGCTCGTTGATCTCTCGTTGTCCAATCGTTCGTTCCTCTTCGATCGTTCTCTCTCTGCTTTCCCTCGATCTCTGCAAGGATTCTCTCTCGACATAATGGTAAAGGATGCTGGGGATAAATGGTTAGATACTGTTTCTACAATCCCTTTTGTGCTGTGGAAAATGAAGAAGGAAAAAAATATAACATATAAAAGTAACACGGTAGCACGATGAATAAAATAATACCCATAAATTATATGTGGCTGGTAACTTTTGTGCTCTATTCGGAAGCTTAGATCTCAATTCCGCTTGTATTTCGGAACTTTGGTCCATTAGCTCTTCTCTCGCATTACCATCTGTTCCCGGTGGTTCGTTCAGAGGTTGTTGCTACTGCGTTGTGGTCGTTTCATCTCCAGGAAGAGAACTTGGAACACCTTCCGATGAAATGCTGTGCCATTTTCTTAAGTGGGAGACAGGACGTCGGTACCTAATCCCCTCCTCATTTACCATAATTGTATCGTTACCATGCTTTCTGATAACCTTAAACTTTTCAAGTCTGAAATTGGGTTCCAATTTCCCAGTCTCATAATTCCGCAATATTACATTATCGCCTTCGATGATGTCAGATGGTTTGGAACGTCGGCGATTATCGACGTAAATCTTTCCTTTCATCTTTTTTATAGCATCGATATCCCGTACATCATCATCACGATTCCAATAGGGTTCAGTTCTCAAAGAGGGTAAGAGATCTTTTACAGGTCTTCCATTCAGTAATTCTAGTGGAGCCTTGCCGGTCATCGTATGGGGTGTCGTATTGTACATGTATACATAATCTCTGACTGCCGGACGCCAATCTGCTTTGACCGCTTTAGCAATTCGAAGTGCTCTTAAAATACCCTAGTTTTGCCTTTCAACAAGTCCGTTCATTTGTGGCCAGTATGGAATGGAGCGGATTAACCAAATATTTTTTTGAACGCAGTAGTTCGAAAACTCATCGCTTGAGAAAGGCGGGCCGTTATCACTGCGGATCGTCTCTGGATATGTATCGTTTTAGTCGCTATGGTACCTTTCATCTCGATGACTTTCAAGAAACGGCTGTAATAGTCAACAACCACAAGGAAGGTAGCGCACTCCTTTGCAGAAAAAAAGTCGATTGCTATATCTTGCCAAGCTCGTTCAGGCATTTTCTTCCGTATCGTTGGTTCCGCAGGATACTGGGAACTCACGGCGGAGCATCCAGCGCATTCCTGAATTCGATCGCCAACATCACGGTCCATATATGGCCACCACACTTTCGCACGCAGGTTTCGACGCATTTTTTTTTTTAAGGACTTCACTTTTATTGGACTATCTCTCATAGTAGTTCACACGCAACTCCCACCGCCGTCCCGAATCCCCGCGCTCATTGATCTCTCGTTGTCGAATCGTTCGTTCCTCTTCGATCGTTCTCTCTCTGCTTTCCCTCGATCTCTGCAAGGATTCTCTCTCGACATAATGGTAAAGGATACTGAAAATAAATGGTTAGATGCTGTTTCTACAAAGTAGTACTGAAAGGTCCTTAATTTTATCAGCACGTTCCATTTGCTCCCATGCATCGTGTAGTTGGACTGAATAGGCATTCTACAACGATGGAACGATATTATAGAGCATTTGGATACACTCACTTTAAGGAAGTTGTGGCCAAGAAGCACCAAGAAGCAAAAAGGTTAACAAGCAGAAGTCGTCTGCAATCTGGTTCTCGTCAGATGACAAGAAAAACTTTCAAGTTACCAGCATAAATCAGCAACCCCCCGCTTACCAGAAGGTTTACGACGTCATTGAAAAACAATACTAATAGTAGATGACCGAGATTGCTCCCTTGGGGCACGACGGACAGTGGAGAAAACCAGTTGGATTGCGTTATACCAATTTTAACCCTCAATAGTCTGTTGCCTAAGTATGATCCAAGCCACTGACACATTCTGTTTGAAAGTCCTAGTCGTTGCAGTTTTGCCAAAAGGATCACGTGGTAACGGTGTCAAGGGCAGCTTTTATGTCAGAGTAAACTGTGTCAAGCTGCGCTCCAGCATCAATTGATGAAGTGACAGTTGTCGCATATTCGCAAAGATTACTATCCACCGATCTTTTGGAGTAAAATCCGTGTTGGCTAGAGCTAATGTAGTTTCGACACGTGCTTAGCAAAACCAACGATAAACGATTTGTGATCGACCCTCGGTCCCTTTCATTTCATGTATCGTAACTTTTGAACAGATCTTGAATTTTCAAGATTGACAAAGAGAAACGTCAGTGTGATGTCTGTTTCCAACGTATATAAAGTACAAGGCATTATATTCGCTGCAATGTTTATGTGGTGGTACGAAAAAGCAAAACCAAAAAATAATTGTGAAATGTCGTCAGAAATGCATGAAATTTAAGCAGTTTCGATTCAAAAGTCAGCCATTTTTGATTACGACTATCGTTAGAACATATTTTTTTATTTCACTTTAAGCCTGAAAAAATCACTGTTTGAGGAAGATCCACAACGATTCAAATTCGAAAATTAGATAAAATTAATGCAACTAGAATTCTCGTAACAAACATGGATGTTTGTTTGCCATCCGGTTTCGCTCACATATGAGTAACTTTAACTCAAAAACGTGAGAACCGAACGTACCCTCAATTGAGTTTTTTTTTATTTTGGTATGAAAACGAGTGACATGCCCATTGTTTTTCGAGCATTACTCGAAAAAAAAGCTTATAAATTAATGACCAAGAAAAGATTTATCAAAATTTTCCATAATTCATAAAAATTTTTCCGGCTTGTAAACCAGAACTTATTTTTGCCATTTTGACCGAAAGTCATTTTGACGTCTGCTCGAGTATGGGTGAAATGTCAATCTTCCTTGCGAAATAAATGAACGGAATATTATTTAGTGAAATTCGTGGAAATTGGAGAATTTCAATTAACGTTTTCCAGAAAAAACTGTCAACCCTGATTTTTTTGTTCATGTACGAGTGTACAAATTTTCGTAACAATATAAGACCGTTCGGACCTGAGACCTGTACGATCATCAAAAAAATCCCCCAATCCTTGTTTATTTTGTTTTGAGTTGAACTTACTTATTAATATAAAAACAGAAATTTATGAAAATGAGTTTTTTTTATTTTGCTTCCGCAAAAGATGCTGTAAAATAATTGAAACCTTTTGAAAAAACACCATAGACTGTCATTTTATTTAACAACCAAAATAAAAACAGAAATCAGTAGTCAATTGGCCGGTCTTCATCGGTTCCGTGATAAAAATAATTTGTGGGTGATAAGAATATAAACACTAAATTTGGCAACTATTTGAATGCAGAAATAACTTTTGTTCATTGGATCAAATGGTCAATGGCATAGGTCCCATCCATTGATCCTCAGAAATGCCTAAGCATGCTCTGTAATATGTTAGTATTATATGTATATTATGTTTTAATAGTAAAGAGTTTGTGGCTCGATTATTACATTTGTTAAATCAAGTGACAAACCAAGTAACCACGAGGCTGTAATAGCATGCATATATAGGGCATATGCATTACGTCTAGTGCATCATTGAAGTTGGGTTAAAGCTGAAAATGGTCCTAGTAAGATCGAACTAATGATATATATTTTATTATGCTATTTCTTTTATAACGTCTTATGCATTACTAAAGTAGCATTATCAACAATCAATATGCAACTTGCGCTTTGAAATTGGTTCACTGTTGTAGAACCCCTAGGTCCGAAATACACCTTGCAGTCTGCACCTTGCAATAATTCTTGCGCTTTTCTCTACCTTTCGGTACTAGTATCTTTGTAGTTGTTGTGATACGCTATGTTATTTTGACAAAATACTTAAGGGTGTGTTGGTGAAAGTTACGTTATTAGGGCGAATCACCGATGTGCTAGTACTGACTGAGCCAAGAAAAAAATCGTATTTTTTCGGGACCTACTGGTCTTAAAGTTAGTCTATGGCATTATTGAATTGATTATGCATCACTATATTCTAAAAGCTAATCTTTCGCTTCATTACATGACAACTGATGAATTGGGTGTTAGATCCTGTGCCCATTGGTTTTAACAATTCCCCGACCCGTAAACCTTGTCCTGAACCAGATTCCCGGCGAGATTTACTGGACACCTTCACCTCAATCAACACCAATTTGCTTACAGGACCTCTGAACACTCCAGTCGAAATGCGCACCTTTGCTTGTCTAACACGTCCATCTTTGCCTTGTATCACCCCATCGACTTTACCACGAATCCATCCATTGCGTCCGTGATCGTCTTCTACGAACACCAAGTCTCCAGGAGCCAATTCTAAACTCTTCCAATCACTTTGAATGAGCATTCAACGACGGTAAATACTCGTTGAGCCAACGCTTCCAGAGATTATCGGCGATGCTTTACGAACGGTGATAAGTGTTGCTTCGGCTTCATCTGTCGGTGCAATAGATGGATCCTTAAGACCTGATGCGACACCACGTAGAAAATGATTGGGTGTTATGGCTTCTTCTGTATCCGAATCTTCCGGCGCGTAGACAAGTGGCCTGGTATTGACTATTTCCTCTACTTCAGATATCACCGTGAGCAATATTTCATCGGTTAGTCGCTGTCCGTCGTTGAGCGTTGACATCGTCTCCTTTACTGAGCAGACCATGAGGAACGGACTTTGTTTATACAGCTGACTTAACTTCTCGATCCTCAGCTATTCTTCACCACACAACTTCTGATTCTTCACCGAGATAGAGAGTTCATTCCGGTAACACTCTCGTTGTGATGCGTTATACGGAAGTAGACGGCACAGCCGTAATACTCCTGACTGGCATCCAGAAAGACGTGTGCTTCTAATATTTCGTAGGCAGAGGGTGGGGCTCCTCGTAGGATATGCAGCGGGGTTCAACCAAAACAAGAAAATTTCGAAACAACCGAAATGAAATGCCATCGACCTGTGCCACAGCGTCAAGCACCAAGCGAATTTTTCCTGATTTCTTTGAATTCACGATAACACTGAGAGGTAAGTACCACACCTTTTTTGGATCTACTGCAGCCAATTTTTCCGGAATTGCTTTGTGCGCATACTCTTTTGCTATGTATTCTTCGATCTTCTCCTTCACCTTATCGTATAGAATCGAATCCTTCGCAAGACGTCGCTCCAGCCCCTGAAGACGTTTGTATGCCATACCGTAGCGGCCCGGCAAACATACATCCTCTGACTTCCACAGAAGACCTGTTTCATAACGATCGCCGACCTTGACCGTAGTAGACACTAGCCGAGAGCTGCTACGAGGCTGCTCTTCGATCCTCAGCTGATTCTGGTAGCATGCTCACAGTAGTTCGTGGTTCTTGCGTCATAAAAACACTCTCGCACTTTTTTGTGTAATTCCTGGTTAGTATATCCATAGACTAACTCTAAGACCAGTAGGTCCCGAACAAATGCGATATTTTTCTTGGCTCAGTCAGTACTAGCACATCGGTCCCAAGCTCAATGATTCGCCCCTAACAACGTAGCTCACACCAACACATTCTCAAATGTTGTGTCAAAATAACAAAGCGAATCAAAACAACAACCAAGATACTAGTACCGGCAGGTACCGAAAAGCGCAAGAATTATTGCAAGGTGCAGAGTGCAAGGTATACTTCGGACCTAGGGGTTCTACAACAGTGAACCAATTTAAAATCGCTAGTTGCACATTGATTGTTGGTATATCCGTCGTGGTAACCAACAAATCCCGTTGATGGTCCAGTTTCTCTTGGTCCGTAGATTGTCCAACCCAAATGTGATCTTACTACCTATTGCTTGTTTCTAGTTCTACCGATATGTCCGTCTCCCAATACTGCCTAACACGGGTGAGAAATTATCTCCCGCTGTTGGGTTTTTTTAGCATGCTGATGATACTTCTCCGATGATGGAACGAGGGGTAACTTTTTTTTATTTAAATTTCTTGCGTGCAAGTTCATATATTAAATTTTTGGATTTAATTTATATTGTATTTACATCTTATTTTGTTTTGTTTAAACTATGGAACTAATGTTATCTCAAACGCATAATTAAAACGGAGCATAAACATTAATTTAGCATCTAAACATTTTCACACAATATTTCATATATAACACGAATGAGATTTAAACAAAATTAAGCTGGCAACACTGAAAACGATGGTTTTATTGTAACCTAAGAACGGTTGGTTACAAAATTTATCAAAACATTCCCGAATTAATATAGGGATAGAAAAGTTTCCACCTATTGTGGTAACAACTTCTGATTCTCATGGTTTCCGTAAGGAACTCACGAATTTCATTAAAGACTCAAAATTTTTTTTCAGATTGGTCGTCGGGGTGAATGCCGTGTTCTTGCTGAAACCTTGATCGGATTCAAACTTCTCCTCGAGTATCTTACTCAAAGAGGCATCAAAAATTTTACTTATGACACCAAAACTGAACGTCTGTTCAAGGTTGTCCTAAAAGGTCTGACCAGTGGTGAATCCTTGGACAAAATCAAAAAAGAATTAATTAAATAACTTGGAGTTACACCAGTTCAAGTTATAAAAATGAAAATGAAATCCCAACCTGGCGATTCTCGCAAGGTATTTCAAATGTTTTTTATTTAGTTCATTTTAAATCAAATGATCTGAATAACCTTAAGGCATAAAAAGCCAGTCTTATGCTTCATGTCAGAGTAAAGTAGGAACACTTTAGGAAGACTGAAGGCACCCAGTGCCGTAAATGCCAGGGATGGGGTCATGGGACAAAAAATTGTCACATGGATGCCAAATGTATGCATTGTGGCGATTCCTCTCACGCCAAGGACAGCTGTCCTGTGAAGGATCCCAAAAATTTTAAAATGTGCAAATTGTGGTGGAAACCACAAATCCAATTTTTGGGAATGCAAGACTCACAAAGCGATCTTGCTTTCTCGTACTAAGCATCAGGTAGGGAACGCTTCACGTTCCCGTCCAGGTACCCATTCCTCGGCTGTTAACAACGGTCATCGAGGAGTAAATCCTACGTTTGTACCGGTGGATAAGAACAATGCCCAACCATCAAACTTTCCATTGCTATCTGCTGGTACGACTGGTCAGCGACGTACAAGGTTCCAATGGTCAGCAACGTACGTAAGTTCAAACAGAGCACATGCTTTCAATTCTCCAATCTTACCTGCTGCTAACAATGTACAGCTGGGTAATGGAAATACCTACGCTGCCGTTACAGCCGGTAGAAATCAAAATTCGAACAGAAATGTTGAAGATTTTGACTTAGGTAGCATAACCGCTCCTAAAATGCATTTCTTACAGAAATCATTGATCGATATGATTAGTGGTATGTAAAATACAAACTCCATGTTTGACGCAATTCAAACTTCTATAAAATTTACAAACAATATTGTCATGACCCTGAAATTCAGCAATGGGTATTAAGACACTGAATATTTTAAATTGGAATGCTCGATCTCTTAAAGATGATGAAGACGAGCTGTTTAACGTTTTACGAGTTCATAACGTGCATATTGCCGTTGTAACTGAAACTTTTCTTAAACCAGGTAATAAAATAAAAAGGGATCCTAATTATTTTGTATACCGCAATGATCGCTTTGATAGTCCAGGTGATGACGTAGCCATAATTGTTCATAGGCGTATCAAACATCAAATTCTTTCTTCATTTGATACCAAGGTTTTTGAAACTTTGGGGATTTCTGTTGAAACAAAATTTGGTTAACTTTCCCTATTAGCTGCCTATTTACCATTTCAATGCGTAGGACAGCAAAATAATCTTCTCAAGGGTGACCTTCAGAAGCTTACCCGTAATAGGCCCAAATTCTTCATTATTGGTGATATTGGTGAACACCGTTCATGGAATAATGCTCAAAGCAATTCCAATGGTAATATACTATTTGATAACTGTTCTGCGGATTATTATACCATAAATATCCAAACAGCCCAACTTGCTTTGCAAGAAACCCCTCAACTCTTGATTTGGTCTTAACTGATTCATGTCAACTTTGTAACCAATTGGTTACCCATGCTGACTTCGGTTCGGATCACCTTCCAGTAACTTTTGAAATATCCCAAGAAACCCAACAGTTCTACTTTCAATTACCATAGAGCTGATTCTGGCGTGTTTTGCTAACAAATAAAAAAACGCTTCTCAGCCCTGAGGAACAAACAATTTGAAGATAGGGTGAAAATTAGACCCAAGTTCCAAACCTTTTTGGAAACTCTCCAAAATTTTGAACCTCAAAAGTTTGTTCCAGCGCTCAAAGAAGTTGATAAGATATTGTTAACAAATGTGGAAAAAGCTATAAAACTTGCTAAGCAGTTTTAAAGTTCCCATAATTTTAGTTTGAGTCTTACTAGTCCTATTGAGAATCAGGTTGCTCGTGATTATCTGAATATTTCCTCCCGGGAAAATATTTTTGATGAATCCTGGGGCACTGATTTGGATCAAGTAAAATCTATAACTAAAAAGTTCAAAAATATGAAAGCTCCAGGTTATGATGGAATTTTCAATATACCCATCAAAAAATTCCCAGTGAGTACCTTGTCTTTCATGGTAAAATTATTTAATAAATACTTTAATTGTTATGTTATATATTTTCCGTGCGTGGAGTAACGAGTATGATGTACATCTCCCTGTTCGCTCATCACCATGAGGCACCAAGAGTGCACATTAAAAGTATTGAAAGTTCCGTCAGTATACGGCAGGTAGGAAATCAAACAGATGTTTTGAAAGTGAGCGAAAGGGCATGAGTCCAGTGGTACTCGAACCATGGACGTCAATTTTTGCCTAACATCCCACTGCGGGGTAGGTTGTAGCACGTATCAAATCCGCCACTTCAACAGGGTCTGTTGAAGTGGTGGACTTGGTCCGTGCTACAACCTACCTGCTCTTCTAGACATAGAAAGAGCATTCGACAGTGTTTGGCATGAAGGTTTGATTGCTAAATTGAAAAAAAATAATTTTCCGCTCTATATGATGAAATAATTTCAAAATTATTCAACTGACAGAACTCTGCAGGTAAATTATCAGAATTCCAAATCTGATCGAATGCCTGTTAGAGCTGGAGTTCCTCAGGGTAGTATTATTGGGCCGATATAATAAAACATTTTTACTTCCGACCTCCCTGATTTGCCTCAGGGTTGCCAGAAATCCTTGTTTGCCGATGACACAGGCATTTCTGCTTAAGGAAGAAACCTCCGTGTCATTTGCAGGAGACTTCAGAAAAGTTTAGACATTTTCTCTGCTTATTTACACAAATGGAAGATTTCTCCCAACGCTTCCAAAACTCAACTTATAATATTCCTATGGCTTCTTTTTTGAACCCTAGTAGTAGTCACATAGTTACTATGAACGGTGTTCCAATTTCTTGGTCAAGTCAAGTGAAATACCTTGGCCTGGTACTTGATCCAAAATTAAATTTCAAAGATCACATTGAGGGCATTCAAGCCAAATGTAATAAATATATAAAAAAAGTTTATATCCTCTTATAAACAGAAAATCAAAACTTTGTCTACTAATATTTAAACAAATTTTTAGACCGGCCATGCTTTATGCTGTTCCAATATGGTCTAGTTGTTGTGCTACCAGGAAAAAAAACATTTCAAAGGATTCAGAACAAAGTTCTGAAGATGATTTGAAGCTGCCTTCTTGGTACAGAACTAACGAAGTACATAGAATTTCGAATTTTGAGGCTTTAGAGCAAATGTCCAACAAAATAATTTATAATTTCAGACAAAAATCGTTGTTATCTTCTTTTGCAATGATTAATTGCCTTTATGCTTAGTTAAAATTATTGCTAGTTTGTTTTTAGTTTTAAGATTATTATTGTTATACTGACACGCAGGCATTAAAACCAACCCGGTAACAACTTGACAGCTCCAGAGTAAAGTCAATGTACCCCAGTAATTTTGGTTCACTGGTTCTGTCAAATCAAATGAAACCAAGAACAAATTATGAATTGAACGTCTTTCGTACATCGACTGTTATTTTCAAAGCTGTGGAGCACATATTCGTACTTGATGAATATAATGCTGACGATATGTTGTTGCTTTTCCTTAATGTTAAATGGTGGATATTTTTACCCTTTTCACAGAGAATATATTGGAGCATTGACACACTCGAGACTTAGACTACTAGCCAAATATTGAATAATTTAAAAACCGTAATAATAAAAACACTCCGAAATTTTTAGCACTTGAAAAATAAAACGGTCCGAGGATAATCAGCCTGCTGCCAACTGTTCCTCCAGGGAATCAATTGTCATCGGAAATGGATGCAACGGAGTCTATTATGGACGTCTAGTCGTAACCAGTCCTTCAGCAAGTGGACCGGGACGCACGCACCGAAGCCCTTTGGAAGCCCCTTCTGGCCCCGTTACAGTCGAGCCATCATTCGCCGCCTCTTTCACCAGTTCAGTTTCCTGCCGTCGCAGTCGTCCCGGCCCTGTTAACGAAGGTTTGGAAGGGGTCTTCCGGCCTACATCTCTAGGCAAGTATGCGTGTTATATCAATCGATCTGTTCCTGATGCCCTTCAAAATTCCAGCTCCACCTCCGACTTCAGGACGAGTCCTGAAGCTCAACAAGCACCTTCTATAAGTCGGCCCCTCATTGTTTCTGGTTATGGTCTACGTCAACCGGCAGCATCGTCAAGTCAACCGGGACGCACGCACCGAAGCCCTTTGGAAGCCCCTTCTGGCCCCGTAACAGTCGAGCCATCAATTGCCGCTACCGTCACTGGTTCTGTTTCCTGCCGTCGCAGTCGTCCCGGCCCTGTTTACGAAGGTTTGGAAGGGGTCTTCCAGCCTGCACTTCCAGGCAAGTATGTGCGTTTTGACAATCGATCTTTTCCTGATGCGCCTCCAAATTATATTAGCACCCCCGACATTTGTCATGATGATCAACAAGCGTCATCGTCAAGCCAACCGGGACCTGTCCATGATGACTATAATATTTCCAGTCATCCCATTCGCCCTGGACCTGAACTCGGGGATTTGGAAGTGGGCTTCCAGCCTGTAACCTCAAATCTACAGGTCTACTACCAGAATGCTTGCGGAATGAACACCTGTATTGACGAATACCTGCTCGCCTGCTCAGATGAATGCTATGACGTGATCATGTTATCCGAGACTTGGCTCGATGAACGGACCCTATCGAGCCAAATTTTCGGTACCTATTACGACGTTTTCCGAACTGACCGTAACCCTAGCAACAGTTCCAAGTTATCTGGAGGAGGAGTCCTTATTGCTGTTCATCGGCGTTTTAAGGCACGGCTAATTGAGGATACATCCTGGGCCAGTATCGAACAAGTCTGGGTGCAAATCAAGCTAGATGGATACTCGTTATTCCTTTGTGTGTTATATCTTCCACCGGACAAAACGCGTGATGTTGCGTTGATACAAAAACATGCAGAATCTCTATATGCAATATCGTCACAAGCAGATGCTGTGGACGAGATTATAGTGATAGGCGATCTCAATTTCCCAGACCTGAAATGGTGCTCCTCGGGCAATGGATTTTGGTACCCGGACCCGAATGCATCTCGATTCCACGCAGGAAATCTCAGATTGCTCGATAGCTATAACTCAAATCTTCTGCAGCAAATTAATTACGTCACCAACGAAAATGGCAAGCTTCTCGATCTATGTTTTGTCAGCAACTTCGAACAGGCACCAAAGATATCCGTTGCACCTTCCGTTTTAGTTAAAACGGTTTCCCTGCATCCTGCGTTGCATCTCACGCTCGAGGTTGCGCATCCGACGAATGCTCCCAATGTTGCGGATCCCGTTAGCTACGACTTCAAAAGAGCTGATTATGACAGCATTCTCGGCATTTTGTTGAGCATCGACTGGAATCTTACTCTTGATACCGACGATATCAACATTGCAGTTCAGACCTTCTCCAATATCGTGAGCTATGCTATCGATCGTCATGTTCCGAAGCGGGTTCCTCCAAAGACCAAAAATCCACCGTGGCAGTCTGCTACACTACGAAAGCTCAAATCATCAAAAAGAGCAGCATTCAGACGGTATTCTAAGCATGGGGGAGTTTCACTGCGATTCCGATACTTGCGAATCAACAGCGAATACAAATGGATGTCTCGCCAGAATCGTGCCAACTATTTACGAAATGTGCAGGATAGGCTGAAATTAGCTCCTAAGTCTTTCTGGAAACATGTCAACGATCAAAGGAAAGAATCTGGACTACCGTCAACGTTAACATACGGAGAACGCACAGCATCGAATTCCGATGATATTTGCGAACTTTTTAAAGCAAAATTCGAGGGCGCGTTCTGCTCCGAGATATTGACACAGGGTCAAATTTCGCTAGCAGCGAGTAATGTGCCGCTATCTTGTGATCCGTCAAACACCATCAATATTGATGATTCAATGATCCGTTCTGCTATCTCTAAAATGAAATCATCAACATCGGTTGGTCCAGATGGTATCCCTGCAGTTATTTACAAAAAGTGCTGTGCTGGCATACTAGCACCTCTGCGTCACTTGTTCGAACTCTCTCTAGCAACTGGAACATTTCCCTCGCTCTGGAAATCGGCCTACATGTTTCCAGTTTTCAAAAAAGGCGACAAGCACAACGCCGACAACTACAGAGGAATATCTGCATTGAATGCTGTAGCGAAGCTTTTTGAGTTGGTAGTTCTAGACCCAGTCTTCAATCATTGCAAGCAATATATAGCCGATACACAGCACGGGTTCATGCCCAAGCGATCTACGACAACAAACCTTTTGACGTTCACAACATATGCAACAGATGTTATGTGTAAGGGCTTCCAAACGGATACAATTTATACTGACTTATCTTCAGCTTTCGATAAGATCAACCACCGCATTGCATTAGCGAAACTTGAGCAACTGGGCTTTGGAGGCAGTGTTTTACGTTGGTTCCATTCGTACCTAACAGAACGACATCTATGCGTTAGGATTGATGACTGCACATCTGGTGAATTCCTTGTCACATCCGGTATTCCCCAAGGAAGTCATCTTGGGCCCCTTGTCTTCTTGTTGTACTTTAACGACGTGAATCTTTGCATGGAAGGCCCGAGGTTATCTTTTGCTGATGACATGAAAATTTATAATCAGGTAAAGTCCATCGAAGACGCATGGTTTCTTCAACGACAACTTGATAGTTTCGCTTCGTGGTGCAACACAAACAGGATGGTGTTGAATCCAACCAAGTGCTCCGTTGTTTCTTTCACAAGGAAGAAGAAACCGATAATGTTCGACTACCACCTTGACGGCAGCATTATTAATCGTGAATCGTGCGTGAAGGATCTAGGAGTTTTTCTCGATGCGGGACTTACGTACAAGGAGAATATTAGCTACATTGTTTCCAAAGCAAACCGCAGTTTGGGATTCATCATGAGAATGGCAAAGGACTTTACGAATGTATATTGCTTAAAGAGTCTCTACTGTTCGCTGGTGCGATCCACGGTGGAGTATTGTTCAGCAGTATGGAACCCGCACTATCTTAATGGCGTTGAAAGAATCGAGGCAGTGCAGCGAAGGTTTGTGCGATTTGCTCTCCGTCGCTTACCATGGAATAATCCACGCGAGCTGCCAAGATATATACACCGCATGCAACTCATTGGCCTTGACACACTAGCAGTGAGGAGAGATCTATCGCGCGTCATGTTGGTTGCCGATCTTTTCATGGCAAAAATTGACTGTCCGATGCTCCTTAATCAAATCAACATCCATGTGCGTTCTCGTGCACTTCGCAACAACATTTTTCTTCGAACACCATTTCGTCGAACAAACTATGGCGCCAACGGAGCTCTTGTCGGTTTACAACGTGCATTCAATCGAGTGTCAACTGGATTTGACTTTCACCTGCCTCGCCAAAGAATTAGAATTAAGTTTTTAGATATTCTTAGGAACTATCATTAGGACCACATTGTGTCTGTTGATAATAATAACAAATAAATGACTAAATGACTGAGCTAGCAAGCCGCGAATAAAATAGCAGCCTACACGCTTAGATTGAAATACATAAAATTAGGTATTTATTTGGTCTACAAATAGGTATTTTTACAATACCAAGTACCCAATACCCAGTAAATTGAAACGGTAATAAACAGTAATTTTTACTGATATTGAAGTTATGATCACCCGATATAGGACGTTATTATTAACCCAAATTTCAATAAATTGATAGTCACTGAAGCAACGCGGTCGCCATATTTTTCTAAACGAAAACTTTCATATTTTGCTTATTAATCTTTAAATAAACAGTTTGCTCATGTCCAATATTTGAAACAATAATGACGATTCCGATTAAAAATAGCCAGAAAGTTATGATCAATTGCAGTTTTGGATATTACGATGTTAACCCTTACTTTAGCTTTAAGCCTAGTATGCAGCTGACAAGTAAAGACTTGAAGTAATTTTTGCCATTTTTAAAGAAGTAATATTGATAACTGCTTCAACTGGTGAAACGTCAGTTTTCTTGCGGAATAATCCAAAGGAATATTATTCGGCAAGGAAAAGTGACAGCACCATTAAGATTACCTGGTCAGACATTACTAACGTTACGAAGTTTGTCCTCCTTTTCAGCTGCATACAAGGTAAGTAATTCGGAGAGTAAAAGCATTTCTTGACCATTACTTGTCCTATCCTAATGCACATTACTTTTGAGCTGCATACTAGCCTTTACTTAGATTCCTCCATACTAAATTAATATTTTATTTAAAAAAAAACATTTTTACTTTTAATAAAAATTAACATTTCTAGGTTTTTTTTCACTAACGCGAATCTGCAGTTGAGAGACTCTCTTTGATTACTTTCTCTTCCATGCATATTCCATTCAGCGTTACGTTTTTCATTCAACTATTTGTAGAGTATGGTAGCCAGCACTGTTGTTTTTCTATCTGTACTAAAGAATCCCTCAAAAGATTTATAATAGCGCTGTAATAAATGAAAGAGAGCGAGAGAGGAGAGCCTTTCATTGTTAGAGTCGTCCTTTTGAAAAAATTCTAGATTTGTTTCTCTATATGTGCCGAATAGTGTAAAATTAAATTCAGGAAAATTTCAAAGAAAAAAAAAGCAAAAGGAAAATTTAATGATGTCAAAATAAGTCATGGTGTCTGTTTTTCGGCTATTTTACTCCAATCGTAATAAGTTCAGAACACAAATTCTCAAACCGACCTTACCGGAAATATTCTAAGTCCACGTAAACAATCTCCCTGAACTGTCAAAACTACATTGATGACGCCATCGTGCAATGATCTATACTTTTCAATATGAGACACTCTGTAACCTTCAGCACAATGGGAGGCCAGCGTAACAATATCTCTCGTTTCGCTTGCATGATGGATAGGATTTTTTTTCATCCCTGTGTGTTTGAAACAGGAAGTTATAAGTTTAAGCTTCATCAAAAACAACAATGAATTATCGGCTTCGTAAAGGTAACGCAATTGAACCTAAGAAACAAATAAACTAGCTAAAAAAACATCAAGTTTTATGCTTGGTGCTGCGCGACGTGTAGCGTGTAAATAAAAATAATCTCTCTTCATTATTTTTTATACCACTTCTTTCTTCATTTCATTCTTTTTCTCTCTCTCTCTCTCTCTCTCTATCTCTCTCTTTGTCTCTCTTTGTTTGACTTTCTCTCAATTCCATTCTCAAGTAATGATGATTTACATTTGATATAATTGAAAGCAAATGAATGGTAAGAAAGCCACATACACATTACGCCTTATTAAAAATTTGTTCTTGCACTGTTTTGAACATCCACACAAAAAGAAACGAAAACACGTATCCCAAAGTTAAAAAGAGGTAGTATCAAGAATGGATGGCCCTTTTGTTTATGCACGGTAGAGCCATCTACAATTTGTAGATGGGTACGTGAAACTAAGCTCATCTGTCAAGATGCTCGGGGATTGATTAAAACCTGTATAAAATACTGAACTGCTACGGCATGAACAATGTAAACAAAATCTATATATATAAAAATGAAATGCTGTCCGTTCGTGACAGCATAACTCACGAACGACTCGATGGATTTTCTTGATTTTTTTTTCATCTGGTTCGTCTTGGTTCCCAACAGGTTTATATAAAGGAAAAAAATGGAAAAAATAACTGGAAAATGAGAAAAAGTCATAAAAACCAAATTGTCATTTTGTATGGGAATATACTAGACAGCAAGACCGTCTTTCGTTTTGTAATGAGAAACCGTTGGAATCTTTTATAATGGCGTTATAATTAACAAAAAAGAAAAATAGAGGAGAGAATCACTCATTGTTCTTAGGACATTTTCAAAAGTTATTGAAAATACACTGGAGTCGCTTACTTCGCAATTTTCTATGGGGTTTTCGGAGTTTGACGTACTTTTCAGAATTCACGTGAGTAGATAACTTTGGCCAGAAACGCGTGTGAACATAACTTTTAACGCTTTTTACGAAGTTTTAGTGCATTACGGCTTTTTAAGCGGATTCAGAGATTTACTCGGTTATTTTAGGATTTTTTTTAAATCGCACTCATACCTGTGTAATAAGCAACCTCAGTGTAGATGCCCGTATAAACTGGAGCGTTTGTATTGGTGACACCTCGAAGCGAGGTATAAATTCTCGATTAACATTAGAATGGGGCCTATCAACATTTGTAAACAGACACGTCTGAGCTGTTTTTCCCGCAAACCATGGGCAACTCACGCAAACCAGTACCATAATCATGTAGAAGAAAGTTTTTCCCTACACGATGATGCTATAGGTTTGCGTGGCTTGCGAGATAAAAAGGTTCAGATGTGTTTGTTTACAAATGTTGATGGTCCCTATTGTTCGTCTAGAATTGGAGTGAAGATCATTTAATTGACTACATGCTGCATTTCAATACGAACCATTGGTTAATTACAATGCGAGTGTACCAGTCCCCTTAGATCAATGAGTGTAGTTTGTTCTCATTGTAATGCATTGAAGTTTCCAAGTGAACCACCTGAGCTTTTTCGTTCTTTGGTTTGTGAAGCAGGAAGTAAATAGTTGTAAACATTTTCTGCAGAACACCCAGAGTTATTATGGTTGTTTTTAAATGACTTCGTTTGACGCAACGTATATAATAATATTTAAAAGTTTTCTTGGGTCAATCCTTACAGAGCTTAAACATAAGTTAATCGTGAAATTGTGAAACCACACGTTACAGACGGGTCTACTTTACAGATTCAAGTTCAATTTCAATATAAAGCGGGTTCATTGTTGTCACCGACAGACGCAGATCATAAATTTCTACAGATTTTTTTCAAGGGCTCAACAACATTATTCTACCACGAAGCGGAACATTATACAACAATTATAAGCGATGCTTGGTGAGCACAATGGATTGATTCAAATGTTCAAGACTGTTCTTGATCGAATGCCATCTAAAACCCATAAGATTGTGACTAGAGCTTATTCCTAATTTTCCAATTTTCCTGATGGATAATGTAGGTTCTGATAAGAGATATTTCAACCAAAAACGGAGTACCAAATATCGACGATTTTATAACCCCTGTTTTGGCGATTAGACGCTTATTTATGGAGATGAAAGCATTTCTCATTCCCCAATTTTCCAAAAAGGTATTTAATTATAGGCAGGACAACGTCTGCCGGGACAGCTAGTAAGGTATAAATTTTAACAATTAAGGTTGATACATTACGGTAGTAGTTGGAGCACCTAGATTAACGTGAAATGAAATTATTGATGAATTTGGAACAAATAAAGAGTTAAAAAAACCTACCTTTTCAAATGCTATCAGACAAGAAGTCTTGGATTTGTCATTCTGCAATAGTGCAATTTATGAACGTATTTCAAAGTGGGAAGTCTCTGAGGAAACGTCATTGTCAGATCATACACACATTGTGTTCGAATAGAGTGGTGGAAATCGGTAAACTACTACATTTCGAAATCCGAGGAAAACAAACTGGGATCTATATGCACAACATTTAAACTCGAATTATTTACAGAAGGTGTAAAGATTGATTCAGTTCAGAAATTGGAATCATTTTCCCAAAAGGTAAATGATACGATTTTAAATTCTTTCAATATTAGTTTTCCTATCAAGGAATCGTCCTCTAACAGGTATTTTCGGTGGTGGAACTCTATGTTGGAACGTTTGCGCAAAACATCTCGTAGGTTATTTAATAAAGCGAAAAGAACCTCAGATTGGACCCCTACAGGAGTGTACTTACTGAGTACAATAAAGAAATAAGAAAATCTAAACGAAGATCCTGGGTGCTAACGTGTGAAAACATAAGCAATAGTCCGGAAGTCACAAGACTTCAGAGGGCTCTTGCAATGGACCATACGATTGCACTTGGGAATCTTAAAAATGAGGATGAAGTTTTTACAAAAACTCCTAGTGAAACGTTAAAACTGATTATGGAAACACATTTTCCTGGATCAGTTTTGTGTGTACATCCAATCAGAGATGGATCATTTGAAGGTAAAAGAAGTTCTACAAGGACATCACAAATATCTGTTAGAACAAAAATCGCTGCAAATGACTTGGCTGATAGCATCTTAACGAAAGCCAGGGTAGAATTTGCGTTGTGATCTTTTCAGCCTTGTAAATCTGCAGGAATGGACGCCCGAGTAACACATCGTCATGATTTTATGATGAGTATGCTTCTATATAATTAAATCTAGTCATATAAGAATATCTTTAACCGTTGTAGAACTTGTATGTTGCTTGGGCGGGATATTTCCAGCATTCAAAACGACGAAGCAGTGTTGATCTGTCCATTAGTTGAGATTTTTAAGGCAAGGCACTCAACCATATTCCAATTTCATGGACACAAGTAAAAGTTATCTTCTACCTAAAGTAGGAAAGCGAGACAAGGTGCATCCTAAATCATACAGACCCATTAGTCTTTCATCAGTCCTATTAAAGACTATGGAAAAAGTGTTGAATGATTATATCAATTCAAATTATATGAACAAGTATCCACTATCTGAGTTTCAGTTTGCTTACCAGTCTGGTAAGGCAACAGTTACGGCACTGCATAGTGTGGTTTCAAAGGTAGAAAAAGCTCTATCAGTAAAAGAAATAGCACTTTGTTCTTTCTTATATAGTGAAGGAGCTTTCAACAACGTTTCCTATTCGTCTATGGCTCGTGCCATGAAGAAAAGGAACATTGACATGAACATAATTAACTGGGCTCATACACTTCTCGCAAAAAGAGAAATCACTTCAGAGCTGGGAAGTTCGTCTATTACAATACGGGCAACGAAATGTTGTCCCCAAGGAGGAGTCCTCTCACCACTTATGTAGTCCTTAGTTGTAGACGATCTTCTAAGAAGCTTAGAGGAAAAAGGTTTCGAGGTTGTAGGTTTTGCAGACGATATAGTCATTATAGTGAGGGGAAAATTTGACAACATCATTTCAGAAAGAATGCAATGGGCCCTAAAATTTACCCAGTCTTGGTGTATCAAGGAGGGCCTTAGCACAATAGGAAAAGGAAATTTAGTCTAAAAGCGTTTCAGCTAGGAGGATTAAAGATTCATCTTAGCGAACAGGTTACATACTTAGGAGTGATACTGGATGCCAAACTGAAATGGAATTCCAAATCGAAATCCCATACCCTAAACGTTCGCACTACAACTTTTATTATTTGATATAGCCTGTCTTGGTATCTAAATTTATACATCTTGCTTTCACTGGAAATAATATCTATGACATATTATATCAAGATACTCTATATCAAGTAATATACCTTGCAGTGCGAATGAGTTTTGTTCATTTGGGAAACTTTTACTCAAGAGGCTAGTTTAATACAACTCCGAATGCATACGGTTTCTACTAGGCCTATGTGTGCACAACACTGATACCATTTGGTGGTCCTGAAAAGGACCGTTTGGTTTTAATAATGATACGGTCCTGCTTGTATTTTCTATGATGGTTGAGAGCGCCACAATCTATAACGCGTAGAAGATAACTATAACCAACCACATGGTTGCAGCCAGATGCTGCGACATTTCACTTTCTCAAAATTATTTGATTCATATCGAATGATTAAAATTTCAAACAGCACAATAGATATATTCCACCAAACAAACTCTTGAATAAGCAAGCTGATTTGTTCGTAGTGAAAAGGACGGATTTAGTTGAAATTGTTCGCGATTGAACTTAGGGTTTCTTCTTGATATTCTTGGTGACGTGGGATGATTCTTGTCCCGTTGTTGTCACGGTGGCTTTTTCCATCAATTCATAGGCTTAAGCAGCCTTCTTTCGCGCAGCAATGTTGACGGGAGTATCGGCCCAAACAGCCAACTGCACCAACCTCTCTGGAGTACTACTGCTCACCAGTGCATCCTCCAGTGTGCTCGCTCGCCTACTGCGTTGCTACATCAGTGTTGCTCTGCACAGCTCCACGACTGTTGTAAGACTAAGTCAAAAATTTTGCCAAGAGCTGGTATGTTATGGCGTCGGATGCTATTGAACTAAAGAAGGCGGTACCAACGAAGGCACCAACAAATTGCATCAAAGGGTACGAATTTCAGTTATTGCGCCACAATAATTAGTTTTAATTAGTGCACGCTAGTGGATGATTTTCTTAACAGAAATGTTCCTAATTGGCTGGATGATTTTCTTAACAGAAATGTTCCTAATTGGCTAGCCACTGCCAGCAACAAATCCGCTATGCACAACTAGTAACTCAAACGAACTAAACCACATAGTCGGTCACTGACGTGTCGCAATTCGGCTCGAATTATTCCTTCTAAAATTTCGTTCGGTAGTTGTTCAACGGTCTTTGTGATATACATACTCCAGGACGCGGCGTTTAATGAATGCTATTTTCAGCCGTGGCGTGGTAATTGAACTACAAACCGACAAACGAAAAATTCAACCAAACAAACTCTTTAGTTAATAAACTGATTTGGTCGTCCTAAATAGGACGGTTTTAATTGACGAGGGAGAAATAGTTTGCGATTGCCCTAGGGTTGTTTGTCTCGTCACGGGCGGCTTTTTCCCGCCAACTCGTAGGCTTCAGCAGCCATGTCTCTCTCAGCGAGGTTGATAGGAGCATCGACACCAACAGCCAACTGTACCAACGCCTCTATGGACTCCCGCTTCACTTTACTCAATTTTTGAGTACAATTGTATGCTATGTCTTTTTCTCTCACGGAAATGTTACTCAATTTTCGTAAAAAGTGGATCTGATCAAAAATTGAGTTGATCCACTTTTTAACGAAAATTGAGTAACATATCCGTGAGAGAAAAAGAGATAGCATACAATTCTAGGGTTTTTTTTCATTAGGGCGTATCTACAGTTGAGAGATTCTCTCCGGGCTCGCTCTCTTTCATTCATTATAGCGCCATTATAAAACTTACGAGGCATTCTTTAGTACAGATCGAAACACAAAAGTGCTGGTTAGCATACTCTACAAATAGTAGAATGAAAAACGTAAAGGTGATTGTTTTGTGAATGAAAGAGAGCGAGCCCGGCGAGAATCTCTCAATTGTAGATTCGCCCTAATGAAAAAAAACCCTAGAATTGTACTCAAACATTGTGTAAAGTGAAGCGGGAGTGTGGGCAACGACTGCTTACCAGTGCACCATCCAGGGTGCTTGCTGCCGCAAACTGTGTTGCAACAGCCACTGCACAGCTCCACGACTGTTGTAAGACTGAGTCAAAATTTCAGCTAAGAGCTGGTATGTTATGGCGTCGGATCCTATTGCACAATAGAAGGCGGTACCAACGAAGGCAGTGTGATACAATTTGCATCAATGGGGACGAACTTTAGTCATTGTGCCACAATAATTAGTTTTAATTAGTGCACGCTAGACGGATGATTTTCTCAACATAAATATGCCTAATTTGCTTTCCACCACCACAGCTAATCCGGTATGCATAACTAGGAACAATGGCGAACTCCACCACATGGTCGGTCTCGAATTATCTCTTCTAAACTTTCGTTCAACGCTCTGTGTGATATAATCGGGGATACGACGTTTAATGAATGCCATGTTTAGCCGTGACGCGGCAATTGAATTAAAAACAGCACAATAGAAAAATTCAACCAAACTCTTTAGTTAGTGACTGATTTGGTCGTCTTGAAAAGGACGGATTTAGTTGACGGGAGAGAAATAGCTTGCGATTCCACTTGGGCTTTCTTTCTTCATTCAGCTTCTCATCGTTGTGGTTGGCCATCTGTAGGTGGCCAGGTTGACGGTGAGGTTGACGGGAGTATCGGCACCAAGAGCAAAACTGCACCAGCGCTTCTCAGAGCAACGACTGCTCGCCAGTGCACCCTAAAATGTGCTTGCCTCCGCCGACTGCGCTTCTACGCCACTGCACAGCTCCACGACTGCCGAAATACTAAAGTAAACCGTGAAGGTGTACCCGTTTTATAACCTTCGTGGCTGCCTAGGAGACGTTCGTTACTTAAATATGAAATATGTGCTAAGAAGTATAGTGTATTTGGTAAATTTACTCTGAAAAATCGACATTATAAGACATCACCTTATATTTGTGTTATTTTAAATAGTTTAACTTTAAAATCATTAGTTTTCATTATTAGAATCGACGCGTAGACATATTTCCGATCGATTGGTGCGAACATTTAGAAGATGTTTGGAGGAACGACTGAGATATTAACGCTCAAAACCTGACCACATTTCGTGGCGGTCGCAATCGATATTTTTTTAAACTGTACCCCAGTATGATAAACAAAGACGTAGTCCTACGTCAAAACGGGAGCAGGAATCTTCAGCCCTGGGGCAGAAATCTCAGTGGCGATGGCAAACTATCCAACGGTTTTCCAAGCGGAGATCTTTGCTGTAATAAAATGTGTTAACTTTTGTCTGAGGACGAAATATAGAATATTAGTATTTTTACAGACAGCCAAGCGGCACTCAAAGCGTTAAGTAATTATAAATGCACATCAAAACTTGTCTGGGAATGCATTCTTTCATTGCGTTAAGTAATTATAAATGCACATCAAAACTTATCTGGGAATGCATTCTTTCATTGCGAAAGGTTTGCCAAGAGAACTCGGTAAATTTATTCTAGTATCCGGGACACTGTGGCATTGAAGGCAATGAAAAGGCCCAGAAATAAGAGAGTTCTTTGTACCTGTACTCGCCTAGTGGCCGGACATTGCCCGAGTAGATATCATTTGAAAAACATTGGCCAGGTTCAGAATGATATCTGTCTTTTCTGTAACATGGAACGTGAAACCTCGGAACATCTGCTTTGCAGTTGTGATGCTTGAGCAGACTTAAATTTCTGTACAGTGGCTATATGCAACCTAATGAAATTTGGACTGCAAATCCTGGAAAGGTGGTGGGCTTAAACTCAATTTTGCCTGACTGGGAGACGTGTCTTAGGCTGGTCACTTGACAAATGGTCATCTAGCTTTAAGATGCGAATTAGAATAGTAAACAGGGGTATACCACAAAAGTTCAACTCAGTGGATACAGTAGTTCAACGCCTAAAAAAACAAATGACGAGCTGATTCGGTGAGATTGTCATTGAGGTAGACACGTCGATCTACTTTGTATAAGCTGGTTCAAATTCAGATTCCTCTTTGTGAAATAGCGGTGAAAAAAATCATCCCTGGATGCTCTGAAGGCAAACTGGATTAGAATCGGTGGTGGGCCAATCGCTTCGTATAGACAAGAAGAGCATTCTTATCGCCGTATCCAAGAGCCACAGCAACATTCAGCATCACCAAATCCATGTTCTCCGAAGGGTTGTATGGCACTCCGGTGAGAATAAGATCGTTTGATTTTTGTAGCCTTTTAACAGCATCTTTATTTTTCAGAACATCCAATTCTCGCATGCGAATCATTTAACCGACTGAGATCGCGGGCATAGTCGGCTTTCAAATGATGCAACTCATCACGCAGAGTTGAAATTTCACACCGGCAGCACCGTCATCTGTCGTCCTGTCATCTGTTCTATTCGCATCAGCAGACTGTCAAAGGTTTCCACTTGATCTTCGCACTTATTCAAGTCACCCCTCGAACGTTTTGTGTTTTGGTTCTCATTGTTGGAACGAGTGGATAAAGCAAGCGTAGATTTGCTCATCTTGGAGGCACGATTCAGCGCTTTGTTTGTTTTCATCCAGTGAGTGTTCAAAGTAGCTTTGAGTGTTAAATGTAGCAGGAGAACACAATGATGGCGTGGAACTAATATGGTGCACTATGTAGGGGCACTTTAAATTGCGCTTTAACCACACTATCAATGCTAATGAACTAGAACTCCACGTTACTCAGGTAGTATTTCGCATTACGAGTTCAAAAATCGAAGGGAAGCGTTGCTTGGGTATTAATTACAAGTAAAAAATGAGTGGGGTTGTGTACAAGACACGACCGGTTGACGTAGAGTACGTTAAACCAAGTGATGCATTATAATGTCAGGGAAATTAGCGTTAAAAGGGTTTCAATTATTCGTGCGAGGTCGCTTACCCTTACCGATAGAAGCAGTTTAAGTCACAATATGACGGGTGCTGCTCTTATGGGACATTAGACCAGCGTTTTGAAGCCAGTAAGTAAGAAAATTCTATTGTACGCTCTTGAGATATTATTTAGTGGCCCTGAAGTTTTATGAAGTCAGTATGTAAGAAAATTCTCTTGTACACTCTTTATAACTCTTTGGTGGCCCTGAAAAGGGCCTTTTGGTTTAAATGATGACACGGTCACGGTTGCACGTTTTACGATGGACTATCTTTAAGGCCTAGAAGATAGTTAAGGATCTGTTAGGGAATATAAAATTATTTAATTAATGATAGTTTTGCTCATTCTTATAATCATAATCACTTAACATTACTAAATGTTTATTCGTATGTCATACTGTGCCTGAATGGCCTGCATCTTGGAATTCTCACCATCACCGGAACCATCAACAATGTTTTGCATCGTTTGGGGATTTCAGTAACGCCAGGCAGCGGAGGAAATTCTATAATACGTACATAGAAACATATATTTTGACTGATACCTTGTCTCCTTTTCAACATTCACCATTTAAATACCATACCATTCGGATCATTTGTATACAATCTGAGTTGTAGTATGCCTTTGCATAATTCAACTTCAAAGATTCAAAGAATTAGAATTTAGGCAATTTTAGCAATTCTGGATTTCAAGGGTAATAATAAACATTGAAATACTCTAGAATTCAAATTACGATAAAATTCGTTATTAGAAAATATCCGGCAGGTTTAGTGATTGTTATGAAAACACAATAATCAATTGCAACATTTTCAAATGTGTAAGCGTCTCTTAAAATGTTCAAAGTTTAGGAAGTTTTATCAAACAGAATATAACAAAAATTATCTTGCAGTTGTTGTAAGGTTATATATAAGTATATAGGGTACATGTCCCTTGGCTCTGTCGATTATGTAGCGCACGATTACAGTTTTAACTATAACTCATACAATAATTTAGCTAGTAACGATATTCAACTAGTTATACCTTTGCTAAGACATGCTTAATAAGGCGTTTGCTGTACTGGACCATGAAAAGTCACCAACTAACATTATTGAGTCGAAAACTTTCGAAGGATATCATTAAAGATACTTGTTCGAACGAATTTCAGTAAAGTTTGTTTATTTCATCGCTCCGGGCATTTATTTATATTATCGCTTTGGGCATTCGGCTATATTCGGTATACTATACGGAATATAAAGCTACTTTATAACATCTAAATGACTTTCTCATGTGATCAATCGGCCATTCCATTTCAAAACATTAAAATTCCCACTATATTCATTTAGTTATATAGGTATTGGTATGAATAAGCCCTTCGAAAAATACACAACCGCTCACTCTTACTTTTCCATTGAAAACTTTTATAATCTACATTTTACTATGTGATGAATACATTTGGCCATAGTTGGGAATATAAGGTTAAATGCGTACCTAAAATATGGTCTATGGTTTTCTTGTGAAATTTTTATTCTTGTTACTATGCGAATGTCAGGTAAATTAGGGAATCCATTATGGCTTAAACGTTAAGGAAATCGAAATATATATAAATATATTAGATCTCGAAGAAGAAAGAGAGTGAGTTTTATAAAATATCATTATTCTTTGCAATGGGTATGGGAGAAAAGGTTGGTTAATATATCATAAATTCTTATAAATATAAAATAAACACCTGAGAAAATTATCACGCATTAAAACATGTTCAGCGCTTTAGTTGTATCGATATCATTTGAAGGTTCATATGATGTATAAGTACGGGGCGCATGTCATCACCAGAATACAATTAATACTATGTTAAAATTTATTAAGACAGGGAGCAATAACATAGAGAGATATTCAATTGCTATGATGACATGCTCTTTGTTAAATTGATTTAAGGTGAATCGCTGCTCCATGTATGTTTTCCTATCTTTTATCTCGCTCTCGCAAACTCACCTTGCTATTTCAAATTGATAAATCTCGATTGTTAGTGAATGAACATCGAATCGAACTCTATCAAAATCCTCACAGCAAGAAGGTAGTAGCGACTCTGATTTATATCAATTTTAAATGTTGAGGTAATGACTGTCATCAAGAATGATTCAGCATGATCCCTTAAATTTAATAAATATCAATTTCCTACCTCGAGTTGAAGGACCTTCTCCAGCGTCCCAACTAGTTGTTGGCAACGCATTACCTCTTGCTGCTTTCAATTTCGCCCGATAACTACGAGCTCGCTTGGCATCGGTGCACGGTCGTTTCGGAGGATTTCCCGTATGTTCGCTCTTTATGCGCTTCCTGAATCTGCGCAAGCGTTCTGGATCAAATCGGTTAGGCATTCTCACTTTCACTATGTTTCTCAAAACGTTTTTCTTCCTAGAGGTAGAACGCGAATCGTTAACACAACAGAACAACTGTTTATAACACTACTAATTGGAATTTACAGAGAATGTCGGTTAGGAATATCATGTTCAACATCGAAAATTGTGTCCGTGATAAGGAATTTATGTGGTTTAAGGTATGCGACGAAGGGAAAACAAGTTTTGCTAATACCACTGGCTGCCAATCGACAATTTGAAACGAAAATCCCAATCAAACAAACTCTCAAGCTGAGAATTTTAAATTGACAGTAGCAAAGATGGATTTGTATCTGGTAGCATTTATTGATTTATCGCGGGTTGCGCCAACCAGCCAAAATTTTCCCGACAGCTCGCCCTCCATGCAGGCGTTTTTGCAGTTGCGGCGAACGAATTGGCACCATATTAGGCGCACAAACCAAACGAAATAAAAGTTTAATTCTTTTATAAACAACTCTTTTGATTAAATTGGTTGTCCTCAAAAGGACAGATTATCAATTAATGGATAGCGCCAACCAGCTGGGTGAATTTTTTACCGACGGCACCGAACTTAATTTAAGATTAGTTCATTCTTGAATAATCAACTCTTTCATTTGAATTTATTGTCCTCAAAAGGACAGATTATTTCCACCTACTGCTTACTGCTACTCGCCCCCAAGGACGCTTTCCCCCAAACAGCAGCGTTTTCGAAGTCGCGGCGAAACAATCGCCACGATGAGGTAATATGGCGGCTTGCACAAAACCGACGCGATGTGCGCCCTCATAATCCGCCATTTTGCCTCATCGCGACGATCGCTGTTTGGGAGAGCCTGCTACTTACCACCACCAGCTGCTACGTGACCACCAGCTGCCTCTGCACCAGCTTCGCTGCCGTACAAATGAAGGCTCCACAACTGCAGCAATTTTGCCACCGCGGCAGCAAATCGCGGTGGAAAAATCGCCGCGGTGAGATTACATGGCAGCTTATGGGAGCGCACAAACCGACGCGATGCGTATTTAAATCGCGTTGGTTTGTGCGCTCCCAAAAGCCGCCATGTAATCTCTCAGCGGCGATTTTTCCACCGCGATTTCACTGCCGCGGGGGCAAAAAATTGCTGCAGTTTGGTGGAGCCTTCATTTGTACGGCAGCGGAGCTGGTGCAGAGGCAGCTGGTAGTCAGGTAGCAGCTGTTGGTGGTAAGTAGCAAGGCTCTCCCAAACAGCGATCGTCGCGATGAGGCAAAATGGCGGATTATGAGGGCGCACATCGCGTCGGTTTTGTGCAAGCCGCCATCTTACGAAAATTCGCCGCGACTTCGAAAACGCTGCAGTTTGGTGGAGCCTTGAAGCAGCTCCCAGCGACCAGCTCCCAGCGACCGGCTCCCAGCGACCAGCTCCCAGCGACCAGCTCCCTGCGACCAGCTCCGCACAGCTTCAATGCTGCCAAACGACTGAGGAAAAATTTTGCTAAGTGTGCCTTCTATGCCGTTCACAGCTGCATGCGAGACGTACATGGGGAGACAAATGATATGATTGGTTAAAGTCTCTCTCTAACACAAAGAAGAAGAAGATGATGCAAGACGTTCCTAGCTTCGATTTGAAATCTGTGATAGGAAATTTGGTAAATTTACTCTGCAAAATGACATTATAAGACATCACCTTATATTTGCGTTATTTTCAATAGTTTACTATTGATTGAGAAAAATGTTTGACAATTGAATTGGAACGCGGTAAAATTTCCGACCGATTGAAGAAGAAATCATGTAAATCTATCGTGGATTATTTGAGTTATTCGCGTACAAAACGTACGGTTTTTCGTGACGGTCGCAATATTTTAGATTTTTATTTGACACCCTACCCTTGCCGTAAGACGTAGTCTACGTCAAAAACTTCATTGATACGCGACCACAAGCAACTCGCATACTACCGCTACCACTACCACTGTTGCAAGTGTGCTACCACTACCACTGTACCACTACCACAGTAGTTTTGGAGATAAAGAACAACCGCAAGCACGAATCCTTCACCTCCGCCGGTTGGCTCAGGCGGTTTTTGTTTTTTGACGGTCTTCGGTTGCAAAAACAGGCATCACACTGATTGTTGATGATTGTTATTTTTGTATTCTGGGCATTTTTGCATTCTGGGCAAGGGGATATTCGTTCCTGCCTTGCCTATCCTGCATTGGGTAGCGTGGTAAAAGATTGTGTGCTTGCATCGAAATACTACTTTACAATGCCCCAATTTCAAACTACTTCTTTTGCTTTAACGAAACTATCAATACCTTCTCTCAACATATTTGTTCTAGCAAAAATTGCTGTCCACTGTCCATTGTCGTAGCCGAACCAAGGTTTCCAGCCTTCTTCGATTCTGTTTGTTCCTGCTGCCACAACTACTGCTGCAGGTTCGCCTGGTTCGCCTACCGCATACGACATATGACGCATATGAACCGTTGTCGCCAAAATCCGTCACAAGAATGTTGCAACGAGCGCCAGCAGGTTTTATTTATACCATGCATTGTTTACAACTCAACACCTGATCATAATATTCAATGTTATATGGAACTGAATGTACTGAAATGTTGACCAGGTGCGTCCTGAATTAATCGTCTGTCCGATGGCCGTAATTAGTCCGTGGTGTTACTTTGAAAGAATATTAAGGGGTTGTTCATTGGGAGGGATGCTATATTAGGCTAAGGACGGTGTGCTGGTACTTCTTGACCCAAAAGCTTTATCCCTTTTCTTCTGCACTATCCAGCACCTGCTTACTGAACTGATCATTGGACGCAAAGCTGTTAAAAATTAGTAAAACTTTGCCCGACTAATATAAATAAATTTCTTGTGAAAGGTTTTCTTTTAGTCCTATTGATTAAATTTTCTCTATTATTTGGTTATTATTCTTTAACCACAATTAAGATTCCGATAGAATTCCTAAAATCCTGTAAAGTATTTCTTCGTATATTTTTTTTATTTTTTATTTAATATACATTATGAATATTTCAGCTCCTGTGGTGTCAAAAAAAAAAATTGGGCCCTATCACCAGGTAATTGGTACTGAAATATTGGCTTTGCCCGATTACGGTTAATTGGCAATAATTCGCTATCTGGATCGATGACAGGTATTGGATGTTTGAAATTAACCAATGTATCTTTAAACAAATGACCTTCATTATTTTGTTGTTGGTTTCTGTAAGAAAACGTGTTCTTGTTTGGAATACTAGTCTTGTATCTGTATGGCTGATTGGATTCATTTTGATTGTTTTTTCTAGAAACATTTGCCTGATAAGTTGGTATTCCAGCATTTGATAATTTATTATTGTAGCCACTTGCTCCATTGTTGTATATTAGGGGTTTTGGTATTTCATGATTCCTAACTTTATCCACACTGTACCAGTTTGGTTGAACGAAATAGAATGGTTTTGCACTTGAGAAAGAAGTGTAATCCAGAGGATTAGCGCTAGTCGTTCCTACATTTGCTGAATAATCCTTATAACTGTACTTATCATGATCTGGTTTATAGAAACGTTGAAATGGTTGTTGTGGTTGACTTGTCAATGGATATTGGCGTTCATTGAACGGTCTTTCAATTGGTTGCACCGAGGAGGAATGTCTGTAATCAAATGCGAAATTGTAAGCAGGTCTTTGAGACTTTGGTTCTCTTCTGGAGAGGGAGTTTTCATATAGTCTCAAGGTTTGTTTTATCGTTGCAATTTCCCTATTGAATTCTTGCATTGTTTTGTATCGATCATTTCGTAAATCTTGTTCTACATAAATACCTGTGCCCTGAATAGGCAGAAACGTTTCAGACGGATGATGTTTTTGATTCAAAAATGAAATACTTAGTGGATTTTCGGTCGTTGTCTTCTGATCGAAGCCTTCAGTTGACAATGTAGATAAATAAGATGCAGGAGTAGTTACAGAAAAATCGTGAAACGGATCCAGCATAGGTGCCCTGGCATCAAAATATTCAAAATATATTGGAGTGCCTGTAAAATTCACAGGGTTCAAGGAAATAAGTGGATCAGAAACTTGAGTATTCACTTTGTGAAGCTGAGTCCTTACGCGTTGCGGTTTTTTAGGTCTGCTGCTGTTCTGAGTTTTAATTGCATGACGAAATTGACTAACTGGACGACGTGTGCTGACAACCTCGTTTTTTTCAGAAAACTTTTCTACATTGACCTTTTCAATTTCTATTTTGTAATTTGGAGTTTCAATTGTAATTGGCTTAGATTTTATTGTAGTTGAATTTATTTTTGACTTCGCAGCAATTGAAAGCGCAGTATTGTTTTCATTTTCAAGTGAAGCAAAAAAATAAGGCGGTGGAGGTAATATAATACCGGGTACAAGAGGACCTGGTGACACCGGATTGTTATAATTACTTTTGTATTCAAAACTATATGGTGGTGGATAGTACAGCGATGGATCGTCTTCGTCAATGCTCGTATTATTGTGTTCATCGATTGATCCTGAGATTGATAAGGGTGGTAAATTTAAAAAAGGATTTGAGAAAGTCTGGTTTTGTTCGTTGAGTGGGAGTGGTGCAGGGGGTGGATATTGGTAACCGTTAAATTTCGCAGAAGTATTGTCCTTTCCATTCCAGGGAGTGGTACTTTTTTTATTAAGATCATCGGCTTTAATATGCGGGACTCCCTCATTAGAGAAGAGAAAAACTGTTTGATTCGTGAACGGATTATATGACGGCAGTTTATTATTTCCGATAAATTGAATTGGCCCATTATCGGTAAGCTGGACAGGAAAAGGCGGTGGAACTTTAGGATTCGATGGAAGCTTCACCTGTCTTCTGGGAGCATTATAATCGTCAATTGGATTCCACTTATATGTGTTGCCATTCTTATTAACAAATCCTCCCTTAATAACTAACAAATAATCTTCCGCAAGCCAAATTTCTTCATCCTTTAGTCCTCCATAATGAATGGAATCATCTTTTGGCACATCCGAGTTTAACTTGTAGCTCAATACACCTGGTCGTTTAGGTTTCGTCTTAAATAACTCATTATGTATAAGACCATATTTCCCTTCCGCTACTTGATCAGATAATGTTTTTTTGCTCTCTTCCCTTTTAGGACTGTTTGTAGCCTCTTTCCCAATTTTTCCGTTACTAGCACTTGCCGTAACCAATCCACTAGTTTGATTAATAGTTTCGAAGTTTTTTTTGTTTAGTTTTTTGATGAATGTAACAGCACTGTTATTACTTTGCTTAACATTGTTGTTCCCTAAGTTACGTACTGATTCACGGTTGAAAAGTACATGACCACCAATCAATTGCTGTATAGTTTTGCCATGGCTTTTCCTTGATCTGAAAATACAAGAACAAATAATTTTTTTTAGTCTGTTAGCGTTTAAAACTCATTATTGGTATGTACTTAAATAATTAGATTTTCATAACTCTTAACGTGAGAAAACTTTTTTTATATTTATGCTGATATGTGTATAAATATTTCATAACTTTTCAGAACAATAAGGAAGTTCCCAGATGTTTTAATAGTCCTTATGAACCTTAACACGCTGTTTTGCACGACGCTCGCTCTTTCGTCAAATTTTGAAAACATCGCGCTTAGGACAACCGTACCGGTCATTGTCATTTGCGCTGCTTTTTTGGCTGCGCACTGCGCTTTCATTCTAACTCAGTCACACAACAATGTTTTCAATTGAAATTGTCACATTTTGTGAATAGTGTCATTTTGTTTGAATAACATGCCTTATAAAAGCTTATTTAGTATTTTCATTGTAAAAACAAAGCTAATACATGCGAGTTCAAAATAAAAACAAATTCTCTTGTATTTGAGACATGATGTTAAAAAAAATTAACGCAAAAAAAGTATATTCACATAGTTTTAGTACTTCGTGTGACCACCTTTGGCTTCAATAACTGCTCGGCATCGTTGTGGTATCGACTCAACAAGCTCAGCAGTTGTTTCCGGCTGTTGTTGTTCCATTCAGTTGAGATTACATGCCGCAATTGCTGGATGCTTGTTGGCTTTTGCTCCTGGACCTTATTTTCAATATTGATCAGATATGCTAGATCGGATTAAGGTCGGGAGACTGTGCTGGCCACTCCATAACCTTGATACGCTTTTCCTTGAACCACTGCGAAACCTGTTTTGAGGTGTGCTTAGGATCTCCATCTTGTTGAAACGTATATCTGCGCCCTAATTTTAAATTTTGTGCAGACGCTGGTAGTTTTCGCTTCAAAATGTCCAAATAAACCTCCTTGATCATAATTTCATCAATAAACTTAAGTTCTCTAAAGCCGGATGTAGCATAGATCCCCACACCATTTCTCTACCTGCAGAAAACAAAATCATGCTCAGTTGGTTGAAAATTCAATGTTGGTAAAGTAGCTCAGCCCCGACATGCTTGACTGTAGGCCGCCGCAGGTTTTGAGAAAACGTGACGATCCATACAAAAAAAATTGAAGGTCCATACAAAAAATGTGACAAGGGGGGGGGGGGGATGTTATAAAAAGTAAGTTTTTGGGTGACGTAATTAATGGATGTTCCAAAATATTTAAAAATTAAACTCGAAAACAATAAAACAGATAAAAATGATCACCAAAAATTCCGGATATTTTGAGAAACTCTCTGGAATAGATAAACACATATTAGCTATATTTTTGTAAAGTGGGTTTTTTCAACCTCCTCTCCTAGACTAAATGCGCGCGACCTGTCCTGTGCAACAGTTGCGCCATCTTCCTTCAGAAGTTCATTCACTCTTTCTTCAAATTTTTGTCGTTTTTGAGTACCTTCCCTGTTTTCCGGAGCTTGTCCTGCATTTCACTATATTTTTTGTAGCTTGTGCTAACGTAAGAACTTAGTACACACGAGAGACGCGACGCGAGACAGGACACAACACTTATTGTTCTTACAAAACGTAAAAAGGGATTTAAATTTACCTTTTTAGTCGACTGGTTTCGGGCTAGATGTTGCCTATCTACAGGACGATGTCCGACTGGTTACGATGTACAATACTACAACAAGTATTCATATTGTGTTACAATACACGTCGAGAGGATTAAAACAATATTCTACTGGAATTCCAGTTTCGTCAGATGAAAGAGAGAGGAAATTATTGGCGCATCGTCTTCATTCATCAGAGGGTTGTCGGAAGTGGCGATGTACATTGATTCCCACGCGTTCAGTTGTGACTTACATCCTTACATTACAGTCCTTACATTTTTAATTAATTTTGATTTTTCCCAATCCACATAGTGGGTCAGGTGAACAGCGTGCGCAGCCACACTCGAATCATTCACTCGTTGGTTATCCACCGCATTTCAGTATTGTACATCGTAACCAGTCGGACATCGTCCTGTAGATGGGCAACATCTAGCCCGAAACCAGTCGACTAAAAAGGTAAATTTAAATCCCTTTTTACGTTTTGTAAGAACAATAAGTGTTGTGTCCTGTCTCGCGTCGCGTCTCTCGTGTTGTCCTGCATTATCGCCCTATTTTTCCTATTGGGCGAAGTTCAAATGAAGTGGATTTGCCTCCTCCGGCATAAAAACAACATCGTTGGCTAAACGGAAAAAAAAATCGAATCCTATTCAAGTCACTTAAGGTGTCCCTCAAGGCTTTCATTTAGGACTTCTTATTTTTATTCTGTACGTAAGCGACATTTCCTTCATTCTCAAAAAAATGAAAGTACTAACTTATGTTGGCAAAATGAAGCTCTTTAGAGATTA
The DNA here is from genome assembly GCA_034211315.2 of Aedes japonicus. Lineage (NCBI taxonomy): Eukaryota > Metazoa > Arthropoda > Insecta > Diptera > Culicidae > Aedes > Aedes japonicus. The sequence continues at coordinate 165,808 of JASCZW010000921.1, forward strand.
GGAATGGAGAAGACATCAATATATTCCGGAATGAAATACAATTATTCTTCACATGGTGTAAAAAAGCCTATTGGAATCAAATGTAAAAAAATGCAACTTAATATCATTTAGCATAAAAAGAATATCATCTTTCCAACAAACATTACAATTGCATTAGGAAATCAGAATGTAGAAAGAAGTGAAAGAGTTGGGGATTAAGGAATTATCTTCCAAATTTACATTCATTGGCCATTACAACACAATAATTCACAGGACAAACAATATGTTAGGCTTCATCGAGTGATTTTGCTATAATTTTTAGGACCCCTATACAATTAAAACACTTTATGTTGCCTATGCGATGTCAATACTGGAACATTGCAGCATTGTATGGTCTCCTTTTTCAATCACGCACAAAGGCAGAATAGAATCAGTACAAAAGCAACTGTTTATTACATGCCCTTCGTAAACTAGGTTGGACTTCATTTCCTCTTCCATCATATGAACCACGTTGCATGCTTATAAACATCCAGACATTAAAAGAGCGCCGTGAATATGCAATGGTTTCATTTGTAAACGATTTTGTTTCGCAGCGCATTGACTCAGAAGTACTTTTGCCAAATTTTTTTTTTTTTGCGAATACTCGACAACTAAGAAATCGAAATTTATTTTCCATAAACCATCATCGCCCGAATTATGCAAAATTTGGGCCACTAAATCGAATGATGGCCTCTTACAATCAATACTGCGAAACTATTGACTTTACAATGTCCAGGCATAAACTTAAACTATATTTTAACACCATTTGGAATCACAACTTCTAGCAAGAAATATTAGAAAAGCAGACATTACTTAGTTTTTTCCCCATAATTCTAAGCCAAAAATGTAATTTACTTTTTTTTAAAACAAGAACAAAGAATACTTTAACTGTATACTGTAACTAGTCTACGTTTGGTTGACGAAATAAATAGATAAATAAATAAATAAATAAATAAGTACCGCTCCATTGCCAGTTTCGCGTAATGGCACGATGCCAGATCCGGCAAAAACAGAGTGTCACCATCGTGGGAAAGAACTCTAAGGATGTGTACGAGAAAGAGACTCTCCAGCTCTGTTTTAGTCTGATTTGGCCTCTTGTCACTAAGCGAAATCCGTCCTGGCATGGTTAAGGTACAAGAGGTCAAATGCTAAAACATTCAATCCACCAAACTGTCCAGAACTTCGTCCGATAGAGGAGTAATGGGCTTTAGTTAAGCGGAAACTCTTCGAAACTAAGAATAATGCAAATGATACCGACGACTTCAAGAGAAGGAGAATTGCCACGGCGGGCGTATCTGAGGATACCGCACGGAACCTGATGGCGGGTGTACCACAGAAAGTTCGAGAATATTACAGAAAGAAGTGTTAACATCAATTAACTGTTCTCTTTTATTAAAAAAATATATGATCGGCTTTTATGCTGCAATTATTTTGGTTATCCGAAGTGGCAGCGTCACATATCTAGCATTGATGCACTAATTTTACAGATGTGATCCAACGGGCCATTAATTATGTCACTCAGTAAGGGGGGAGGGGGGTTGGTAAAACAACAAAAAAATGAAGGTCCATGCAAAATATGTGACATGGGGGGGGGGGGGGTTTATAAAAAGTCATTTATTGCGTGACGTAATAAATGGAAGCAAACTTGAAAATGTAACACCTCACGCTGTTGACGCTCTATGGACGACATGATCCTTGCACGGCTGGTGAAATGCTTCAGAATGAGTAAGTTATATCATTCTACGCACAAGGAACAATACAATAGCTTCTTATTTTTGATTCGAGAAAACTACTTCGGGAGACTCTCACAGCACATAAATGACGCACTTTACGGACTCAACTACAAAAGAAACGCCGTATTAAACTTGCAAACGTAGCACTGACTAACAAAATAACAAAAAAAAAACAATATGTTTAAAAAAACAGACGAGAGGACTCAAAATTCTCAAACGTGGCACTTTCTCAGTCATTTGCAATACAGTCTTCTTGGGCGACATGTTTCGTGTACGGCTGGCAAAATGATTCTAAAAAATTTACGCAATGATATAATCAAAGGCCTGGCGTAAAGGTTTCTACTCTATTCAGAGTCCCGCCAGTAAACCTTCATAAAAAAATAACTGCCTTGGAAAAAGATGCACGCAAGGCAACTTGCAGATGATGCTGTGATCTCCTTTAGAGGTTCACGTGCGGAAATCATGCAAAGTCCATTGAAAAATTTTGCTAGACAATCTGTACATCTGGGCCTGAAATTCGAGTTTTCGCCGTAAAAAACGAATAGGTAGTGTTTACTAGAAAACGGTTCTCAGAAAAACTGCGTGTCAAACTATTGCGAAGAGACTTTACCCATCCTTTGACCTTCAAATACCTTGGATTTATGTTTGATTCAAAATGCACTTGAAATGCACTGACATTGCGTATGTAAAACAGAAATGGCCACAAAGGATCAATTTTCTAACATCGATTTCCGGGTGGGGTGTCTACCCGGTAGATCCCATTAAAGTTTATGCAACAACTATTCTTTCTGTTGTAATATTGTGAACGACACACTCGGTTCATAGTTTACGAACACTTTCTCTTTGCTCCGCCAGAAACTCTCGGTAATCGCGTCACTATTGTTTGAGACTTTGTATCGTACGAACACAGTTAATAAAGCCCTATAGTAAAAAAAAACTAAACCGTAAATAGCGCGTCAGTAAATCGCGAAACTGTTAATTGCGAGGAGAAGCACAGATTCGGAGTGTGAAAATAATCATTTGCTACGGTTACCTAGGACTGCAGTTTGCGTCGTGCGTCGTTTTCGAGTGCAAACTTGTTTGATCCTGTCCGGATGTCGCGTTATTTTGCTTCGTGCTGAGTGTTGTGTTTTTCCAAAAAATCCACACGTGTTAGTGCGGTAAGTTAGTTCTAGTTATATCGTAATGCAAAACGACACAGAACTGTAACTCATCTTGTTTTAGGTATGTTTATGCCAAAAGAACGATATGAAGTCTTGTTGCTCGGCCGGATGTCACATACCGAAAAGACACCCAGATTTTTTCCCTGATCATCCGCCAACTCGTATGAGCTGCTACCTTGCTTGGCGACTACCGTGCATGGAAGATACAACGGTCCATATTTGGCATTGTACCGCTCCGCTGCAATGACTGTCGGAAATTCCGTTTGTAGACCTTCTGGTCGACAGAATAGATTGGTGCGAATTTCTTAAATCGTAAATTATACACTTTTCGATGTTTTTCGTCACTTTTCTGGATATTTTCCTTTACGACTTTTAATAAATTTCCTGCAACCTCTTTCCTATGCTTATCTCTTAGTTCGATGGAAAGTTCACTTCACCTTTTCTAAACGATGCTCTTCACGTTTCACTACCTTCTCATGTCCGTACAAAATATGGTATGGGAAATAACCCGTGGAAAAATGCATAGTGGTGTTTATCATTTCTTCAACTTCTGGAATTCTTGAGTCCCAGCATGTAGGGGCGGTAGCATGTAGGTGCGAAGACATGCGTTGATGGTGCGATTGGTTCTCTCCACTGGATTTGCTTGACTATGATGTCTGGTGTTGGGCCAGTGACGTATTCCTCTCTTTTATAGCAATGCTTGGAATTCTTTTCCGGTGAATGTAGTCACATTGTCACTGATAATAACATCGGGAGTTCCATATCGTCTGAACCACTGATCCTTGACCATTCTGCAGACTGCCTTGGCCTCTATCTTCCGTATGAGCATGGTCCGGAATGAGCATGGTCTACTTTGAAAAGATGTCCATCAGGACTAACAAGTGGATATTCCCATTTTTGCTCCGGGGAAGGTTCTGAATAAAATCCAATGCAAGAATCTGAAATGGACGATCAGTGAGTTTTTGCTTTCTCATCTGCAGATTGCAAGATACGGTCGAGGGTTTCCACTGTTTACAGACTTTACAGGCCTGCACATAACGCTTGGTCTCTGATACCATCTTGAGCCAGTAGTACCGAGTGTTAATTTTTTGCAATGTTTTCTCGTAACCTGGATGGAGCGAACCGTTGTGCTCTTTGTCTCGTTATGTTTCCATTCGTAGCGGTAGTCCAACACGTCTGTTGCTGATGCTACAAACTTAAAGAGCTTGTTGACTTCTATTTTGAAGTCCACGAACAACTCAACATTTTCCGTTACTTTTCTGATTTGCTCAGAGTACCAATTGTTCGTTGTTGTGACCTCCATTCATAGGCGTAGCCAGGATTTCAGATAGGGTGGGGCAAGATAAAATATTAGAGAGAGAGAGAGAGAGAAAGAAAGAGAGAGAGAGCGAGAATAAGAGAGAAAGAATTACACCGTCTTCAACCAGGCAGCGGTTGCACACACTGGACACATAACATTATCTACGGACAACACAACGCTCGGTGGACCAGTAGAGAAGGGACATTTTCAAGTTCCACCGGCTAGAGCAGGAATCGAGCCCTCACTTTGTGACAATCCGCCTGAACGACGGGTGGATTATCTTCTCTACGCTTACCCAAAGTACTTTAAAATACCCATCAAATTTTGGCAACAAGATTCAACAATTCTAGGCTTGCTCTGGAATTAAAAAAAAACAAAAAGGATTTTAAAAACCTTAAATTTTCCACGTGTTTCAAAATCGAACCGTATTAAATAGCAATCATGCTAAAATCTAGCGGATCTAGACTGTCGTGTTTGATTTTTGTATAGGATAACCACCGAGTTTGTTCACAGACCCTCTCACCAACACTGAAAATTAAATTTCATTTTTATTACGAAATCGAAGGTAGGACTAACAAATCTATTCGTTGTATTCGTTGTAAATCGATTTTTACTTTTCAAGAAGCTACCCAAGTAACCACAAGCATTATATTATTGCACTGATCCAACCCAAAATCAACATCGGTAATGCGGGATCGCATCAATTCAACAGTTGTCAAGTAATGAAGCGTTAGATTAGCCTGATAATGTAGTTATGCACTACCAATGCAATAATGCTACTTTAGCAATGTCTTATGGCATTACAAAAGATATAGCATTAGGACGATCTTAGTGGGGCCCTTTTTAGCTATAATACAACTTCAATGATGCACTAGACGTAATGCACTGTCTAAAACACGAAGCATTTATTGACACAGAAAGAACATTCGTACATTGTACGAAAACAATATAAACTGCTACGAATATTTTATTATCAATAAACGTTTCTTTGATGGTTGCATGATTGACTGGCAGGTCTTCTATATCGACTCAGTATGTTATTAAAAAAAATCAATGATTCCAGCGCACCCGAGCAGCAATACCAACATGTATGAGTACGATTGAAGAGAAGCAGCAATTGGTTGATCTTCATGAAATTCATTTCGTGCATTGTACAAAGATGTGTAATGATAGTATTTCACCAGATGAGAAGCATTGAGAATGTTTCATACAATTCACAAGACATTAGTTCTATGTACAAAATCCATGTTTACGAAACGAGTGAAAGTAAACTTACGAAAATAAATTTTCAGTGTATATTTGACAAAGCAACACCGTAAAAATACCTTTTTTCTCTCATAGAAACAGAAAACAAATCTTTGAGGTAGCTCATCGAATCTTTCGGTCTACCTCTAAGCATCTTATTATAAGGTACTAGGTGGGCCTTCACAGATTGCCTGTCAATATGTAAAATTTGGATGACGTCTGTATTAAGTTATCTCAAATAATATTAATTCATCCAATATATTACACAACATAGCGATTGATTGAGCGGATTGGGAATAATGATATCATTGGGTATAGGACCAAGTCTCCCCTGGTTGGTTCTAAACCAATGAGCCTGAACTTCAATAGAAGCATAAAGTTGCCAGAAGGCACGAAATGCATCTACGCACTCTTACCTTTACAAATCCCTCAATCGCAATTTTAAATGGATTCACAGAAACTGTTCTTAAGAAGCTTCTATAGGATTGATACAATTTGAAAATTTACGAAAAATAAGTTTGCTTCGAGCATCGGCTGTGGAAGATTGTGAAGATGCTTTATTACGTACTATTTTGCTATCGGTCATGGCGCGTTTCGTATTTTTCGGTTATCTATAATTCGGTGATGTGAGTGATCGAACGAGTACAGGAAAACAAACAACAAAAATGCTATGAATTATGCGTCTTAATCAAGTATTATTTAGCTTCCGAAAACTATAACATTGGTTTAAATATTCAGGTTTTTGCCAAGAACTGGAAATTGAATTGAGCATAGCTTCTTCAACTTTCAGCTAGCGGGGAAAAAAGCAATCAATACTTGTCTAAAAGCTCTCATTGCATGTTAGAGATAATTATATGGATTCGTTAGGTTAGCTAGGTTGGGTTCTCGATTAAAGGGAACAGAGTGTTATACAATTTCTAGTCTTTACAATTTAAAAAAAAATCTCATGCATGCCCACTTTTTGCACATTTTTATAACATCTTGTCACAAAATCGAGGCAATTTAGCGTATTTGCATTGATGCAAAGGGGCAATTTATGAATCATTAACACTAAATAATAAAAAATTTAAGCAAAGATTAAAATTCTAAAAATTGATTCAAAAGTTAGGGGGGGGCAACGGCCCCCCTCTGCCCCCCCTTGGCTACGCCAATGCCTCCATTGATTCTATAGCACGAGACAGGGTATCGGCAACTACATTTTCCAAACCCTTTCGGTGATTCACTTGCATGTCATATTGCTGGAGCAAAACACTCCAGCGGCTGAGTTTGCTCGACGGTTTCCATTTTGAGTTGTTCATGATGAATGATAGGGCTGACGAGTGCATTATAAGAGTGAACCTTGTTCCCTCAACGTATGGACGAAACTTTTCGATGGATTCCAGTGCTGCGAGACCTTCTTTCTCGGCAGCTTTCCAAGATCTTTGTGGAGTCGTAAGCTTTCTTGAATAGTAAGTTATCACGTAATCCTTTCCTTCATGCTCTTGCGTTAATATGCCAGCAAATTAGTCGACGATTTGATCAGCTGCTTGTGGGTAATCCGAGGATGATTGTGAGAATGGATCACAAGTTATTGGTGAACATGTTCAGGAAGACGCTGTTGTCAGCACCGAAAGATTGCAGCATATGCTGTTGAGCCTGCAACAGTACAACTTGGAGATTCTTTTTTTTCAATGATAAAGACAATGTTGTAGCCGACGCCATCGCTCTATTGGACGTTGACCAATCTGACGATCGATTCAACAAGCGAAATATCAATCACGTTTTCAGACAGTTGTAAGAAATAAACCCAAGCAACTTTACCACCGATGAGCGTTTGACAGAGGTTATTCTTGGAACGGAAAAAGATCCTGCATTGTAACAGATCATCCATTACATTCGTCGAGGATGACCGGTGTCAATAGATAAATTGCTGGATGTAGTGAAGATTTTCTACAAACATTGAAATGTGCTTAGCTTCCAGGATGGAATTGTTTTCAGGAATGGCTTTATTGTCATTATATACCTGCTGCGATGTAAAATAACCAAGACAGTACATGTACATGAACGTTAAGGCTGGCTCGGACTAATGTGTTTTGGCCTGCCCTGGTCACTCGATGTTGAATTTGCGCGAAATACTGTTCATCCCAGCTTGCTCCACCAAGTCATACTGTTCCTGAATACCTATTCCAACTTTTCTCAATGGGTGTGTTCTTAACGGATTATCTTGGAGAAACGAGGAAATTTCGTATTACTGTCAACTACCACTCATATATTTTATAGGTTGACATATTTAAGGAAGTAAGTCCACGAAGCACCATTGTGATGTACAGAAATAATTTCTCGCGTCACGGAAAACCACCTCAACTCTCATCACCAGCAGGCCAACGGCAAATCGGAGGCCACTGTTAACATAGCGAAGCGATTGTTGAAGAAGTCTGATGAATCTGGTGTTGACTTTTGGCACGCTCTTTTACACTGGAGGAATAAACCAAATAAAATTGGGTCCAGTCCAGTCAATCGAATATTCTCACGAAGCACGTGATGTGGACTTCCAATATCTGTGGAACATTTGATACCAAAACTGTTGTTCCAAAAAGTACCGAAGAAAAACAATGAAAGACAAAGTATCGACTACGACAAAACAACAAGAAACCTTCCACTGCTTGAAACAGTATTCGTACAGTTGCATCCAGAATCAACAAAACAGTGGACTCCTGGAGCAGTTACTAACAAAATGAATGAGCGTTTTTACACAGTGAACGTGGATGGAACACGCTATCGATGTGATAACTTGAAGCTACGTAAAGAACCTATTACGCCTGTTGCCCCTACTGTGCCTGTTCCAAATGAATCAGTCATGTTTTAACGGTCTTTCTCTCCGAGGTCTCTATGTTATAGATGACGGGAAAAAAAACTTGAGTATAAAAAACAAACCTCGAAGGAGAGGGTTCCTCTTCCATGTACACATCAAAACTGATTGTGTACTAACTACCGCTATAAACTATCACAAGCTATCAGTGATACATGAGCGCGATCCAACACGTTACTTTTGCCTGTTGATGTGGCGGATTCGTTGACCCCACAGTGGGATGTTAGGCAAAGGTAACGTCCTTGGTTCGAGTACTACTTTACCCATGCCCTTTTGCTCAATTTTCAATACTTCTATTCTATTTTCCACCTACCGTACATTGATGGAACTTTCAACACTTTCTCTTCATATCCTTCATTCTAGCAAACATTACTGTCCACTTTTGGTGCCTCATGGCTCTTGTAAGGGTCACCCACAAAAGATACGTTTGCGTTCTACTGACGTAAATTAGACAAAAAAAACGATGGATAATCTCCTTGTTTTTATCCTCGTTGGGTATTTCTCATTCGCTGAGTCACCACCTTTCCCATCCAAGAAAGTGTTAACTAGAAAGCGATTGACTCCTGCCTGAACACTGTTTTCATGGCAGCAGTTTGACTCACAGCTGATTTAGATCGACAAAGAATGCCTCGGTACAGTCGTACAATCGCCGTGATTTTCGTTGTAATGCGATGTATGCAAACTTAGCAATGCGTACAGCCCGACGCCCTTGTTGCGATTCGATCTATTTTCTGACCTGTTACAAAGGTATACTTACGAAAAAAAAAGGTATGCACGTCCAGGTGCGTACTGCTGGGTGCAAGAAATAGTAAAAAACAGGTAGGGACAAACAGTGATGTCTTCACTGCTAGGCACCAAATCCCTACATCTCCAAGAACGTCGGATGCTTCTGGGGCCCTAGGAGCTTCGTAGAGATGTCAGATAACATTTGGTCTGTAGGACAGTGTACTCCAACACTACCTCTCCTTGAAGATATAACTCCTGAATAAAGCGTTCACGAGTGTTAATGTGTTTTGAACGCCTATTGCTTCGCTCTGTCCTGACAAAGGCCAGTCAACCTTGATTATCCTACCTAACGATGGTTTTGGCCAGACAGACCTTGATTATCCTACCTAACGAGGGTTCAGATTCGCCAAAGACGCCAATTGACGAAGCCATACCGTCTTTAAGTAGGCTTCACTAAATGCACAGTATTCAGCCTCCATCGATGACAATGTGACACTCAATGGGCGGCGACTTGTCCAAGAGACTACACCCCCACTGAATGCAAACACGAACCCGGTCGTCGACTTTCTGCTTTCCAGATTGCCCGCCCAGTCAGCGTCAGCGTAGCCAATCAACTCCTAATTGGACTCACCATCTAATTTCAGGTAATACTCCTTCATCTCCTTCAAGAATCGAAGAACCCGCTTGGCAGCCGTCCAATCGGATTCGGTCGGTGTTGCAAACTTTCGCCCGAGGATAGCCGCAGCAGCAGCTATGTCAGGCCTGGCGATAACGGCGACGTACAATAGGCCACCAACAAGACTACGATACTTGGTTGGGTCACTCAAGGCATCGCTTGGTTGGGTCACTCAATATGGCCAGGCTTCTTTCAAAAGTGGCTCGTTATTTAACGTCGATTTTCTGCAGACCCTATTGGTTTTTTCCTCCTTTCCGGAGGGAACTTATCGCTCGGATGACGATTTAGTACATCCGAAAACCTAGATGTGACCGCATCAATCGTTAGGTCATCGTCCGACGAAGAATCGAGAGCAGTAACAATGCCTTCGAACGATGGAGGAAGGCTACGTAACAGGCAAATTTTCATATCCTTTTCCAACTTCGTACCCACCGCGTCGAGGCGATCAAAAGGCTCGTCCACCTCTTGCAACTATCTAAGCGTGATGAGACTACTGAATACTATTTCCATTTTCCTCTATTCAACGCATCCCCAAAAAATGTTACCTATTTTAACCTCGAGTAAACCGCTAATTCCTACTAATCCAAGTATTAAGTCATCACATTATTAAAAAACATACAATAAGTCAGGATCCCAAATAAATGAACTAGTAAGAATACATATCGCGTAAAATCAGAAAACCGATCTACTGCAACGATTAAGTCTGTCAAATGAGATGAGATGCAACGCAAGTATTCATAAGGACTATATTAGTTCATGTCTTTGCATGTGATACAACATGAATGGTTGCGTAGATGTGTAGTGTTAACAACATTTTTGGCTTTACGTTGCGGATGCGTTGACGTAAATTTGACATAAAACCTATGAGAAAACTGTCAAATTCACGCAAGAATAAAGCTTCTATGCACTGCACTATGGTCCAGATCATGATTTTTCGAGGAAACATGCTCCCAGCACCTAAACTTGAAACTTTACAGCAAAGTGATGTTCTGCAACATGGTTTGTATCACTAAGGCCCATTTTTTTATGTTGATTAAAATTAGAGTGGTCCCCATTTTCACGGAAATACAAAAACTAACGTTTTTATTTGCAGAACTAGAAGTTTACACTTTTGGGCAAAGTTGTAGCGCAGAAAATTTCATGGAATTTAAATATATATATATATATATATATATATATATATATATATATATATATATATATATATATATATATATCATATATATATATATATATATATATATATATATATATATATATATATATATATATATATATATATATATATATATATATATATATATACAGCAATTCCATGAAAAAAAGTTATACGATCTCTCAGAATTTTATAATATTCGGTAGGATTGTTCAACATCGAAAAATATTAGACCCGTATTTTTTTATTTCGTTATTAGACTGGACCTTTCTGCGTTAGACTGGTCCAAAAAATCGTGATTTTTCAAAATCTTCAATTTTCAAAAATTTATAACTCCTAAACCGTTTAACCGATTTTAGTCATTTTTGGCCATTGTATTGGTATTTTTTGAATTTCCAAGCAAAAATACGAAACCTTTGAATATATCAATTTTTGTATGAAAAAATACAAAACAAATAGTTTTCTTGAATTTGACTGCGAGGGGCCTCAACGACTCCTTGTTTTAGTATTTTTAAATGAAAGAACATTCAATTTTACATAACATATCAAAAAATTGGAGATGTTCTGCGTGTCGTTTTGGAGATACAATTTTTTAAATAATAAATCATTACTCTTCATTTTATACATCACCCGCCTGTAGAAACGATGAAGATGCATGGTAGATTACCATGCGTCTCCATCAATCAAACCTATGACTAATGAAATCTATGAGTTACTTACAAACTTAGTATAACATTCGAATCAGTCTTTAAGGCTTTCCGTTAACCACACAGACCAATTGCTATTTTTTGACGATTACCTTTTCAAATAAATAAGGCTTTAAAATTTCAAATATTTTTGCTTAGTGTAAGTTCCAAGAAAAAAACACTTTAAAGCCGCGCGACATGATGAACATGTTAAAAAATAAGAAAAACACTTTTATACATTTATTTTTATTTATTAAGTTTTTTCATAACAATTTTATACATTTTTCTTCCGTTGAAAATGAATTTTGTTTCACAATAATATACTCTTCGTTTTGAGGCTTAAAACTATGGAATGACTGAGTCCCTGAAATTTGCTTCACACGTGTGTAACGATTTTTAATTTTCTTTCCATTTTATTATAGTCGGATTCCGAAAAAAATTGATAGTGTATTTTCGAGTCTGGCTTAGAAATAGCCCATGAATAAAGTTCTTCGGCCGTTGTTATGTGATGATCTTGCAAACTGGCTTTCGCAGCATTTCGTTTCAATACGCCTCCCAAAGCATCACAAGGGCCCTTTCCATGACAAGTAGCGAAAAAATTCCACTCGGCATCTATGCCAAAATCTTTTGCATGTTGCACAAATTAAAAGCGGTCATTTTATTTTTGTATTGGCTTCCAGATCCATCTGAGAAGAAATAAATTTTCTCTAAACCTGATAACTTACTTTTTATGAACGCTATGCATTGAGTCAAAAAAGACGCACTGCGACATGATTATGTTTAGTGAAATCAGCAATTGCAATAAAACTGGTAAACTTCAAATCATTTGATTCTTCATCTTTAAAATAAATAGCACAAGGGTGAATAGTACATTGAGCGTTTGCCCAATGAAAGCCTTGAACTGCATCCTGCACAACGAATGAATAATTCTCCGAAAAATCACAGATTATGATACACTCAGTAGCTTTTAAATTGTTTTTCACGTGTTTTAAATAGTTTGCCTGTCGCTCAGCTGTAAAGTTATGTGGCAATAAATTGAGTAATTTTTCTAAAAAGTATCAATAAATTCTTGTGTGTCCATTTCAACTAAGTCCAAACTGCATCTTTCTGCTTGACGCCATTGTTTAAATTGTAATGATTCAACGTGACCGTTATTAAGAATGGTCATAAGTTCTACCGCCAAAATTTGCATTCCCGGACAATTTTCGCAACATTGCTGCCAGCAATGCTCATTTGGATTTTGACAAATTATTTTTGAAAACATATCATGGTAGGACTGAACACCATCTGGAAGTAATTGTTTACTTTGGAGTGTTTTAAAAATCAATTTAACGTTTTGGTGGTAAATGCAAACGCACACCGTATGCGTGCCACTTGTTCCTGCCAAAATGCAGTGTTTTGGACGGTTACTGGCGAACATCGAAAATCCAATCTTAATATCAGGATGAGTATTTTTAAATATGGAGTACGCCTCTTGCAAATTGCATAAAACTAACCTTCTTTGTATGTAGATCCTACCTTCTTCATTGTTGGATATCAAATAATCCCTTTTTCCCGGGCACACACGACTTATATCGTCGCTATTATAAAAATTACGAACACGCATTAGCGTTTCCTCTCTAACGAAGCTCTACTAATCCTCTTTTTAGGCACTGACATTATTCCCTCCTGTTGTTGTAATACTTTCACTTGGTTGGCCATATATTGGGAAACATCAAACTCTTGCATAATCCTATATGTAGACCAACTTTTGGGCAGTGTGGTTAAAATCCTATACCGCTCATTGCTATCTTTTGTTTCCTTAAATTTATCCTTAAGCTGTGTTAGCATTTCATTATCGTCAGACAAAAACGTGTTATTGGTGGTACCGATCGATTCATAGCTGGTTGTTTCCAATGAGCCTGTAAATAAATATAACAAATTATTGATTAAAAATTGATTGATTGGAAATCATGCAAATAATTTCTATTTTATTATTTACTTTGGTAGGGAAAAGGAACAATGCCGGACGGTCCTGCAAGGGCAATCGTTTCGTGACTGGTTGCTTCGCACGATTCTAAAAGAATGTAAAAATAAAAATGTTCCAGTAACAATTGCAAGAGAAGAATTCAAATTAAAACAGAATTATATGAACTTTTATATAACATACCTGTAGTGCCTATACTGGATGGTCCTGTAATGGGTTCTTCGGTCATGGTATCAATGTGCTTATACAATTTCTTGTAGCAACTTTGACAAATGAAAGAGCTACTCTCATCAATTTTAACCTTTTTTCCACAGCATGGTCGTACAATTTTGCGTTGATTTTTCTGGAACACGAACTCAACACCCAAACACTACAAATTGAACACTTACGTTTCATTTTACGATATTCTTTGATATAACTGTTCTGATATGATACTTTGTTTTCAACTGGTAACTTCTTACATAAATTTCCGTGTTTTATATGATGTTTATATTGTACCTACGATCAAGTGAAGTGAACTGCAGCCTAGACTACAATAGGTATTGAATTGTTTCTCGGCTGTAGCGATCAGGTCTATTTGCAGACGGGAGCGAGTAGAGCGGAATTTCTAAAGCGAGAAAGCAACAGAATAACAGATAACGCAAGCGAGAGACGAGTATGGAAATGAAAGAGATGTTGTTCACTCTGCTGCTTCTCCGCTTTAGAAATTCCACTCTACTCCCTCCCGTCGGCGAGCAGACCTGATCGCTACAGCCGAGAAACAATTCAATTCAATCTCACAGGTCGATAAACATTCTACATCTACAGTAGGTAGTCAATACGTATCAACGGTTCTTCTTTTAAATAATAATACCAATGCCCCTCTGTGTAACGAAAAGAATGTTAGGTAATCAAATTGTCAATATCTACCTAAAGTCTCATTAGTCTTAGTTGCTATAATATTATATAATTATGTCAAGTAAATATTATTTATTATATAATATTTACTTGACATTCTGTGACCTACTCATAGATTTCATTAGTCATAGGTTTGATTGGATGGAGACGCATGGTAATTCTACCCATGCATCTTCATCGTTTCTACAGGCAGGTGATGTATAAAATGAAGAGTAATGATTTATTATTTGAAAAATCTCCAGAACATCTCCAATTTTTTGATATGTTATGTAAAATTGAATGCTCTTTCATTTAAAAATACTAAAACAAGGAGTCGTTGAGGCCCCTCGCAGTCAAATTCAAGAAAAACTATTTGTTTTGTATTTTTTTCATACAAAAATTGATATATTCAAAGGTTTCGTATTTTTGCTTGGAAATTCAAAAAAATACCAATACAATGGCCAAAAATGACTAAAATCGGTTAAACGGTTTAGGAGTTATAAATTTTTGAAAATTGAAGATTTTGAAAAATCACGATTTTTTGGACCAGTCTAACGCAGAAAGGTCCAGTCTAATAACGAAATAAAAAAATACGGGTCTAATATTTTTCGATGTTGAACAATCCTACCGAATATTATAAAATTCTGAGAGATCGTATAACTTTTTTCATGGGATTGCTGTATATATATATATATATATATATATATATATATATATATATATATATATATATATATATATATATATATATATATATATATATATATTCATATATATATATATATATATATATATATATATATATATATACATACACATATATATATATATATATGTACATATATATATTCCCTCATCAACTTTGTGCCAATTTATATTGTTGACGAGGGAAAAGTTGCTCTTAATTGGTCAATTTTCAAGCTACAAAAAATATATATATAAGGAAATTTTCTGCGCTACAACTTTGCCCAAGAATGTGAACGTCTATTTCTGCGAATAAAAAAAATTAGTTTTTGTGTTTCCGTGAAAATGGGGACCACCCTAATTTTAATCAACATAAAAAAAAAAATGGGCATTTGTTTTTATTTCAAGTCTTACCACCATATTTTTGAAGATTAAAAATTGACCGATTAAGAGCAACTTTTCCCTCGTAAACATAGGGTGTACCATAAAAAAAGTGTTTCTGTCCTAACTTGTTTGATAGCTAAGACGCGTATTTTGATATATTAATTTTGCCGCTAGCTTTAACCAATCAGTAGTTATTGAAGTTTTTCTTCTAAAACCATCCCAGATTTAAATGTAATTTTCTCAAGATACAGAAATAACATATCTCTAGTTTTCACATATGTTAAACAATATAAATTGCCCTTGCAAATGACGTCTTTTTAAAATTCGTCGGAACACAACTGTACGGTGGGAATTGAAATAAAAACGTTTGGGCAAAAACAACAGTTTTTCATGGTACTCCCTAAGTTGATGAGGGAAAATTGCTCTAAATCGGTTAATTTTTAAGCTAAGAAAAAAAAAAATATATATATATATATTTAAATTCCATGAAATTTTCTGCGCTACAACTTTGCCCAAGAGTGTAACCCGTAAAGCTGGTAGATCACCTTTTCGTGGTGCGTTACGGGGTATCAGATCTATCACCGAACCCTAGTCCGAATTAATTCAAACTAGGGAACATATTTGTTTTTGTAGTCAAAGGAACGTATAATTGGCCTTATTACATTTTATGTCTTGTGAAAAGTGACAATACTCGGGTTGCGCCACCGAGGATGAGCTTGGAATAAAGAAAACATGATTAGTCTTCAATTATGTGAATTTTTATTTTCTATTTAATGTTCTATTGTTTGAATTGGTTATGACTAGGGTTCTGATGCATGGTCACTATCGGAGTTATTGTTTGTTTTGTTTGCAATGAGCATTTCTCTACCAAATGAGCAAATGACTGAACTCGATTTGGATGAAACTTTGCACATGTCTTCGGAATTGGTGACGATGGATTTTCCGCCGATTAAGGGAATTTTTTGACTCAAGACATTTTTTTCAATAGGGCGTATCGTAAAATCATAACTCGAAGCCGTTGGTTGTAATAAAATTGCGTCTGAAAAGAAGTTGTAGTTAATTAATTTGACTTTATGAAAAAAATATGTACACTGTAAAATAAACAAATTCTTCAAAAAAAAACAAAAATTAAACTTAAAAATCAATTAGCAAATCTGTCCAACGTACGATTTTTATTAAAAAAAATTCAAAAAGGTTTTGAGTCATGAAAAAAAAATAGAAGTTGTTTTACGATGGAGCAACTTGAGATAAAAATGTTCTTAGAAGTAAGAAAAGTTCAAGTTTTTTCTAATTTGTTGTTTTTGCATAAATAACTATATTTTATTAATAGATTACGATTTTTCTAGTAATTTTAAATAAAATTGCTCTTGGTGAGCAACATTCTAAATGTATCCGATTGCGAGATAACTTGAAATTAATGTCTAAAAAATGGCTTTTTCCATGAAAATATCCCTTTTTCAAATGTTAGTCGCGATTGTCCATCTGCAAAAGTATTTTTTTCAAATTGTACATAAAATTTTCTACAATATAAAGGGTGATACGGTCAAAATTTGGTCAAGGGAAAACGCGTGTAAATCGGTGAAATTGTTTATTTAAAAAATCAAATTAAATTTCTTTTTCAAGTTCAATTAGTATAAAATTCAGGAAAAATATTCAGTTAGGCTTCCGCTTTTCCAAATCCGAATTGCCGGGCCTTACGCTTGACCCCTGCCATCAGATTTTGTACAGCCACCTTGTCCACCTTCTTCGCCGCAGAAAGCCAGTTTGCCTTGAACTGCTGCTCGTCCTTAGCAGTTTTTTTGGTCTTCTTTAGGTTCCGCTTGACAATAGCCCAGTATTTCTCAATTGGGTGGAGCTCTGGCGTGTTGGGAGGGTTCTTGTCCTTGGGAACCACCTGCACGTTGTTGGCGGCGTACCACTCCATGGCCTTTTTACCGTAATGGCAAGATGCCAAATCCGGCCAAAACAGTACGGAACAACCGTGTTTCTTCAGGAAAGGCAGCAGACGTTTATTCAAACACTCTTTCACGTAAATTTCTTGGTTGACAGTCCCGGAAGCTATGAAAATGCTGCTTTTCAAGCCACAGGTACAGATGGCTTGCCAAACCAGATATTTCTTTGCGAACTTTGACAGTTTCGTGTGCTTGAAAATATCTGCTACCTTTCCCTTCCTTTGCCGTATAAAACTCCTGTCCCGGAAGCTGCTTGTAGTCGGCTTTGACGTAGGTTTCGTCGTCCATTACCACGCAGTCAAACTTCGTCAGCATCGTCGTGTACAGCCTCCGGGATCGCGCTTTGGCCGTCGTATTTTGTTTATCATCGCGATTTGGAGTCACTACCTTCTTGTAAGTCGATAGTCCGGCTCGTTTTTTGGCTCGATGCACGGTTGTAGACGATACACCCAGCTTATTTGCGGCATCTCGGAGAGATAGGTTAGGGTTTCGCTTGAAACTACCGGCAACTCTCTTTGTCGTCTCAGCGGCTTCCGGTTTTCGATTTCCCCCCGATCCAGACTTCCTGGCTGTCGACAAACGTTCCCCAAACACTATAATTACATTTGTAACGGTTGATTTGGCAACTTTTAGCGATTTTGCCAACTTTGCGTGCGAGTAGCTCGGATTTTCGCGATGCGCGAGCAATATTTTGAAACGCTGCTCTTCTTGCTTGGACGGCATTTTGACAACTGAAGAGTGAATTCCAAAATCAAAATAGGAGCAACATTCTACACACACACACCTTCAAAATGAGGGTTGTTCAGGTTTTTTAAATGCAAAATTGAAAGAAATACGTCAAGTTAATATTGACCAAATTTTGACCGTATCGCCCTTTATCTTTAATCACCGAGAATACTAGACAAACTGATTCCTGATATTTACTGTAGGTAACACGACAAAATTTGCTGCTTTTACTTACAGTATATTATGGAAACCTAACCCGAAACAAAAAGAATTATTCATGTTAGTGTACATGCGTATTTTGTTCAGGTAGAAACATAATGTATTTAATTAGTTCAACTGTTTATACCAGTAAGAATACTATTGTTACGCCCATTTATACCTATTCATGCATTCCCTTTGGTGTTGACAGAAAATATAATTTATATGCATATTGGAGGAAATAAAGGGTGATACGGTCAAAATTTGGTCAAGGAAAAACGCGTGTAAATCGGTGAAATAGTTTATTTAAAAAATCAAATTAAATTTCTTTTTCAAGTTCAATTAGTATAAAATTCAGGAAAAATATTCAGTTAGGCTTCCGCTTTTCCAAATCCGAATTGCCGGGCCTTACGCTTGACCCCTGCCATCAGATTTTGTACAGCCACCTTGTCCACCTTCTTCGCCGCAGAAAGCCAGTTTGCCTTGAACTGCTGCTCGTCCTTAGCAGTTTTTTTGGTCTTCTTTAGGTTCCGCTTGACAATAGCCCAGTATTTCTCAATTGGGCGGAGCTCTGGCGTGTTGGGAGGGTTCTTGTCCTTGGGAACCACCTGCACGTTGTTGGCGGCGTACCACTCCATGGCCTTTTTACCGTAATGGCAAGATGCCAAATCCGGCCAAAACAGTACGGAACAACCGTGTTTCTTCAGGAAAGGCAGCAGACGTTTATTCAAACACTCTTTCACGTAAATTTCTTGGTTGACAGTCCCGGAAGCTATGAAAATGCTGCTTTTCAAGCCACAGGTACAGATGGCTTGCCAAACCAGATATTTCTTTGCGAACTTTGACAGTTTCGTGTGCTTGAAAATATCTGCTACCTTTCCCCTTCCTTTTGCCGTATAAAACTCCTGTCCCGGAAGCTGCTTGTAGTCGGCTTTGACGTAGGTTTCGTCGTCCATTACCACGCAGTCAAACTTCGTCAGCATCGTCGTGTACAGCCTCCGGGATCGCGCTTGGCCGTCGTATTTTGTTTATCATCGCGATTTGGAGTCACTACCTTCTTGTAAGTCGATAGTCCGGCTCGTTTTTGGCTCTATGCACGGTTGTAGACGATACACCCAGCTTATTTGCGGCATCTCGGAGAGATAGGTTAGGGTTTCGCTTGAAACTACCGGCAACTCTCTTTGTCGTCTCAGCGGCTTCCGGTTTTCGATTTCCCCCCGATCCAGACTTCCTGGCTGTCGACAAACGTTCCCCAAACACTATAATTACATTTGTAACGGTTGATTTGGCAACTTTTAGCGATTTTGCCAACTTTGCGTGCGAGTAGCTCGGATTTTCGCGATGCGCGAGCAAAATTTTGATACGCTGCTCTTCTTGCTTGGACGGCATTTTGACAACTGAAGAGTGAATTCCAAAATCAAAATAGGAGCAACATTCTACACACACACACCTTCAAAATGAGGGATGTTCAGGTTTTTTAAATGCAAAATTGAAAGAAATACGTTAAGTTGATATTGACCAAATTTTGACCGTATCGCCCTTTACCATCGGCAGCTTCAATTACCTCGGCATCTTCTCAGGACAGTGACCTACCGGATTATTCCAGGATACACAACATCGAGTTATTCAATAATTGAATTGCAGGAATAAATGTGTCTCCGATATCCATTAGAGAATTTAAAAACGATAAATACCGTCGGCAAAAATTTGCCGAAATTGTAGCAGGTATTAGAAAATATCTATTCAGCTTACCACCACAATAAGAAGTCGAAGAGTTAGCTACATTGAAAACAAAGGTTGTGATGAAATTATTTCCAAATTGAAAGAAAAATTTATAGAACCAGATTGTTCGAGAATAGATAAAATACGTATAATAACAGTTTTGCCTACTTCGTGGACGATTCAGCAGATAACGAGCAAATTTGAAACAAACAAATACCTTGCATTACAAGCAAAAGAATTGGCAGCCGAAAATTGAGTATTGGCTACCCCCAACGACAGATCGGGGAATCGTTTAAATCCGGATATAAAGAATCAAGTGATACAATTTTTTGACGAGGACGACATCAGCAGAGCCATGCCGGGACAAAGAGATGATGTCTCTGTAAACACTAATGGTAAGCGTCAACAAATTCAAAAACGGTTATTACTTTCATCACTTAGAGAAACTTTCACTCGATATAAAAAAGTCAGTGAACATAAAATTGGATTTAGTACTTTTGCAGCATTACGATCAAAACATTGTAAATTGCTAAATGCTTCAGGTTTTCACAACGTTTGTGTTTGCGCAATTCACGAAAATATTGATTTAATGCTTCACAGTTTAAAAATATATTCATTCAACACTGATTTTTATTTGGTAATTAAGATTCGTTAATTTCGTTATTTAAGAAGATGTTCAATCTTCTTGGTGTCACAAGAATAGTTGTTGAAAATTATATGTACAACTTGAAAAAAATACTTTTGAAGATGGATAATCACGACAAACTTTTGAAAAAGGGATATTTTCATGGAAAAAGCCATTTTTTTGACATCACTTTCAAATTATCTTGAAAACGGGTACATATAGAATGTTTCTCACCAGGAGCAATTTTATTTAAAATTACTATAAAAATCGTATTCTATTATTAAAATATGGTTATTTATGCAAAAACAAGAAATTGGAAAAACTTGAATTTTTCTTACTTCTAAGAACATTTTTATCTTAAGTTGCTCCATCGTAAAACAACTTCTATTTTTTTTTTCATGACTCAAAGCCTTTTTGAATTTTTTTTTTTTATAAAAATCGTACGTTGGACAGATTTGCTAATTGATTTTTAAGTTTAATTTTTGATGTTTTTGAAGAAATAATTATTTTTTTTACAGTGTACATATTTTTTTCATAAAGTCAAATTAATTAACTACAACTTCTTTTCAGACGCAATTTTATTACAACCAACGGTTTTCGAGTTATGAGTTTTTGAAAAATACGCATGAGAAAACACATACGCCCTATTGAAAAAAATGTCTTGAGTCAAAAAATTCCTTTAACCCGCGGAAAATCCATCATCACCAATTCCGAAGACATGTGCAAAGTTTCATCCAAATCGGAGAGGGTTGTGCAAGATTTTGACTTTTTCCGGCTGATTTCATCTGGAAACGCTCCAATGAATCCAATTTTGACTGATAAAGGGGCGCGCCTTTGAAGAGTGCTGTCGCTCACAAAGCGTTTAAACAGCGGAAACTTTCAATTAAACCTGATTCATTGCCAACAAAACAAACAATGACAACTGTAACAACACCGAATACTTCATCATTTCTCAATAGTGATGAAGTAACTCGACATGCACTAAACAAAGGCTACGGGATATACTACAATAGATCAAATTACTGGTCGCAGTGGTTTATGTCCCGAACAGAGGTAAAAAAAAAGTTGATGAGGGAAAATTGCTCTAAATCGGGCAATTTTCGAGCTACAAAAAAAATAATATATGAATTCTATGAAATTTTTTGCGCTACAACTTTGCACAAGAACATAAACTATTTCCGTGAAAACCCTAATTTTAATCAACATCAAAAATTTGGCCTTAGTGAAACAAACCATGTTGTAGAACAGTGGTGCTCATCCTGAGGCCCGCGGGCCGCATGCGGCCCGCCGAGGCGGCAAATGCGGCCCGCGATAGCATTTGAGAAATATGAGAACTTCATTGAATATGTAGCTATCTGCTGTTCGATTTGAGTTGCATTTCTTACTGTGCAATAATTGTGATTCTCATAGTTTTATGTGAACAATTCTAGGGTTTTTTTTCATTAGGGCGTATCTACAGTTGAGAGATTCTCTCCGGGCTCGCTCTCTTTCATTCATTATAGCGCCATTATAAAACTTACGAGGCATTCTTTAGTACAGATCGAAACACAAAAGTGCTGGTTAGCATACTCTACAAATAGTAGAATGAAAAACGTAAAGGTGATTGTTTTGTGAATGAAAGAGAGCGAGCCCGGCGAGAATCTCTCAATTGTAGATTCGCCCTAATGAAAAAAACCGTAAATTTTTACCGTGCTTGTTACACAGATGATGAATGACCAAAAAGGCGGGATAGAAAGAAAGAAGAGAATGCAGTCATATTTTTCGCTCCCGGCAACCACAGGTTCAATCATTTTCACCATTCAGTGTCTGTTGTCAATTGGTTCCGTTCTGTAGTCGCGTGCGTAGTTCTGAGAAGTTTCGGAGCAATTATTCAATGAAAATGGAAGCCAGCACTAGCAAAAAACGGAAAGTGGCTGATGAAGGACGTGTTTTCCAGGAGAAGTGTTGTGAAATGTTTTTCTTTACGTGCATTAATCAAAAACCGGTGTGTATGATTTGCAACGAAGCTGTTGCAGTTATGAAGGAATTTAATGTGAAGCGTCACTACGAGTCGAAACACGCGTCAAAAATGGATTAATATGTCGGTGTGGCGCGGGCTGAAAAATGTGCTGAGTTCAGGGAAATTTGAGTAGCCAGCAAAACTTTTTGTGAGAAGAAAGCAAGAAAACGAGTTGTGCACAAAGGCAAGTTTCATTATCGCAGAAAAACTCGCTTCCCATTCGAAGCCATTTTCTGATGGCGAGTTTGTTAAGGAATGTATGGAAGCTGTGGTTCAAATGATTTGTCCCGAAAAAGTCGCATCTTTGCGCAAGTGAGTTTGTCGCGGGCGACAATCACCAGGCGGGTTGAAGACATTGCTGAAAATCTTGTGTTGAGTTTGAAGGAAAAGTTGCCAGCTTTGAATTTTATTCAGTGGCGCTGGATGAGAGCACGGATATATCTGACACAGCTCAATGGGCAGTTTTTATCCGCGGCATATCTAAGAAATTTGAGGTGCCTGAGGGCAGGTGACGAAGGGCATTGATATCTTTAATGCTCTGTGCGCTGTTCTAGAAAAGTTTGATTTACCGCTGAAGAAAATGTCCGGAGTTGTTACCGATGGAGCTCCCGCTATGTGTGGTATGTATTTTGTTTTCCATCTTATTTAAATTATTCAAGCTTATACCGCAGTGTAAAGACGTGCAAGCTCCTTAAAATTCTTGCCTAAAATGTTGTGATATTTTGAACGTCGCCTTTTGACAGTACTGGCATTATCACATTTATTATGGACATTTGATGTATTTGGCGCTGGCATCAGGCCGTAAGTTTATTTACTTCTTACTTGAAGGGTTGCATACAAATTAATGCAAAATATTCAGCTTTATCAGATTTACGGCCTTGGAAAATTTAGTACCAAGGATGGTGTTAAATTTTAGGTATTTTTCTTCATACATTTATGTATGTTTACTGTTGAAGATATCCATATTTAGTTTAAGAAACCTGAATTAGTCTAACGTTAACAGTTCGACATGACACGAATTGTCCTTGTCTGAGAGTAGAGAGCGAGAGAGAATCTGATCCCGATTACGATGGTAGCCGATGGTTGCTCTAGAATAGGCAGATAAAGAACAGTTCAAAATTTTGTAAATAGTCAGTATCGAAATACACATCGAATCTTAAACACATTTCGTTTTAGTGCTTTCTTTCTGGTCATTCGATAACAAGTGGATTTTACGTTGGCATTCCCAGACTTGTGCGCGTTTGATCTCGATTGGAAAATCGGCAAAGTCCTCCCGTAAAAAGGGACTTTGATCATTTTGTGGGTCATTGGGCTATTCTCCGCGAGTGACACCTTTTCGGGGCTAGTTGAAACTAGCGAAGAAAGACCTTCGAACACGGCAAGGCGATTATCGTCATCATTTGGTCCTTCGAACCGGATCGAAGGTAGTTCTAACCGAGAAGAAACTTCTCGCTGA
Organism: Aedes japonicus; assembly: GCA_034211315.2. NCBI lineage: Eukaryota > Metazoa > Arthropoda > Insecta > Diptera > Culicidae > Aedes > Aedes japonicus. Next base: position 189,947 of record JASCZW010000921.1, read on the forward strand.
GTGGTGTGAAGAAAGCGATTTGACCAACCGCGCGCGCGGGTCAAGACTTCATCATATTGATAGTGCTATTATTGCCTTTGTGCAAACAAACAGTGCGAGTGCGCTGGGAGGCTTTACCAAGGCGGGTAAACCTCGTTGGTGTGTGAAGAAAATATTTTTCGGTTCGTGTGACTGTTTTCGCGATAGTGCCAAGGCGGGTGCTATTTGGGCTCTGTGAGTGATTCGATCATCGCAAAACGATATCGCGGCGGTGCTTTGGAAGAACGATAGTGACGCTACGTTCTAGTGCTTCGAATGCGAGTCTAAGTTTCAAGTTTCGAAACACTTTCTACCGTCGGCAAACAGTTCGTGCGTGATCTTTGTGTGACTGAAACATTTACCAGTGATATTCTACAATAGAAGAACGAGCATTCATCTTGGCCATATTGTCTGTGGTCATTATTGGAAGGTGATTCACCCTGTATCACCGTCATCGCCATCTTCAAGGCTTGCTAGCGTGGCTTAAGAACGCGACTCGGCGCCATCGCTTTGGTGCCATTTGATTGGTGGAATTGATTGGATTGATTTCATCGACCATTTAGAAAGCATCCGATCACAAGGATATCTCCCGGTGAGTCCGTTCTATGTTATCGTTGCATGTGTGGCTAGCAGTAGCCGTGATTAGAATATAAGAAAGTGGGTAGCTTTTTTCATTTGCTATTGTGGCTTGGTGGTTAAGACGGCCGCGAATCGAGTGGAAAACCGTTCGCGCCCTCGATTTGCGATAACGCGTAGAAGTGGGTTCGTTCGCGACGGGAAGGAGAGATCGATTCGATTGAAAAACGATCCACTTCCGTCGAGTTGGTTCGTCGCGAAGAGTTTTACACCGCGACGGGAAGGAGCAATTTCGTTCGATTGTGTATTACTCTCGCCGGTTCGGTTCCGCGTAGAAACGGTTAATTTTCGCGTCGGGAAGGATTTTTCGTTCGAGTTGAATTACCGTTTCCGTTCGTTTGTTCGAGATGCCTGCAAAGGAGGAGAAGCAGTTGGCTGGTAGTTTCGCCCAGCGCAAACGCGTATTAAAAATTTTCGATGCACTAGAGCGGTTCATTCACGATTATGACCATGATCGTGACAGTTTTCAATTGTGTGTGCGCATTGATTCGGTAGACAAGCTGAACGCTGATTTCGGGGAGTGTCAGAGTACGATCGAGAGATTCGATTCACCAGAAGCGCTGGACCAACACATCGACGAACGGTGCAATTCGAGCAGCGGTACTGCCAGGCAAAGGGTTTTCTTCTGTCGAAGCGTGCTGGAGATAACAACCAATCGTTGCTGAATGAATCGATCCCTGCACAACATCATCCAAATTTCCACCTACGTCTACCCAAAATTGATTTGCCAAAGTTTAATGGGGATTTTTCACGTTGGATTTCGTTTCGAGATACATTCACGTCGATGGTACACATTAACTGCGATATTCCGACTGTCGCAAAGCTCCAGTATCTCCTTCAATCACTCGAGGGTAGTGCCAAGAAGCCGTTTGAATCGGTGGACATCGAAGCTGACAGCTACGCCACTACATGGGAAGCTCTCTTAAAGCGATATGACAACCGCAAGTACCTCAAGAAGCAGCTCTTCAAGGCCCTTTCCGATTTACCAGCAGTTAAGCAGGAGTGTGCTACGCGCATCCACAGTTTAGTCGACGATTTTCAACGTCATGTTCGCGCCCTCTGCAAGTTGGGTGAACCAGTGGATCATTGGGATTTGCCACTCATCCATCTGCTTACGTACAAGCTGGATCAAACCACACTTCGTGCCTGGGAGGAGAAAACCAGCCAACTGGACGACTTGAAGTACAATGAGCTGGTCGACTTTCTCTACCAACGGGTACGGATTCTCAACTCCGTAAGCCCAGACAAGCATCAATCAACGTCGTATAAGGTGGCCGGCATTCCACAGAGAAACTACAAGCAGAACCTGTCAGTCAACGCAGCCACAGCCTCCACTCCTAGTTATTCCTGTCCACTTTCTTGTACGGACAACCATTCTCTGCGAACATGCCCAGTGTTTCTTGAGAAAACGTCAACCAACGTCGGGAGCTGGTATCTCAAAGGCGATTATGTTGGAATTGTCTCAGCGTTGGCCATCAATCAAGGAATTGTGGTTCAAAATTCACCTGTCGCACGTGTCACGAGAAACATCATTCTCTTCTGCATAATTTTACCCAAGCGAAGGTATCATCCACATCAGCTATCCAAAGCAGTTTGGCTAAGTCAACTACGTCGTCCAAGTCTACTGCTCCAACAGCTTCAGTTCAACAATCCCTTCCATCCACGTCACAAACCGTGGATATGTCCGGTGCCCAGCAGGTCAGTATGGCAGTCCAAACTGCTTGTACCATGACACTGCTAGAAACGGTTGTTGTTAACATCGTCGATGACTACGGAAATACGCACAAGGCAAGAGCTCTCCTCGATTCGGCATCAATGTCGAATTTCATTTCGAAACCACTGGCGAAAATTCTCTACAGTCATCCTTCCACAGTTGACGTATCCGTCGCAGGCATCGGTTCGTCTACACAAAGGATAAGAAGTGCCATTACTGCAACCATCGAGTCGGGAGATCGAACGATCTCGATGAAATTGCAGTTTTTGGTACTAAAGCAACCATCGGCAGAATTGCCAACTACACCGATCAACATTTTAGCATGGAAGCTGCCAAACGTCAAGCTAGCAGATCCCCAGTTCAACGTTCCTGGATGCATAGACCTCGTTATCGGCAGTGAAACGTACTGGGATCTCCACACGGGACGGAAGATTTTTCTGGGTGATGGTCTTCCGTGGGTAGTCGAAACTTCATTTGGTTGGGCGGTCTCTGGACCCGCATCTCGCTCGGCTACCTGTATTCCACGGTTCTGCTATCTCTCTACCGCTGATGATCGGCTGGAAGCCGCTCTTCAAAAATTCTGGGACATGGAAACAATTCCATCGGGCTCAATTCGATCTGCAGAAGAAAACCACTGTGAAGAGCTGTATTCTACAACGACGACGCGTGATTCAACTGGACGATACGTAGTGCGTCTGCCAAAGACCAATGATCCGGAAAAGGTTCTCGGAGAATCTAGGTCTATTGCTGATCGACGCTTTTTGGGCCTGGAACGTCGCCTAGCGAAAGATTCTACAACGAAGGACTCCTACAATCGGTTTATGGACGAATATCTACAACTTGGTCACATGAAGCAGATTACAGATCCTGTTGATGATTCCATCCCACACTGTTATATTCCCCATCATGTCGTCTTCAAGGAGTCCAGTACGACAACGAAGGTAAGAGTAGTCTTTGACGCATCATGCAAGACTTCGTCCGGCTACTCGTTGAACGATACGCTCCTTGTTGGACCAGTCATCCAACAAGACCTTTACTCAATATACATGAGATTCCGTACAAAACTTGTTGCTGTGGTAGCAGACGTCGAGAAAATGTACAGACAAGTGTTGCATCATCCAGACGACCTGCAGTTTCTCCGTATTCGTCATCGCAGATGCCCTTCCGATTCTATCACCACGTATGAACTCCAAACTGTCACATACGGTACAGCGAGCGCACCTTATCTCGCAACGAAAACGCTCCAGCAGATTGCCAAAGACCAAGCGGCATCGTATCCTGCTGCGGTTGATCCTGTTTTGAACGATTTCTACGTCGATGATCTACTGTCTGGCGCTTCAGACGTGGAATCTGCGATAATTATGCGACGACAAGTTACCGGTATGCTGGGTGCAGCTGGATTAACGCTGAAGAAGTGGGCGTCAAATTACCAGGAAGTTTTGCAGGATGTTCTGCCAGAAGACCTGGCCATCCAACCTCTACACGGTGTGCAAGATGCGCAGACGATTTCCACACTTGGTCTTTGTGGGATCCAAAGGCCGATAATCTCCAGTTCAAGGTTGAAATACCTCTTCCGACTGCCATCTTAACCAAACGCAAAACTTCTATCATATATCGCTCAGATTTTTGACCCCTGGGCTTGTTGGGGGCAGTCGTTACCAAGGCCAAGCTGTTCATGCAGCGTCTGTGGGCGTTGAAGCAAGACGGCGTTTCCTGTGAATGGGATTCTCCGTTACCAGAAAAACTTCAAAATGAGTGGAAGCAGTTCCATTCCACGTTACATATGCTCGCCGAAGTCAAAGTTCCTCGTTCAGTCCTCCGTTCTACAAGTGATAGTATTCAGCTCCATTTTTTTGCCGACGCATCTTCGATTGCTTACGGAGCTTGCTGCTTTGTTCGAACGGAATCAGCAGATGGTGTACAGGTTCACCTGTTGACATCAAAATCAAAGGTTGCCCCACTGTCTACACACCACACCATTGCTAGATCTCGAAACTGTATGCTGCGCACCTGGCATCACAACTATTCAAGAAAGTGAACGCATCGTTAAAGTTTACCTCCATCACCTACTTCTGGTCAGACTCCAGTACCGTGCTTCAGTGGTTGCGTTCGTCCCCAACTCGCTGGAAAACCTTCGTTGCCAACCGAGTGTCCAAGATCCAGTCTTCTACGAGCATTGACCACTGGAGGCACATTGCTGGATCCGAGAATCCAGCCGATGATATTTCTCGTGGTCTCAACCCAACGGATATCCTAAATTGCTCTCGTTGGTGGCACGGCCCGGGTTGGCTTTCACTTAGTCCTGAGCACTGGCCTATGACGATCATTGATCAGGAAACCTCTTCTGCAGTGTCTGAAGAACGACAGAAAGTTGTGGCAATGGCTGCTGTACAAAGTACGTTCTGTGATGAGTTATTTTCTCGTTATTCTCGCTACAACAAGCTACGCCGAGTTGTTGCATTTTGTTGTCGTTATTTGCAACATTTGAAGGAACTCACACAATCACGCTGTTCTAGATCTGCTAAGATGCCCGTTAACAACCAGCATAAATCTCCGTCCAGTTGTCCTTCGGCACTTACTACTGCTGAGCTCCACCACGCTGATCATCTATTATGTCGCTTAGCACAGCGTCAATCATTCGCTGAGGAACTAATGCATCTAGCTAATGAGAATCGCATCGCCAAATCGTCAGCACTAAAGTGGCTGAAACCTTTCGTGGATAAAGACGGTACTCTTCGTGTCGGTGGTCGGCTAAGCAATGCCGCATTGTCCGTCGCTAACAAGCACCCAATTGTTCTACCCGCCAAACATCCGCTGTCTGCTCTGCTGGCTAGCAGTTACCACGTAAGCCTACTGCACGCAGGTCCACAACTCCTGTTAGCCACTCTGCGCCAGAAGTTTTGGATCCTTGGCGGCAGAAACCTGGTAAAGTCCGTCTTCCACCAATGCCACACTTGCTTCCGATCCAAGCCCACTCTAGTTCAGCAGAGCACAGCGGATCTGCCGGCTTCGCGAGTTTCACCGACGCGTCCATTTTCTGTGTGCGGTGTTGACTACTGTGGACCGTTCTACGTGAAGTCAGCAGTGCGAAACCGTGGTCCTACCAAGGTTTATGTGGCCATCTTCGTTTGTTTTGCAACCAGAGCGGTACACATCGAGCTAGTGAGCGATTTGTCAACCCCTGCATTTCTAGCTGCACTCCGTCGTCTCATCGCCAGACGAGGAAAGGTAGTCGAGCTCCACTCTGACAACGCCACTACCTTCAAAGGGGCTTCACATGATCTCAACAGAGTTTACCGTATGCTGAAGACTGATTCTACTGATAGAGAGCAAATTTTCAATTGGTGTTCTAGGAATGAAATAACCTGGAAGTTTATTCCACCTCGAGCACCCCACTTCGGAGGGCTTTGGGAGGCCGCCGTCAAATCGGCGAAAAATCATCTCTTAAAGATCATCGGTAACGTCAACCTTGCCTACGAGGATCTGCTAACCTTGTTAGCACAAGTCGAGATGTGTCTAAATTCTCGACCTCTAACGCCAATTCCAGAAGACCCGACGGATCTAGACGTCTTAACACCAGGGCATTTTCTCGTCGGCAGCAATCTTCAAGCGATTCCAGAACGCAATTGGATGCAGACCGCCGATAACCGTTTAAATCATTGGGACTTAACACAAAAACATCTGCAGCAAATCTGGTCTCGCTGGTACCCAGAGTACCTACAACAGCTGCAAGCTCGTGCAACTAAAGGTTGCAATCCGCCAGTCACAATCGAAGTAGGTTCGATCGTGATCATCAAGGAAGACAACGTTCCACCAGCAACTTGGCCTCTGGGGAAGGTTGTTAAGCTCTTTCCGGGAAAAGATGGTGTCGTCCGTGTAGTAGCGCTGAAGACAGCGACTGCTAATGAAGTCGTGCGAGCCGTTGCACGAATCGCTCTACTTCCGTCACCGAGAGCGTTACAGTAAACATTAACTCCCTTTGGAAGAAAACCTAAAAATTAATTTTTCACTAGTAGCATAAGTTTTGTAAATACTAATTTTTTTGAAACATGGCTGTTTCAAGGTGGCCGGAATGTTGAAGATATCCATATTTAGTTTAAGAAACCTGAATTAGTCTAACGTTAAAAGTTCGACATGACACGAATTGTCCTTGTCTGAGAGTAGAGAGCGAGAGAGAATCTGATCCCGATTACGATGGTAGCCGATGGTTGCTCTAGAATAGGCAGATAAAGAACAGTTCAAAATTTTGTAAATAGTCAGTATCGAAATACACATCGAATCTTAAACACATTTCGTTTTAGTGCTTTCTTTCTGGTCATTCGATAACAAGTGGATTTTACGTTGGCATTCCCAGACTTGTGCGCGTTTGATCTCGATTGGAAAATCGGCAAAGTCCTCCCGTAAAAAGGGACTTTGATCATTTTGTGGGTCATTGGGCTATTCTCCGCGAGTGACACCTTTTCGGGGCTAGTTGAAACTAGCGAAGAAAGACCTTCGAACACGGCAAGGCGATTATCGTCATCATTTACATTTATTTATTTATTTATGAATTATGTTTGAGCTTGTTTGTCTGTTCTCTGTGCTTAATCATTTTATTACTGAAAAAAAATGTTTATTCATAGGAAAACATGAAGGTGCAATTGCCCATCTTCGAAAATTACCAGAAGTGTCAGAGCAATTCTCCCAGTACCATTGCATCGTGCACCAGGAGAACCTCTGCGCCAAAAGCGTGGGATTCAAAGATGTCATGAAAGATGTCATCAAAATAGTTAATTTCATCCGATCGCACGCATTGAAGCATCGAGAATTTCAGGCTCTTCTAGTAGACACGGATGCAGAATATGGTGACGTACCATATTATACTGAGATACGTTGGCTGAGCAGGGGAAAGGTGCTGCGACGCGTATTTGTTCTTCGAAAAGAAATCGTCGAATTCATGGAGAGCAAAGGTAAGCCAGTGAAGCTTTTCGATAATGCGGAGTGGGTGACAGATCTGGCTTTCCTGACTGACATTACAACGCACCTGAACGATTTGAATTTAAGTCTCCAGGGTAAAGGCAAATTGGTGAACAGCATGTTTAATCAAATCAGTACATTTGAAAACAAACTCGTGTTGTGGGAGAAACAGATGAAAATTCTAAATTTTGCCCATTTCCCTACTCTCGGAAAATGCAATGTGGCGTTGACTAAAAAATACGTTGACGCACTCCAAACAACGAAAAATGATTTTTCTCGTAGATTTGGAGATTTCAAAGCGCATGACAAAAATTCTAAAACTTCTTTCTTCTCCATTCAGTGTTGATGCTGAACAAGCCCCAGATAATATCCAAATGGAACTAATTGAGTTACAGTGCGACACGGAACTGCGAGAAAAATTTGATCGGCAAGATTTGTTGGAGTTCTATGCCAAATTTGTTCCGGAAGAGCGCTTCCCAGAGCTGCAAAATCATGCTCTTTTCGTAGCTTCTTTGTTTGGATCCACATACATTTGTGAACAACTGTTTTCCGTGATGAAGCAAGTAAAGTCAAAAGCAAGAAATAAGATAAGTGATGAACATTTGGACAATTCATTGCGTATTTCGACCTCTAGCATGAAGGCTGATCTCGATAAGCTTGCTCAAGAAAAGTATAAGTGAATTATGTATTAAAATGCGAAAAGTTTTTTTTATTGATTTTCAAATAAATTGAATGTGATATAAATCTACATTTTGTTGTTTGTAATTTTTTTTATTTTGGAAGAAAGAGCATTGCTTTACATTTCAGGTACATCTAGTAACGTGGTACTAGTAACGTGGCCTCAAAATAAGCTGTTTTTTATTAATTATTTTAAGCCATTAAAAATAACTCATTGCGGCCCGTGGCATTGGCGCAAAATTTCATTTTGGCCCGCTGCAAGCATCTACCTGAGCACCACTGTATTAGATAAACTCTAGATTTGAAAACCATATCCAGGACTACCAAACTTTCCAGTCGATAATCATTTAAGTCATGTCTTACTTTCGCATTTTTTTCGCAAACAGATAGGTATTTAGTTCAATGTATGTATTTTTTAAAATAAAATACAATTACGGTGAAAAAATTACATGATAAATATCTAAAATCAATTGATGAACGTTACTTTGCTTTAGATCCTAACTTGGCTGCTATTGCGCTACGGTACCCTTGATCGCTGTTGTATGTTGTATGTTAATTCAAAAGTGTTATGTCAAATGAACACCTCGCTCAAGTTATGGTTATGCCAAATGACATTATAACAAACGACTTTATGCCAAACAACCTTATGCCAAACGACTTTATGCCATATGGGCTGCTCCCTATGACAACTTGACGTAACATTTCGATGTATCAACATTGTTATTCGTAGAATGACGTACACGCTCAAAACACCCTCTCTTTAATTCTATAGACACTGTATATAGACCGGACAACGCAAAATCCTGGGGGTGCGACACATCTAAATACAGATTCAAGATGATCGAAAAATCCTACGCTAGCGAATCAATCTTTAAAAAATCTTGTTTCAGCTTGTGAATCTTAGTCCATCAACTAGCATCGTGCTGTATCTTTTTGCAGTAAATCTTCAAAATCTTCACCAAAATCTCTAAAATCTTCCTTCTATCTACTAAGCGTGCGCACATCGCACAAAAGCAAAACAAAACAAAGTCGTGCATCTGAGATAGAGTCGCGCCCCTGGCAAAATCATACAATCTGCCAACCCTGAAAAATGTTATAAATTTGAGCAACTGATCTGGCACCATTTGTATTTGTACAAACTTGAAGTAAACAGCGCAATAGGCTAAAAAAATCGAACCGGTAGTTTGTTTTGATTCCGTTTGAAGATATTCATGAAAAAGCATAGTGAACAGCACCGGCAATAACTCGCGATGTGAAGTGAATTTTGTGGGTTTCTTCCGGTTTCCAAAGAATGAGAATATAGGCAGAAATGGCTTGCATTTACTGAATATGTAAGTAGAAAATCCCTTATTTGTTCATAATTGGCTTTTGTCAAAACAATACTTGATCACAATACTTGCTCCTTTAAAGTGAATCAAAAGTTGACAGTCCGTTCGGCTGCATTTTTTGGCAGATCGTTTGGCTGCATAAGACAATTAGGCTTAGTGACCTTGAATGCACGCACACTACAGCCCAATTTAGATCAAAGGAGAGCAAGAAAGAAGGAATATCTTTTGGAGGAAAACAAACCATCATTGCTCTGCATGTGCTAGAAAGGAAAAGGTGATTAAACGTCAAAAAGCCTAATTATTGTCCGGTATATATTTCATTCGTATTACCAACAATCAATATGAAACTAACGATTTGAACTTGGTTCACTGTTGTAGAACCCCTTGGTCCGAAGTACACCTTGAAGTCAGCACCTTGTTGTACATATTTGCGCCTTTTTTCTGATTTGCTGCGTTATTCTGACAGAATATTTGAGAGTGTATTCGTGTGAGCTCTTTATTAGGGGCGTATTATTAGGCTTGGGACCGATGTGCTAGTACTGACTGAGCCTAGAAAAAAAATCTATTTGTTCGGTACCTACTGGTCTTAGAGTTAGTCTATGGTATTACCGTCCCTTTTTTGCTCACGAAAAAATACTCAATTTTTCAACTTTCTGGATCAACTAAGATTTTTGGATTTTTGATTTTTGAGTAGATCCACTTTTTAGGAAAATTAAGTAACATTTCCGTGTGAGAAAAAGAGATAAGAATACAATTCTAGTCAGTCACTGAGTACAATGAATACAATGAAGCGGGAGTGTATCATTTTGACGCGAGTAACATGCCATCTATCAGACTGATTTATCAAGATGACGTATTATCTTTTTCTATTGCAGACCGTTGTAAGAAACATTTTTCTAAATGAAACTTGAATTTTCACTAATAGTTTAATTTTTAAGCACAGTGTGTGTGTGTGTGGGGGGGGTGTACAATCCAGCGCCCACCGCCCGGCAGTGTTTTTGTGGAAGAAAAATGTTTGCAGTTAAACGAACTTTTCAGCCCCCCTTTTTAGTGGGGCAAACATTTTTAGCCCCGGAGTTGGAAGGTGGTAGCTCTGTTGAGTTCATCATATTGTTTTGACGATGGCACGTATATAGTAATATCATTGAAATATAGTTATATTCGGATTAATCTCACCGGAAATTATTGCTGATGTTCAGTCTTCATTTGGACGGCCACCCTGTGATGCTAAAGGATGCATTCATGTCTCTAAAGGAGAAGCTCTCCGCTATTCGGCAATTATCTTCACATCCTTTTCGCGTGGAACAGCACGAATATATTTTGAACAAATGAAATACTATCAAAATCGCAGGTAAAAACACTTCCGAGTAGAAATTAAACTGTAAAAATCAAAATCGGGCAATGAATAAAAAAAAAAACTTCACAACTTCTCTTTCATCTGTAGACCACGTGATGAGTGCATCTGAACTTATACGCCAGCCACTCAGACGCGCTGAAGCGCATGCACGTTAGCTTCGATCGTTGCTTCTGACCAGCAAATGGCCGTTTTTTCATTGCACTAGTCTTCTTTTTTTCCACTCCATACTGCCAATTATCAAAATCCCGACTCTATATCGACTTCAAAACTGCTAATAATCATCAATTCACTCGCGACAAAGCGGAAAAATACTCTAAGTTTACCTTTTATACCCTGGTGGCACAATACTAATAGCACTAACAAACACTGCCTCCGGGTGGAAAAGAAATCACTTTTAAAATGGGGAAATACTACCGATCATTACATATTTTGGGAGGGAATCGATTACATTCACTACGTCGTACACAAAACACGCGGAGGTTTTATGATTTAACTGTTGTTTTTTATGTTGAATTACGAATTAATTTTTTATATTTTGTTTCGCGAAAACGACGCAGCAAAAACAAAACACGTCAGTTCAAAGCACGGCTTGCTGCGATCCTAGTGTTATTTTTAAGCACAGTGATGTACTATCTTTTACCAATGAGTCATTCAGTGGAATTTAATTGGGATAAACATGTCCGGTTTTCAAATAGGAATAAAAATAAACTCAAAAAAGTTCAATGCTGATTTTCTTATTTTCGTCCAAATGTTACTTACGTCCATTTGAAAAAGTACTCAAGAAATAATGAGTTTTGAACTTGTTGTCCTGAAAGCTTTAATTTTAATGAGAAGCTTTTTACTATGTTACAATTAGTAAAAAGCTTCTGGAGCGCAATAATACCACAAAAGTTCAACTCAATAGACGCAGTGGCTCTGAAATAATCTGAATCAAAACAACGGCGAAAAATGGAAATTTATAAAAGTATCAAAAATAGGCGAATAGTAAAGGGCGATCCTTTTTTTTCCAATACTTGTGAGGCTAACATTGAGAATGGCGTATTCAAACATAGACAAATATTAAAAAATGAGCAAATTTTAATGAAAAATGAACGAATTATCATCAGTGTTATATACCTATGACACAGAATCTAGCTTTGTCCTCTGTATGTGTGCTAGATTGTTTTTGAATTTATACGTTAATTTGTAAATTACGATTTAATGTTGTACTTGCAATATTACAATCATTATTCCCCCTTTGTGTACATTCTGCATATTCGCCCTAATTGCAAACTGTTCAGGATATCAGGGGGTGGGGGGCCACCTTGAATAAAATAGTTTTTTTGGTATTCTCAATGTGGTTACTTTTCATCACACCTAGTATGCTGTAATATATTCGACGAAATGACATCCTTAACATCACAATAATGTGCAATTCTCGTGGTCGAACGACGATATCGACTGCTCCAAAGTAGCAATGTTATTGATTCGTCCCTGTAAGACATCGGCGACAAAAAGAACCAAGGATACGTTCTGACAAATCTGAATTGGTTCAAGATCGTTAGTTGACAACGGCTCTTGTAACTTGGCAGATGAAAATGATATCTCCACGCGAAGCGTTGAACTGATTCAATTCTTTCGTGTAGGTTGGATTTCAGACGGTGGAGCAATTTTCCAGAATCGAGATTAAAGGCTTACGCTGAAGCATTCTCGATGGCAGCCATTACCTCAAAATTTAGAATTGATATAACTCAGAATCTGTACCAGATATTGAATATTTCATCAGTTAGTATGCTTACTTGTAGTGAGCATTCTGATGGAGTTCGATTCGATGGTCATCCATAGAGCTGCTGTAATGTAATTTGTAGGATCCTTTTTTAACATCATCATGTCTTGAAGGTTATTCTGCGAGTCACTTGGTGAAGTGGGAAAAGTCACCTGCTGTGACGTGACTCTTCTGGTTAAATCAAATGGAGAGTCTCGTCACTTTGACTCTCGAAATAACCCTCCTTATCTTGTCGATGTATCATCGAGGGAAAATGTGTGAATGATGCTTTGGAAAATGCGGAACAGTTCCTCGGTTAACTCTCTCGCGTCTGAAGGCTTTATGACCGACCGTCTAGCTCTCAAAAGGATTTATTCGTGTCGATTCGGTCATCTTTGGGTACCAAAAAACACCGGAAGATTTTTAATGTATCCACCTCAAGACATGAAAACCGTTCAATGTTTATTGATGCCAGATCAAATCCGGGGCAATCTTCATGTGTAACGAGAACAAATTGAAGACAATTCCGAACAACTTTTACGCGAACTAAAAATAACATGCTTCGAGCAAAACAAGCAACTTTGACAGCTACGCGAGAGGAAACAAAATCATTAAGCTCCGCTCATTATAGGAATCGTTGTGTTTTAGATGTACTTAATTGAGTTATAGGCAACAATACAAAATTTCGTTTGATTAAAGCTTTACTGCAACAGCAAGCAAGAACCCTCTTACTACCTGTTTGCCGAACCTTGTGGATATTTTCCCAACTCTTTTTATAAACCTCTTTATTTGTCTGCACCTTCTGTACACCAAAACCTTGAAATAAAAAAAAACTATTCGACGCTAGAGAAAGCACGACGTGTTTTTTGTCTTTAGTGAAGCTCAAAAAATGAAGAAATAATTACAGTCCATTTAATCCATCGAACATCTTATGGTCCTTAATGGAGCCGGATACGTCCGCGAAGCGATAAAAAACGAAAATTGACGGGTTTTCTATCAGGAAAACTCGATTCTTGTGGAACATTCGTGCGAAGCTTGGTTTCGGTCGAGTGTGTGTGTATGCTACCGACAAGTTAGTGGCGTGCGCACTCTGAAGAACGGACATGAATGGACATGTTCAGAACGCCTGAAAGATTGAATAAAATCGAATCCACACCGATAAGTGAACAACGTTCTGCGCAAAGGAAGAAAGAAGAATCGCGAGTGATGGAAGAAACATTTAAGGCTCTCGTTCATCAGAGAGGGGTGGTTAAGGGCAAATTGACAAGAGTAAAGAATGCAATTGCGCCTAGTGATGCCGCTCCAAATCCTAACCTCAGAAATGTGCACTTTCTGAAACTGCACACAAAGACTGTAGAGAACTGTTACAGTGAATATAATGCGTTTCAAAACCAAATGTATGCCCTTCCTCTCTCTGACGAACGACGACGTGAACAAGAAGAACGATATGTGGAATTCGAGACTCTTTATAATGAGCTCTCGATTCAATTGAGTGTGCTGCTAGAAGCAGCCATGCCGAAACTGGAGCCAGCACCTCCGGTTCCCTTAGCAGTTGCATCGACGTCTTCTGCTCTTATGCCGCAGCAGTTTATCCCTCCGCTAACCGTCCCACTGCCTACCTTTGACGGGACCTACGAGACTTGGTATTCGTTCAAGTCCATGTTCAGGAACGTGATGGCGCGATACGCTACGGAATCACCCGCTATCAAACTGTACCACCTTCGTAACGCCCTGGTTGGGAAGGCAGCAGGAATTATTGACCAAGATATCATCAACAACGGCGATTACGAGGCAGCTTGGGCGATTCTTTCCGACCGATTTGAAGACAAGCGCCTTATAATCGATAAGCACATCGAAGCCATCTTTGCTCTGCCAAAAATCTCGAATGATAGCTCGATTGAGCTTCGGAAGTTGGTTGATGTTTGCGTCAAGAACGTCCAGGCACTGGAAAACCTGGAACTCGCTGTGAATGGCTTGGGAGAGCAGATGTTGATAAATCAACTTTCATCAAAGATGGATAGAGATACACGCAAGGTGTGGGAATCGAAGCAGGGACCGGGGGTGCTACCATCGTATGTCGAGACCATCGAATTCCTGAAGCTGCGTTGCCGAGTAATGGAAAAAGTAGATTCGAACACTTCAAGAATCGAAATTACGAAACCGGTTCGACCGATGACAAAATCAAAGACACTAGTGATTTCAAACGAACAAAAGTGTGCAATGTGCAGCAATAACCATGAACTCTATAAATGCGAAAATTTCAAGAAAAAAAGTGTGAGCGAAAAATATAGCCTGCTGCGCAGAACAGGTTCGTGTTTCAACTGCTTGGCGAAAGGGCATCGAACTACTGAATGCTCCTCTTCGAGCTCCTGCCGCAAATGCGGTAAGAAGCACCATATGTTGATGCATCAGGAAGACACCAAGAAAGAAGAAAGCATTGTGACACCACCGGTAGCATCGAAGCAAGCGGAAGAAGGGTGCTCCAAAGATGAATCGACAACGAGCAGCGTCGCGTCTGCTGAAACGGCACGCAAGAGCCAAGGTGTGGCTTTGTGCATGTCAACTGACCAACGTCAGAAGCAAACCCTTCTCACGACTGCTGTAGTGCTGGTTAACGGTTGTGGTAGTGTCCCTCATCCGTGCAGAACACTGATCGATTCATGCTCCCAGAATCATTTTATAACAGAACGACTCGCTACCCAGTTGGCGCTCACGAAACACCGTGCTGACTATCAAGTTAGCGGTCTGAATGGAGGTACCACACGAATCCGTCACGTAGTGCGGACGACAGTTAAGTCTCGCGTGTCGAACTTTTCGGCCGAACTTGAACTGCTGATTGCTCCGAAGATCACTGGTGACATGCCGGTGAAGTCGATTGACATAACGAACTGGAATCTGCCAATCCACGTCGAACTCGCTGACCCTACCTTCAATCAACGAGGTAGGGTTGATATGCTTCTAGGAGCAGATATTTTCTGGGATTTAATTAAGGCTGATCGTATCACCCTTGCTGAGAACCTTCCTTCACTCAGAGAAACTGAACTCGGCTGGGTGATTGGAGGAATGATTGCGGAACTAACACCCGTTATTGCCCGTACGTTCTGCACCACCGTCGACGATTTGGGTGACTTACTGAGACGCTTTTGGGAGATCGAAGGAGCTGAAGATTTGAAAGGAGTTTCACCGACCACTAACAACAACTGCATTCAGCACTTTCACAGCACCTTTAAACGCTTGCAGGATGGAAGATTTGTAGTGCGACTTCCATTTAATGAACGAAAGAGTGAACTGGGAGATACACTCCAGATGGTAACAAAACGATTCCTAAGTCTGGAACGACGTCTAGACCAGAGGCCCGACCTGAAGGCCGAATATGAAGCTTTTATCCATGAGTATGAACGACTCGGACATATGAAGGAAGTTAAAATAAGCCCTAGCGAGAAGCCAGGGTCTGCTTATTATTTGCCACATCATTGTGTTCTTCGGCCGGGTAGTACCACAACGAAATTGAGAGTGGTCTTTGACGGCTCCGCGAAATCGACGACCGGAGTTTCAATCAACGAAACGTTGAAGGTTGGACCAATTGTCCAAAGGGATTTGGTGTCGATTCTACTGAACTTCCGCTGTTATCGATTCGTTTTTATTGTTGACATACTGAAGATGTTTCGTCAAGTATTAGTGCACAGGGATGATACACCATTCCAGCGCATACTCTGGAGAGATGACTCGACACAGCTGCTAAAGGTATTCGAATTGCTCACGGTAACGTACGGGATGGCTTCGTCACCGTTCCTTGCAACGATGGCACTCTTGCAACTAGCTGATGACGGCAAGGAACAGTTTCCTTTGGCAGCCGCTGCACTGAAGAAATCCTTCTACATGGATGATGCTCTTGGTGGAGCGAATACGATTGAGGAAGCCAAACGATTGTGCCAAGAACTACTGGAGTTGCTGCGAAGTGGTGGTTTTGATGCGCATAAGTGGTGCTCTAATGAACCAGGAATCCTGGAAGAGATCCCGAAGAACCTCTGGAGTACTACATTCGATTTGGAGGATGCAAATGACAGGGCAGTCGTGAAGACTCTGGGTGTGGTGTGGTGTGCTCTCCAGGATTGTTTTTCGTTCAGTATTCCGCCACTTGAAGAGGACTACCAGTCGATGACCTGTCGAAAGATACTCAGTGAAATAGCGAAGTTTTTTGATCCACTGGGTCTCTGCGGACCGGTAGCTACAACAGCGAAATTGATTTTTCGTGAAGTTGGATTACTGAACCTCAACTGGGATGAAGAAGTACCGGAAGTCATTGCAAAATGCTGGCGTGATTTTCGAGAAGAACTTTGTGAACTGAATGATCTCCAACTACCACGGTGGATTCTGCATGACGATACGAAACTCGTTGAACTTCATGGCTTCGGTGACGCCTCTGATGAAGCGTATGGTGCGTGCCTGTATACACGGCTGATACAATCAAACGGTTATGTAACGATGAAACTTGTGTGTAGCAAATCTCGAATTCTCCCGAAGAAATCTGGTAAGAATAAGGCCATTACTACTCCAAGAGCGGAACTCCTCGCCGCTTTGCTTCTGTCTCGTATGGCAGGCAAAAAAATTGCTGCCATGGAATTGCAGTTTACTTCTGTAACGCTGTGGAGTGATTCGACGATCGTGTTGAGCTGGATTCAAAGGTCCCCAGCTGTTCTTCAGCAGTTTGTAGCGAATAGGGTTGTTGAAATACAGCAACTTACGAATCAATTCAATTGGCGATATATTTCGACGAATGATAACCCTGCCGACCTCGTTTCACGAGGCGAACGACCGAAGAATTTAATTCATCGTAGCTTATGGTGGAATGGGCCCGCAATACTGCAACAACCCGTAATACTTATTGAAGAGCCACCACCCGTACCTGAACGCGAACTTCCCGAGATGCGACCG
This sequence comes from Aedes japonicus, assembly GCA_034211315.2. Taxonomy (NCBI): domain Eukaryota; kingdom Metazoa; phylum Arthropoda; class Insecta; order Diptera; family Culicidae; genus Aedes; species Aedes japonicus. Next base: position 207,313 of record JASCZW010000921.1, read on the forward strand.
AGTACCTGTTTGGCTGTGACAGCTTCCGTGAAGAGGCTGCCGATTTTTGAGATGATTTCGAATTTCGAGAAACTTCAACGCATCATGGGATATGTGGTTCGATTTGCCTTCTATATTATCTCGAAGAAGAAGATGCTGACGAAAGGGTTGCTTACTGTTCAAGAAAGGGATCAGGCTTTGAAGCTAATTGTACGTTTGGTCCAACGAGAAGCTTTCCAACCGGAATTGCTGGCGCTCAAGGAAGGAAATGATGCTAAGCATCGTCTACGAAACCTCAACCCATTCATTGATTCAGAAGACGGCGTTCTCCGAGTCGGAGGACGAATCAAACGGGCTTTCGTGCCATACGATAGTCGCCACCAAATGCTATTACCAGCAAAACACCCCCTGACCGAAGCACTGATTCGTCACGAGCATCTGAGTAACCTTCACGCGGGACAGAAGGCCCTTCTTGCAATTGTACGCCAAAGGTTTTGGCCTCTCCATGTGAAGAATACCATCCGAAAGGTGATTCGACAATGTATTCCATGCTTCCGAGCAAATCCAATGAAGACAATGCAGTTGATGGGTGACCTCCCATCCTACCGAGTGCAACCTGCTCCCGCTTTCTCTCACTCTGGTGTTGATTTTGCGGGACCATTTTTGATAAAATCTCTTACCCAAGCACGCAAGCCAATGATCACGAAAGGATACATCTGCCTCTTTGTTTGCCTTAGCACACGTGCCATTCATCTTGAGCTTGTGTCCAGCTTAACGACTGATGCCTTTCTAGCTGCTTTGAGACGATTTACAGGACGACGAGGACCGGTCAGCAAGATTTACTCGGATAATGCGACAAATTTTATTGGTGCAGAATCCGAGCTGGAACAGTTGAGCAATTTGTTTGCTGAAGAGCACCACATCAAGCATCTTACTGAGTTTTGTGGAGGCCGTGCAATTACCTGGAGTTTCATTCCACCGAGAAGTCCACACTTCGGTGGAATTTGGGAGGCCGGTGTAAAATCGGTCAAGCACCATTTGAAGAGGGTTGTTGGTAATCAGAAGCTAACTTTCGAGGAGCTGTCGACTGTATTGGTACAAATCGAAGCGGTACTCAACTCGAGACCATTAACACCGTGTTCGGATGACCCAAATGACTTTACCGCCATAACTCCTGCTCACTTTCTTGTAGGACGTCAGATGCAATCGATTCCTGAGCCGTCGTATACCAATTTGAAACTGTCGACGCTTTCACGGTGGCAACTTGTACAGGCCATGCAGCAGCATTTTTGGAAGCGGTGGATTTCAGAGTACCTGCCAGAAATGCAGAACCGCCAGAAGTGGTTCAAGATCACCAAGATCCAACAAGGTGCTCTGGTGCTCATCAATGACGCTAATAATCCGCCGATGCACTGGGAACTCGGTAGAATTATCCAGATCCACCCAGGCGACGATAATATCACCAGGGTTGTAACTCTGCGCACCGCCAAGGGTGTATGTAAGCGAGGTGTGACGGAAATATCTCTTCTTCCACTAGACGTAGTAGTAAATTCGGATGATTGAAATAGATCATTTCAACGCGGGGATGATGTTTGCCGAACCTTGTGGATATTTTCCCAACTCTTTTTATAAACCTCTTTATTTGTCTGCACCTTCTGTATACCAAAACCTTGAAATAAAAAAAAAACTATTATTCGACGCTAGAGAAAGCACGACGTGTTTTTTGTCTTTAGTGAAGCTCAAAAAATGAAGAAATAATTACAGTCCATTTAATCCATCGAACACTACCATTGAAAATGCTACAAATATCATAAAGTTGTATCAATCTAATTTTACCTTATAAAACTGAGACTGATATGCGATTATTTTGCATTCGGACATACAAAATAATCGCATTTCAGTCCCACTGCTGTTTTTCCCAGGCATTGTTATAAATTTGTAGTTTCTTCAGACAAAAGTATTGAACACACCATCATTCACATTACAGGGTGGAAAAAAATAGATCATGCGAAACATAGTGTATTACGAAAAAAAAACATCACAACTTTGATTGCTGTTTTCTCGATTCGATGATTTTCCATATGGGCTGATATGTGTTTCACGGCCTTACACACCAACAATTCTCCCACCCTACCCCAACACCGTGGACATCGATGCAATATTATTGTGCCTCTAGTGTGCGCTAGTAATTCAAAACCCCCATGGGTAGAAATGCTGCGAAGCCATTTCAACTAATCGTTTACATCAATAAAATAAACAATAAGGGCTGCAATGCTTATTTTCATAAGTATACTAATAATGACACCTTTGCGACTGTTGATAATAATTATATGATATTACAAAAATGTTGTATTATGCATATAAGTTTATTCGAATATTTTTAAATTTTTCTTTTAAGGTTTTCATTACTAATTATTCCACCAACAATCCCATATCTATTGACGGAAAAGTAATTTCGAAGCGGGCTGTATTACGTGATGGGTGCCTTATAGAAATGTGTCGGACACGGTTCCGTTGGAACTTTGACTCCGAACTTCTTCAAGCTCGTACGGAAAAGGTGAAAAATGCCGAAAAAACTCCAACGAGTTCAAAGTTTGGTAAACTCAGGCGTACAACAATGTTTCGCAAGAAGCAAAACATTGAACAGGCGGGACCTTCCGTTGTTTCCAATGTTAGAAAATCAGGTCCAAAAAAATCCCACAAAACCCCAACATACACTCTTCCCAAAAACAACAAACAGCTGTTGAAAAACATAAAAAAGAGAGCTACAATGCATAGGTAAGAATATATCCTAATTTTTTATTCTAATATCAACTGACTTTTATGACATATAATTCAATGCATTTTTTTTTCATTATTATTTTAAAGTGTTATGGTTGATCACAATTCTGATGATGACGTAGAAATAGCGGACGAAGAACACTACCAAGACGGAAGTGCTGGTATGTTTTTACTATTATTATTATAGTTTGTTAAATAATGTTTGTTGATTTTTATTTAGCGACAGTATCGACTACCAACCCTGATGTAACTGTAACTCCCAAAACAACTGCTGTTTTGGATAGCTCGAAGAATAATACGCCGTTCTATACTCCAGAACCTGAAAAGGAAAATCAAACTCCTGTAGCGATTAGCCACACTCCAAAAACTCCGAAGAATAATGCCTTACAATTGGAAAACTCTGCCATGATGATCCTGTCGTACACTCCTGGCGCTGGGCCTCGTTCTGGTAAAGCAAACATCGCAAAGACACCACTATCGTCGGTCAAAAAAGCTACACAAAATCTACGCTCGGGCTTCTTGACGCCAAAAAACGACAACATCCCGACCCTTGCAAGCAATTTAAATTCCCCAAATGTATCTAAAGTGGGAAACTCTATGTACCTCATTGACCTTACAACTCCAACTTCTAAAAACAGTAGTTTTGTCAGCAACGCATCGCATCAGTCATTTGCTTCATCGACTGGACTAATCGATCTTGTAACTCCCCCTTCGAAAAAGCCGAAAACTCCATCATCTGCGATTGCCAAGTCGTCCCAGAAAGGATTACTACGTTCGGCTCTAAAAAATGCCAGCAAGACTCCTCTTTCCGCACCACGTTCCCGTTACGCACCTTATACTCCAAAACAAGCAGTGGCGACTCCGCTCAATGATTCGGCGAGTAAATCTCCAAAATCATCGACGAAGCGCATTAGAACTCCGTTGACTCCCACAGTCGACTTCAAAACCAAAAATCACAGTCAAATGGAAACACCAGTGATGAATAATACTATCGATTCTTGCTATCGAGAACCCCAAACCCCACCACAAGGAAAGAGCGAACATGAAGGTGAGACTGAAACACCTAAAAACTCATCGGTTATGACTACAGAAGAACTTTTCGATACGCTGGTCGGCAGGCAATCCATTAGGAAAACATATTCAAGAAAATCTGAGTCTCCCAATAAGATACCGATTCCATTGCTCCCTGCGGAAAGTTTAAGCGATCTTCCAAAAACTGATATCGATATTTGGGTAGAATCGGTCGTAGCTACTGTCACTAGCCCTGAGCCTCTACTTGCAGAATCTTTCATAAAAATGCCCAACCGTACGACGCAAGTTCGATCTTCTCAATACTCCGATATAACGCCGCATGAATCTTTCACTGAAGTCCCAGCCACAGTAGCAACGGACGAATCTCAAGAAAAAACAAGTCTTCATGAAGTGTCGACAATTGTCACTGAGAATAAGTTGGACATATTCAATAAACCAAACGCTACTAGGACTCGCAGAAGTCATACGCCACTAGCGAGTAAAATTGTTCGCTCACTGGGCAACAAACGCCAAACGATTGGAAACTTTTTTACTAACATGTTTGGTAAACTGACAGTCAGTCCGGTGACCAGAGTAAGCATTTCGAATGAGAACAGTGACGAGGCAGACGACTCCGAGGTTTCAGAAGAGGAATATCACGACAGCGAATCAGACCAGCTGATAGATGTTGTTGACCAATCCAAGGACATCAATCCTAGCCCGAAATTGCGTCAATCCTTACGCGATACTAGAAAGTTTATTGGAAATGCCTTGACTTCATTGAATACATCCAAACTCACATTAGACAACTCAGTTGACATCGACGAAAGTTTGCTGCTGAACGAAACATACGATGATAACGTTGTCAATCAAAGTGAATTAATGGACGACAATTATGACTTAACGGATCTCAGTGCTCGACCTGAAACAGAGGTGTTAAGTGTTGCTGCCCTCCATGATCATTCAAAGCCGTCAACATCCACAAGAAAATCTACGAGAAAGGTCGTTCACTCAGATTTTAGATCAGAAATATCTCCTAAGGACAATCAAGCACTACAATCACCGCGGTAAGTGTAGCATTTTCGTGTGTCTGGCTTGAAATGTAAAATTATTTTCCTTATCTAGAATTGTCCACCAGACGCCCCCTGTTGGAAAGAATACCCGTCAAACGATAGATATTGACATTAGCCCACTGGCTGTCCCCCTTCAGATAACGCCAGTCAAGAAGTCTCGGAAATCTGTAGCGATCGCAGAACAAGAAAGTTCAACGCCCGCCAGCTGCGAACCCTATCAATCACCAATGACCGCTGTATGGTATGTGACTTGTCTCATTATTCAAATGTTGTTTTCTAACAATAACATTTTTTCTTAGTGGAACTTCCTTGATTGATAAGAGTCCCACGACCAGTGAAAGTATGACAGAGAAGGGTAAATTGTCCGTTTCTAGACGTAGTACCAGAAAGTCGACTGTACATAAATATGTTCACAACGCAGAAGCTTCTGCAGATGAACTGGTGAATCGTTCGGGAGTTTCCAGGTAAGATCACAATTTATCAATACGGTTTTTTTTTTAATACGGAGTTTACAGTTTAAGCATTGATCCGGTAGACGTTGTTGAAAGTGTATCACCGATAAAAACGAACGATACTGCAACACCTCTACGTACCCGCCAATCCATGCGCGTTTCCAGAAATGCTACGGTCAATGTTGAACAGCCGGCTTTTGCGGAAGAATCGATTCAGGATGAACTGCAAACCTCTGCAGACGTTTGTTCTGTTGGTCACATGTAAGTTATATAGGGGTTGGGTCATCGTTAAACATAACGGTCATTTAGGGGTAGTGGACGTTTGGCATAATTTCGATCTGCTAAAAAAAAACATGGCATAACTATTTATTTCCTCAGAAAACGATCTTTCAAAACAGAGTTGGTCGTTACATATGACCAGTGGTGGTATATGTACTGTATTTTGATATTTACAGTTTGCTATTAGACATTTTTCATTACGACCAAATTGAACACACGCAAAAGTGAACCGTCGTGAGAGAAAATTCCATCTGACATTTCTGTACCGTTTTCTCTAGGCGACGAAACATTTTTGCTGCATCCAGCAGATGGTTCAAAAAATTGTACAGCATACTATTTCGTTGATTGCTGGCATACTATGATGTTTATTATATGTAATCAAATCATAAGAATGCATCCTAGAGAGTTCGAGCTGTTTAGTGGAATGCCTGTAACTAGAAATGAGAAGAAACATTAGTATTTTCCATTTAATTTAAACTACCTTTGCTTATCTTGACAGATACGCGTATTTCGTCTACAATGTGCAGACTTCTTCTAGATCTCCAGCCCGTAAGCTAGCAAAATGGCTAGTAAAAGAATTTCAAGGTATCTCCGAGCAATTTCCAACAAGCTCAGTTCGCAACTCTCAAGAATTTGTACAACAGCTACTAGTCATCAGGTCATATAAATGATAATGAAGTAATGGTATCTATCGACGTCACGGCCCTTATCCCTAGCATACCGATCATAGACGCAATTAACCAGGTTCATTCTATAAACTATTAAAATAAGCCCCTACGGGGAATCCTCTCCATTCCTCTGTGAACTGTTTATGGCGAATCTGGAAACATACCTAAAAGCGAAAGGATTACTCCCAACTCGTTGGTGGAGATACGTCGACGACATCTTCGCCGTAGTGAAACAAGACGATCTCTCCTTCATTCTTCAAGAAGTCAACAATCTCCACAGAGACATTAAGTTCATTGATGAAATAGAAAAGGATGATAAACTTGCATTCCTCGATCTTCTAGTAGTGAGAGAATCATCTCCTTTAGAGTTTGAAATCTTCAGAAAACCCACAAACACCCAAAGAGTCATCCCTTACACTTCAAACCACTCTTTTCAGCACAAAATGGCCACTCTCCCCCACATTATCCACAGGATAATGACCCTTCCTCTCAATAAAACCGGAAAAGCCAAAGAATTAGCATATATCTTCGAAACTGTCAGACTCAATGGTTACGAAAAGAGGACAATTCAAGCGATCATCAACAGATGGGAAAAACATCTTCATAGGAAATCACAAACAACCCTTTCCGACTCACCTGAACGCATGAAACGTGTATCCGCCCCCCTTCGATGAAGACATTACACAACAGCTGAAACCATGACTTAGGGAATTTGGTTTAGACTTAGTTTTCTCTAGTAGGCACAATCAGATAGCATCGTTGTTAGGCTCCACCAAAGATTCAGTAGACATATTAGGTAAAGCAGGGGTATACAGAATCAAGTGTAAACACTGCAGCAAAATATATGTAGGTCAAACAAAGAGAACCTTGGCAACAAGATTCAAAAAGCATCTAGCGGAGGTGACTACGGCTGTCAAACAGAACGAGATAGGAATTTCACATAACTTCAAATCGACAGTCGTAGAACACATCTTCACGGAAAATCATGACATAACGACGAATGACATCACAATATTACGGACTACATCTACACCCTGGAAATATGACGTCGCAGAAAGCTTAGAATTAAACAAACAAGAACACAAATCTACTAAACAAAGACCAAGGCAACGGTTACACATGGCTCTTCAACTTATTACCTAAACGACAACAAAGCCGTCGCAGCGGAGCACCCGTTGCTGCACAATAATTAGGTTAGGTATAGGGAAAACAAGCGAGGTAGATATTAAGTACATTTGTTTTTGACTCAGGATAGGCATAAACAAAATAATGATAGAATAGGTATACACAAAATAATGATAGGTAGACGTTTTGTATCGTGATAAACGTTTTGTATCACGTTTTGTAACGTGGCGAAGGTTTTCTTTCAGTCGAGTTATTAGTATACGACACTGAAGAAGTCTGCATATTGTAGACGAATTACGCGTATCTGTCAAGATAAGCAAAGGTAGTTAGGATTCCCATGTGTTAATGGGTTCGAATGTAGGGTCCAGGTAGTCTCTGTTGCGTGACGAACCAGTCTCAGACTGAAAGTACAAATCGACGACAACAGAATTTCACAGCAGGCGACTGTCTAGCGAAACACGTACATTTACCATTACTGCTGCACAGTTCGTAGTTGAAGGCTTTCTTTGCCATTCCAAAACATTCAATCGTATATAGCGTGTCAAGTGCAATGACGTTGATGCTGTTAAGGCAGTCGAGCGCATTTCCCATCATAAAAAGACATTCGACTGTATCAGGAATCGCGCCCTTGATCATGGAACATGCCAAAGTACACATTGTCCTCAGATAGCTCGGTCGGTAAGAGCACACATCAAGCCAAAAGCGGCGGGTTCAATTCCCGCTCCTGTCAAACGGGAATCTTCCGGCTATCAATTAATGTGGAGGTGCTCCTAGAATACCAAATTGGCGAAACCTTGTTGAAATGAGCGCCAGTTAGAAGAAGAAAGAGAAGCAAACTCTCTGCGAATAGGGTTTTTGACGTAGGGCTACGTCTTTGTTTTCAATACAGGGATACACGTCGCCAGTACGAGAATTTGGAGCGTCACGAAGTATGCTTAGGTTTTGAACAATAATAACTAATTCATTTCATGACCGATCTTCAAAATCTTTGCACCAATCTATCTGAAATAATTGTACGCATTTTCAACCTTAAGCAATTGAAAATAACGTAAATACAAGGTAATATCTTATAATGTCGATTTTCCCGAGTAAATTTATCAAATGCACAGTATAATCCTAGCACAGACTGCATATTTGAGTAACGAACGTATCCTAGAAGGCAGTCACGAAGGTTATATAAGGGGTACACCTTCGCATTCGGCAGTCGTGGTACTGGTAGAGTAAGAATTGCTGAAGGAATGCATTTGGCGTCAGCAAGCATCCTGGAGGATACACTGGCGAGCAGTCGTTGGTGGTGCAGTTGGCTGTTGGTGCCGTGCCGATGCTTCCACGCTGCGAGAAACATGGCTGCTGAAGCCTACGCGTTGGACAAGGATCATCCCACGTCACCTGCAGATGGCAGCTGAACCAAGAATACCAAGAAGAAAGCCCAAGTTTAAGTTCGAACAATGTTTCTCCCCCGTCAACTAAATCCGTCCTTTTCAGGACGACCAAATCAGTTTGCCAACTAAAGAGTTTGTTTGAGTGAATTTTTCTCTTGTGCTCTTTGAAATTTCATCGCCCCGGCTGAAAATGGAATTCATTAAATGCCACGTCCCGTAGTAAATGACAAAGAACGTTGAACGACCAACGAACAAAATTCTAGGACGGATAATTCGAGCCGAACTGTGACACGTCAGACCGACCATGTGGTTGGGTTCGTTGTAGTTCCTAGTTGTGCATAGCGGATTAGTTGTTGGCCGTATATAATAAATATTTCATTAAATGACTCAGTATTGAACACAACCAATAGTTAAATAACTTGTTTGCAGTTTGCATTTTTTTTTCAATCGCTGCTCGCTGTTTGCTGGTACGTAATGATTTCCCTATCACAGTCTTCTTTTTCATATAACTAGTTGTTTAATGCTGGTAATGTTCTCTTCAAATTCCCTTGAACCCAAAATGGCCCTCTTCAGGTAACTTTTTAAACAATCGAGCGATCTAGATTGCACATTGCTGCGTAGTTCTACGTCACCTTTGCGCACAACCCCAGGGGGCTGTACCTTGTAGTTTTCATCTAGATGTATGAAATACATATATTGAACAAAAGTTATTCAACTGATATTGATCATTCCTTGTCGAACGTTCGAGTGTGCAAGATCAACTTCGTTAGCTCCGCAATCGAATTACGTTTTGGATATTGCTGTTTTTTCCCACGATCGTGGGTTTTTTTTTCTGCACTAAGGCTGGTGTAACAGCTGGTAAAATCGTGCCACAGTGCGACGTTCGGACGAAGGAAGTGGCCTTTACAGGCGAGCCTAGTAAAGGACCATCCAACGATCCGTAATTGACACCGAAAGTGGGAAGAATATTGTTCTCCCCCACGACGGCTATCATCATCATCATCATCATCACATCTCATCAACACCGCACCATCCCATCGCGTCGATCGAGGCTTTGTTCTTCACGCACCCGGAGGCTTTACAATAGCCTGTGTGCAGACCGAGAAGTAGCAGCCGCATCATACCAAAGTGTAACAATAGGTAAACATTTCTTTTTATTTCCACTTTGCTCCACTACTCTCTGACGATAGAGGACAATCCCCCTAGCAGGCAGAAGTACCTCACCGGTAAAAAATATTTCATTTATTTATTTATAATTTTTTTTTTTGTATATATATATTATTTTTTCTTTGGTTTGAAATATTTCTTGTTGATTAATCCTCCCAGATAACAAGAAACCTTTCTTAATATTGATTAGTAATCTATAAATATTTATTAGTATTCTATAAGTATATTTTTTTTTTTGGTTATTGATTAATCCACCAATAAGTGGACGAGATTTTCTTAATTTTTGAATTTATTTTTTTTCTCTCTGTGATAGGAGCTGTGTATGTGAATTTTTTTTGAGCATGTTTTAGGTTAATATAATCGCTGCGATAAAATAAATAACTAACCTACGTATCAGTTCCAAAATCTTTATTGTGGTTTACATTTTTATAGTATATTTTGTTTTTTTTTTATCAATTTCAATTTTTCTTCCTTATATTGAATTGAACATTATTATTTAATTCTCATCGTGGGCGTTCTAAGTCCCCACGATGGATAAAAATAATCCGAGCCGGGGTTCCTATTCTACAACCTTTTCCCCATTTACCTTTAATGGAGACAGAACAAGCTTCGAAGCCAACACCAACCGAAGCAACTTCTGGTACATCCTCCTCCGAGCTCCCCCGCCGGAAAGCTTATCCACCCGGATCTAAAGGTCCTTTTCTGGTTTTCTTTCGGCCCAAGAGTAACTCTAAGTGATCGTGAAGAAGCTAACAGGATTGTCGCCTCAGAGCTTTTTTCTCTAGAATACCACGTGTATCTTCCCTCGCACGTAGTAGAAATAGCCGGAGTGGTCACCGAACCGTTTTTGACGTGCGCTGACATCAAGTCCCATGGAACTGGTGGGTTCAAAAATCGTGCCGTTCCATCAGTTCAGGTACTTGATGTCAGGCAAATGAACCATGTGTCATCCGATGGCACAAAAAAGCCCTCAAACTCGTTTCGTGTAATCTTTTCTGGAGCTGCCCTGCCGAATTTCCTCGTGTTGGGGAAGCTTCGTTTATCTGTTCGCCTCTATGTACCGACGGTCATGCACTGTGACAAGTGCCAGCAGTTGGGTCATACTGCACCTTACTGCTGTAACAAAGCACGATGCGGCAAATGCGGTGAGCAACATGTGGAGGGTCCCTGCAGTACGGACCCCAAGTGTATATGCTGTGGGGAAGCTCCACATGATCTAGCTGTATGCCCGAAGTATATAGAGCGGGAGAAACACCAAATTCGTTCGCTGCAGCAGCGGTCGAAGCGGTCTTATGCAGAGATTCTTAAAAACATCCCACCGGCCGCTGTTCCACCAGCCCAACCAGACAACAATATATTTTCTTCCCTGCCCATAGATGATCAGGGCTCAGACTTTGAGGATGCTGAGGAGTACTCTGTTGTTCAGACGGGAGCGAAGAGAAAGCGCGCTACAGCAAGACGTCAACGGCACCGTCAACAAGCATCTCAAAACGCGCTGACTGTAGAACAGGCCTCTCACCCTCCTCTGAACAATTTAAGAAGTGGTGGCAATACAAAAAAAGTTTCTCCTCCAGGTTTTAAACCACTGGCTGGTGACTTTCCGCCACTTCCGGGAACATCTAAAACCCCAGTTGTTCCAGTTTTTTGCCCAGAACGCCAACTACCAAGGCATCCGGAATCTCGACCGTGTCAAGTCGAAGACTCCGAAAAAATGTCTCTTTCTGGGATTGTGGAATTCATCTTCACCATATTCGAGGTCTCACTGACAACGAGGAACCTCATCAACATGATCCTTACATTTGTAAAACCTCTTCTAAAGAAACTGTCTTCAAAATGGCCTCTTCTTGATTCAATCATATCTTTCGATGGATAATTTATCCAATGAGGTCGGGGATATGATCGAAGTACTACAATGGAACAGTAGAAGTATTCTAAAAAATTTGGACGGTTTTAAGTTTTTGGTTCACAAATCGCATTGTGACGTATTTGCTCTCTGTGAAACATGGCTCTCTGCTGATAAAGATTTCTCTTTCCACGATTTTAACATTATTCGGCAGGATCGAGGGGACTCATATGGAGGGGTGCTATTGGGGATTAATAAGCTCCACTCCTTTTATAGAATTGATCTTCCCTCGATGACAGGCCCTGAAGTAGTTGCATGCCAAGTGACAATTCGAGGCAAAAGTTTTAGTATAGCCAGCATATACCTGCCGCCGAATACGGCAATATCCCGCAGGGATCTTTCGACTATTTGCCTCGCAATGCCAGAGCCACGGTTGATATTAGGAGATTTTAATTCCCACGGTACAGCCTGGGGGTCACCGTACAACGACAACCGTTCTGCATTGATACTAGACCTCATGGACTACTTCAACTTGACTATTTTGAATACTGGGGAAGTAACACGCGTGGCTCCACCTCCAAACCCTGGAAGCAAATTAGACCTCTCAATCTGTTCGAATTCACTATCATTGGATTGCACGTGGAAAGTGATTCAAGATCCCCATGGTAGTGATCACCTGCCTATCAAAATTTCAATCACCAATGGTTCGTGTCAATCTCGTTCGATCGACATTGCGTACGACCTCACGAAATGCATAGACTGGGGTAAATTCGCTGAAGCGATCATCGATGGCGAGCAATCGGTCGAAGTCCTTCCTCCGTTGGAAGAGTATCGGTTTTTATCCGGGTTAATCCTCAAATGTGCGATCGACGCACAGCGCAGACCGGTACCAGGATCAACCATTCGCCGACGTTCGCCCACTCCGTGGTGGGATGACGAATGTACTGATGTCTACCGTGAAAAATCCGTCGCGTTTAAAGCATATCGGAAGCGCGGTTCGCGAGATAACTACGAGCGGTACATAGCTCTTGAGCGTAAATTTAAGAGCCTCGCCAAAGCCAAGAAACGCGGATATTGGCGTCACTTCGTTGAAGGGCTATCGCGTGAGACGTCGATGAGAACTCTTTGGACCGTCGGGAGAAGAACTCGCGATACTCAAACCAATCGTAACGAATTGGATGCGCCCTTTTCTATGCTTGAATTCTCTCTTGCTCTTCTTTCATGCAATAATTCTGCGCCAGGAATGGATAAAATCAAGTTTAACTTGTTGAAAAACCTCCCAGACGTCGTAAAGAGGCGCTTGCTGAACTTATTTAATCAGTTCCTGAAGTGCAATATTGTTCCGGATGAATGGAGGCAGGTTAGAGTTATAGCTATACAAAAACCCGGGAAAGCCGCGTCGGATTACAACTCTTATCGTCCAATTGCGATGTTGTCGTGTATACGGAAGCTGCTAGAGAAGATGATTCTCCATCTGCTCGACAAATGGATTGAATCTAATGGCTTTCTATCTCATACTCAATTTGGTTTCCGCAGAGGCAAAGGAACGAGCGATTGTCTTGCGCTGCTTTCAACGGAAATACAGCTGGCCTATGCCCAAAATGAGCTAATGGGTTCAGTTTTCATGGACATTAAGGGGGCTTTTGATTCAGTTTGTGTAGACGTCCTTTCAGACAAATTCCACGAGTGTGGCCTTTCACCATTACTAAACAACTATTTGTACAATTTGTTGTCTGAGAAACATATGAGCTTTTCTCATGGGTCTTCGACAACTTCACGAATTAGCTACAAGGGTCTCCCCCAGGGCTCTTGTTTAAGCTGTCTTTTTTATAATTTTTATGTCAGAGATATCGATAGCTGCCTCCTGGAAAATTGCACGCTAAGACAGCTTGCGGATGACGCCGTTGTTTCAATTTTAGGACCAGGGGCGAACAACTTGCAGGGACCGTTGCAGGATACTCTAGACAATTTGTCTACCTGGGCTGTAAAGCTGGGTATCGAATTCTCTCCGGAGAAAACTGAGTTAGTTGTTTTTTCTAGGAAGCGTGAACCAGCACAAATACCGCTTCAACTCATGGGTAAAACAATAACTCAAAGTTTGTCTTATAAATACCTAGGGGTCTGGTTCGATTCTAAATGCACCTGGGGAAAGCACATTAAGTATCTGATTCAGAAATGCCAGCAGCGAATAAACTTCATGCGTACTATCACCGGAACATGGTGGGGAGCCCACCCGGAAGATCTGATAAAGCTGTATCGTACAACAATTCTGTCGGTTCTCGAGTACGGTAGTTTCTGTTTTCAATCCGCCGCGAAAACTCATATTCTGAAGCTGCAGCGAATCCAGTACCGTTGTCTTCGTATCGCGTTAGGCTGCATGAACTCAACTCATACTATGAGTTTAGAGGTATTAGCAGGAGTTCTTCCTTTATCAGATCGTTTTGTGGAGCTATCGTTCCGGTTCCTCATCCGCTGTGAGGTGTTAAATCCATTGGTAATTGAAAATTTTGAAAAGCTAATCGAACGAAATCCTCAAACGAAGTTTATGACACTGTACTATTGGTACATGACTCTGGAGGTGAGCCCTTCTTCGAATGTTCCTAATCGTGATTACTCCCAAGACTTCTCTAGTTCTACTGTAGTTTTTGATCTGACCATGAAGCAAGAAGCTCGCGGAATACCAGATCCACTCCGTTCGGAGTACATTCCATTAATTTTTGCAAGTAAGTTTGGCCATATCAGATGTGACAGGAAGTTTTACAGAGAGATCGAAGTAGGTCGCGCTCCGGGACTGACGTGTTTGTGCTTCGCTGCTTATTTTATCTGCAAATTTTCGAGAAAATTAGATATTTAGTGGAAATTATTGTGTAGTGTTGAACTTTTCATCTTGATAATGATTCGGTCAATAAAGAGTTGATTGCGGTCCAACACGAGGCTTTCGACTGGTGTAAAAACAAAGTGTCCCCGATGCAGACGGAACCCCGAACATACAGCCTTGCGGCGACAGGAGGAGCTCGAGTTCACCTGCGTCACTCGGAGATGTTTGGTCAATGGTCGTGGAGCGTTCACGGTCGACCATCTCCTTAAGAACAGAATGTTATCTGGAGGGTACGCGGACCTGCTCTGGTTGCTCGATGTTACAACCACAGCAATGGAATGTTCTGGAAACCCGGGTGAGCTCTTTCCATTTTCTCCTTTTGTGCCCCATTCCAATATTTTTTGTTTCGATATGTATGTATATGTATGTGTATGTACACTCAGTGGCATGGGAGAGGCCGGGCGGGGTTTTGTTGGCGGAAGACTCCATGTTCAGCCTCCTGTAACTTTGTTAATTGTCGGTGTTTTTGGATGAAGGTTTGACGGCATTGTGCAAAATGTGTGGACCTGGTGTGATCAGGGTTTCATGTTGATAGGGTTTATGGATTTGGGGTTGTCGTGGCGTGTGTGAGGGGAGTCATTTTTGGACGTGAAGATTTCAAGGGTCCGTGTTTCTGTGAGGGGTTTGGGTGGCATATTGGAGGTTTCTTCGGGGCTTGTAGGGGTGCGGAGGATTGTGTGGGCGGGATTTGAACTGTTTCCATAGGGTGGTTTGGAATGCAGCTGCGTCGGGGCTGACGTACCAACGTGGGCATTTCCCTTTTTCACCCGATGCTGACCTTGCTGAGGTGAATTTTATTAATAATACTGTATAACACTGTATACGTAGTTTTCACAAACCAATTCATACTGAATGCCATATTTTCAAAGTTCTTCGTGGGTTACACTAGTTGTTTGGGATATTTCACGCGTAACAAATCATGTGTATTAATAAGATGGATTCACCTCGGCTTTTTTTTTTTTTGCACCGATGTTTCGGCGGGGTTAGTATTGGGTGAGGGTAGGGGGTGCTCGTGTTGGTGTGTCAACTTTGACGCCAGCTGTGGTCCGGACCACTTTGTGGAGGTACTTCAAGTTTTGTCCACATTGTTTTCTGTATTTTTGTAGGCTGTGGAGAGGTTTTTAGTGTGCTACCTGGGTCCTTCACAGGGGTGCGGATTTTTGGGGTTGCTGTGTCCAGGGATGGCTTTTTTCGCATATGTTGTGATAGCTTCGGGTCTATGGGTTTTGTCGGCATGAGGTTTTGATCGCATAAGGTCTATACATTAGTTATTGGATTGTCAGATTTTCATTTGGAAGTATTGATGGTTGGCGGGGAGACGGGGGGTTTAACAACGTGGTTTTTGGGGGCAGGGTTTTGCTCGGTTTTTTCTTTTTTTTTTTTTTGCTACTGAGTGTATGTGTATGTTTGTGTATGTATACATGTGTATGTATGTGTGAAGGTTCATTTAATTTTATAATGCATAATATATATATATATATGATCACATCACTTATCAAGGTGAATCCTGATCCATCGAGCCCTACCCTAGTAACATAGAAAACCCTCCTGTGACCTTTGTGGGGATGCAGAGGTAAACACGGTCCCTAATCAGCAAAGGTCACACTAACTTTCCTTCCCTATTCCCAACTGATTGCAAGGACGTGGCCGGCGCCGTTATTGATTATTAAAGAAATTGAGTCACTGAAACGTGTACGGTGAGAATGGTCGGTTACTCCCAGCCCCATTCAGTTGATTCATTGTGCAATTTCACTGATTCTGATCAATCACGGAGTAGCAACCATCGATACGTGCAGTCAGTCAAGCTAAGCTAAGCTAAGCTAATCAGATGTGACAGGAAGTTTTACACCGACGGGTCAAAAGCAAATGATTCCACTGGATTTGGTGTTTTTAACGAAATTCATAGCGCCTCCTTCAAACTACAAAATCCTTGCTCCGTATACGTCGCAGAGCTGGCGGCTATACACTATGCATTAGAGCGAATTGCCTCTCTTCCCTCCGATAAATTTTTCATTTTTACGGATAGTCTCAGCTCACTTCAGGCTATTCGTTCGATGAGGCCAGCAAAGCACTCACCGTATTTCGTTAGCGAAATACGATCTCTTTTGAGTGCTCTATCAAACAATTCCTACACCATCACCTTGGTTTGGGTCCCTTCTCATTGCTCCATTTCGGGTAATGAGAAAGCAGACTCACTTGCCAAGGTGGGCGCTATGACAGGCGATATATATGATCGACAAATCGCCTTCAACGATTTTTTTGCTATTTCCCGTCAACAGGCCTTGATCAGCTGGCAACAAAAATGGGATGCAGGGGATCTGGGCAGATGGTTACATTCTATTCTCCCACAGGTATCGAAAAAATCGTGGTTCAGAGGGTTGGATATTAGCCGGGATTTTATCAAGGTAATGTGTCGTCTAATGTCCAATCACTACTCGCTAGGCTCGCATTTCTATCGAATAGGGCTCTCAGACACCAATCAATGCGGCTGTGGTGCAGGTTATCAGGACATCAACCATGTTGTCTGGTATTGCCTCGATTTCGAAATTGCCAGATCTGATCTTTGCGCATCCCTACGGGCCCGAGGGAAACCAGAGAAAGAAGATATCAGAGATGTGCTGGGTAAGCTGGACTTGGACTATATGGGGCTAATTTACAAGTTCTTGAAACAAATTCGTTTGATCCTCTCTTAGCTGTTGTTTTAACATGTCCACCTCGCCCCCTCCCCCGTAATACCGCTTCCGTTGTATCGTTACAGCTTAACGCAACGCAACATCTACGCCAGACCAACAGCAACAATTTCGCATCGCCAACCTGCCGTTGAAAGCTAACGTTAAGATTCCTACTTCCCCATTCCTACCCGAATTATTGTAATCCCTAACCTCGACCAAGTCGCGAGTTTTTCGGCTTTCCAAAATTAACATAGTTAGTAAGTTACTGTCATTATAAAAATGAAAAAGAAGTCGGCTCCGTTATGCCTATGGCACTTGAGCCTCTCAAATAAACGAGTAAGTAAAAAAAAAAAAAAAACTGATATTGATATGATGCCAAGTATGATATTTAATCCGAAAATAATAATAATGATGGAAAAATGTGCGTTTATGCCGAATGACAATCACTTTTTTAATATTTCGAAATTATCCCAAACGGCCTGCTAACGCTTATATATTCTTACTACTTCGCGTTAGAATATCATAGCATTTAGCGCAGTCCTGATAAACCACTAAATTATGCTGCTGGACCGGAAATACATATACTAATCTACTTGGGATAATGGAGATTCAAGAGCTTCTAGTAATAGTAATGATTGTTTTCTGTTTTACCAGTTCCATCACCTCTGCGGCTGAAGATAACACACCTTCATTCTTCAGAGAGGATACGGTTTGTGAAGATGCCGAGGCCCGAAATAACGAAAGCGTGCATGTCCTTGAAATAGAGAAGTCAACCAATCACGTTGACGCTGAAGAGGTCACATCGACGAGGTATGCTCGCTCGTATACGGAAAGTTTTAAGCCAAACCAATCGACCCCAGAATTGGTCGCGTCTAAGCAGTCTTATTGCTCAAGAAGAGCTACGGTGTCGTCCTCTACTCCACTGCAAAATCACGTGGAAATGAAACTACCAAACCACGTACTTGAACTGCAAATGATGACACCTGAGAAGAGAATCACTCGCAAGTCATTAGCGGCTACTGCCACTAATTCACCCAAAGTTAGTCATACAACCAGCACAGTGATGAAGAGTGAATCTAATTTATGTCGAGAAAATCAATCTGTACAGGATCTTCCAGCAAGGTTGTAATGCGTGTGTTTATAGCACTGAGAGATAATTTGACTTATCATGTTGTTTTTATTTATTTAACATCTTAGGAGTAATGACTCTATGGATGATGATCTTAGCAGTTCGGTCATGAACACTGCAACGGGAATCTCTGCCATTGACGAAACTAATGCTGTTCAACTTATCACCCCAGAAATTAATAATCTCACGTACAGCTCACACTCGCCGGACAAGAAGCCCTTCTCCGCTGATTGTGACAATGAAGATTTAACGAATGCAAATCATGATTCATTGTCTACGTTAGATTTGGAAGGTGTAAGCACTGAAGTACAAAACGCAGACAAAGATGATCACCAAGAACAATCGATCGTTTCTGAAGTGGTACGTATTATTTTTCGGCATACTGGCAGTTATCTATACATTTCAAATTTCCATAGGTTTTCACCACACCTGCACGTCAAGTAAGGAGTTCTCTTCGATCATCTGGGACATCTATCGGTGGCAATAATATCGATAGACTTAGTGCATCGGTGGGAAAACCGGTAAAAAAATCATCGAATGGTACACCGCTTCTTAAAAAAGCATTCTTTGCCATGTGTACGCCATCGCGTTCATCTGGTAATTCTGATTCGTTTGATTTACGAGTTGAAACACCAGTTAGTGCTAAACATAATCCAAATACCCTGCGGCGCTCTTCAAGAAGGTCAACGATAACAGCAAAGGTATCGACTGGGTACGCTATTTCGAATGTTGTAGCAAGTGCTGGATCACCCACTATAGATTCAGAGAAGTCGACTGAAAAATTTGCAGGAACAGATTCCTCGCTGGTAAGTTTTAATTCGTACGTTTTTGAGATACACTATTTGTACAATGACCCAAACATTTGAGAGGAAAATATGCTGTCTATCATCATGCATATCGACCACTATTATTCTTACATCATTAACTGCTTCTCCAGGAATCAAGCAACACCTCTCTGTGTTAAAAACACGATTTAAAAAACTAGGTTTTATGACTATAATATATATAAAATTTTTACAGATATCTCAAACGACTTCAAAAATAGACATTCCATTAGCGACGCCAATGTTAGTTGACTTTGAGCCTGAAACTCATGTTTCAATCGTCGAACAACAAACAAATCCTGATGTTGGCATGCCATCCAAGGAGGCAGGCAACTTCTTGGTAGATTCATCAATGATTGAACACTCACTTGTGAGCTCCGCCATGGTTCAAAACCCTCGACGAATATCGCGCGCCAGAGTGTCAACAACTGGTGCACGTCAGAATGCTGATCCGGAAACATATTCTCAAAACGATTCCACGCTTCCGGAAGTAAACAAAAACATTCAAACTCCGGCGATGAACGATGTGGAACCAATGCTGTCGCCTAAAACCATTGAAAATCCAATGGTAATATAGCCGCGTTTGATTTTAAAAGTTTCTTGACATTCTTTTCCTATTTTTATTCAGAAAAAACACATGTCGCATATTCAAGAGAAAACAGCTCGTGTTAAAACACCAGGATCTGCACGGAAATCGCTGCTGATAAAGAAAACCGAAGTAACACCAGATAAACCGACATCCACCAACCACAGCGCTGGTCTTTTGGATATTGTTTCCACCCCTGACTACAGCAGTCCTGCAAGAATGTCTCGTCGTTCTTCAAGAAAATCAACTATTGTTTCCTACGATGCTGAATGCATTGGTTCAACGTTAGCTGATGAAATGACTACAATGGGAGAAACACATTCTGAATCGATTGTCGAACAAAAAGATGCGTCAATAACAGAAGGTGATGCGTCCCAATCATTTAAGGAGAACTCTGTTATGATTGAGTACGCTTCTGAAGCTGCCAATGTATCCCTCACTTCTGAACACACCAGCCCAAATACAAGAGGGTCGCGTTTTTCAAGAAGATCAACTATTGAGACAAATGATTCGAAACTTGCTTGTGATGATGCTGAATCAGATGCTTCAGATCAGCTCACTCCCGACGTTTCTTTGAACAAAGGTTCACCCCGGAAACAAATGGAAATATTGACCGAAGACTTACAAACATCCGTGGCAGCTTCACCACCGGTAAGATAGGAACGTTCAGATTTTAATATTATACTAAGTACATGACATTTTTATAGGTGATTAATACGCTTCGGACACGAAAAACATTTTCAACGCCGGTTGCAGTTGATTTTAAACAAGACATGACTCCAGCATCGGTTAAAGAATCCCGGATATCAAGTCCGTCGGCTAGCAAGAGCATTACAATAATGAAACAACTTTCCGAATCCATCGTTGAAGACCCAAATAAGCCAACAGTAAATAAAAAGATTCTGTCGCCAGCAAAGAAGGCATGTGACATAAGCAAAAATGTAACGGAACTGTCGTTCGAAGACAAAACACCGGTTCAAAGATCTTTTTCAAGAACGTCAACAGTAGGTGCTAAATCATCACCAAAGATTGGAATCAGTATTGACACACCAGAATCTAATAGAAAATCAGTGCTAGCGACTTCACCAGTGCAAATTTCTCTATCAGAGAAACACGATCTATCAATGAATGAATCTATTTCTACACCATCTAATAAGGATCTCGTTGTTAGTGGAACCAGTGATCGTATATTAGAGGTAGTCTCTACCCCTCCAAACAGCAGGTTTTCACGAGCATCGCGTTACTCAAAAAGATCAACGATTGATTTCGACAACAGTGAAAGTTCAATATCTTCGCTGATCAATCGATCTGCTGATAAGAGTTCTACGGCGGTGGAAGAACTTTTTGAATCGATCGTTGAACAACCAGATACAGAACAAGCTAGTGTGTCTACGCCATACAAGGAGACTCACAAAACTCGAAACTCTGCTGACACCTTCAAGGACGTGTCCACTATTGTAAACAGCCCTGCACGAGCTAGAAGATCAACAATTGAATCGAAGCCTGTCTTTTGTGAGGCAGAACCAGTTGATTCAAATGATAGCGCTGTTTCCAATGTAAGCTTTGATTTATCCCCGAAACAAACGGAAGCTTCTACAGGAAACTTGCAAATGTCTGTGTCAGATTCTCCATCGGTAAGTCTGTTTTTAAATATTTTGTAACAGAACCATAATCAAACAATATTACTTACAATGCAATAATATGAAATAAAACTCAATAATAATTTAATATACTATTTGCAGGTAAAGTTAACGCCCGGTGTTCGAGCTAGTTCCAGGAAAATTGCAACATCGACATCCTCTACGCCAGTCTCTACACCACTACAGAAAACAGCAACATCGATCGGAAAGCCAAGTTCCACTAGCAAGAGAACTACAATGGCAAAGAAAATGTCCACATCTATGGTTGAACAATCAGATGAGTCAATGACATCGTTGAACAAGTCGTTAGAAATGAGTGAAGATGTGGCAGAATATGAACAGTCGATTGAAAACATTAGCCCTGATCGAGTGTCCTCATCAAGAAAATCTACAATTTTAGCTATGGAATCAAAGCCTGTGCCACAGAATGTAGTCGATATTGATGTCAATTTTCATAATGAGACAGCTGTCGTCGAGCTACAAGATTCGTTAACGAAAGATTCTGAGCATTTTACACCTTCTAAGGAAACTTCCGTTATGATTGAAAAAACTGCTGACGCTTCCATGGTAGCATCTACTCCTGGTAACACCAGTTCGACGCGTTTATCCCGTTCTTCAAGAAGATCAGCGATTGGTAAAGAGGATTCTAGTCATTCGTATCGTGGTGAGAAACCAGATGCTACAAACGAGCTGAATATGTCCGCTGTAAGCATTGATTCATCCCCGGCACAAAAGGAAACGTCGACTGGGAACTTGCGTTCATCTCTGATAAATCCTCAATCGGTAAGTTAATTATTTGAAACCGTAGTTCAAACTTGAATGAGGATGAGTACGCTATATAACCACTGGGGGAATTTGGCATCACTGGATGTGTTTACACTACCTTTGTCGTCGATAAATCGAATGTGAGTGAAAAAGTGATCGGTGACAAAAGTTGAGTGTAGCAGGTGAGAACCAGTGTAAAAAGGTTATTACCCATTATTAACTGTGTGCCATATAAAAAAAGAAGATAAATAAAATAAAATAAAACGCGGCAAGTGTTAGAAGGCTGTTGCATTAAAAGCTTGCATTATTCAACTTGGCTTGAATAAAGCCGCATTGCAAACTTGGATGCATGTTTTTGCTTGCTAACTTGTATAAGGAGCTTTAAACTTGCTTGGAAAGCTTATAAGCTAGATTTGTGTTGCGTGAAAGCAATATCATACCAGTGATGCTAGTTTCACTGCAACCAAAGCGAAATCGAAACTGATAACCGCAAATACATATACATAAAAAAAGTTTAGATGCGTTTGCTTTTACCTGAGTCAAGGACAATCGGCGAAAATGGTAAAGAGCTGAATAATTAATAAAAATTATCGAAAACTCAAAAAAATTTCAGTACATCTCGATGCTCTGCAAAAAGTAGAGGAGCAAAGACATGGCGTAAAACCTAAGTTTACAAAATGTAGCTACAAGCAAGGTGATTTGTCTCTTGAAGGCAAGGATTAAATTACAGCAAACTGGCTAAAAGGTGTAACTGGGTCTCTTACTCAAAACGTAAATGCCGAACTTATTGCTCTAGCCATTAAAAACATCGATGGGTCTATCGCTCTCCGCCCAAGCAAGAAAGAGCGTGCCACACATAGCAATGAAACCAACTAAGTTCCTGCAGATGAACCTCCATGCAAAAGGAGCATCTGCTGTCATGATTCGGAGGTTTAGAAAACAGGGGCTGGGCGTGGTACTAATTCAAGAGCCATGGAGCAATAAAGGAAAAATACTTGGTATTCACACACAGAACTGTAAGCTGTTCTATGATGAAAAGCAGAGTACGCCTAGAACTGTTGTTTTGGTTGATGAAACACTGAATTGCTATCCCATTACAGAATTCTTCAAACGGGACATTGTCGCGGTTATGGTTGAGGTGCCTACCACCAGAGGAAAAACTGAGATCATAGTGGCTTCAGCATATTTTCCGGGTGATGCTCCTGAGGTGCCTCCTCCTGAGATCGACTCATTTGTCAAGTACTGCAGAGCAGATAATAAGTCATTCATAATTGGCTGTGATGCCAACGCGCATCATACTGTGTGGGGTAGTACGGATATCAACAGTTGAGGGGGGAGTGCTTATTGGAATATCTCTCATCAAATAATATAGACATATGCAATAAGGGAAACGAACCTACATTCTTAAATGCTATTAGGCAAGAAGTCTTAGATCTGACATTGTGCAATAGTGCAATTTATGAAAGAATTGCAAATTGGGAAGTTTCTGAAGAAACATCATTGTCAGATCATAGACACATTGTGTTCGAATGGGGTGGTGGAAATGATACGCAAAAAATAATATGGAATCGTCCTCTAACAGGGATGTTCCGTGATGGAACTCTAAATTGGAACGTCTGCGTAAAACATCTCGTAGGTTTT
Organism: Aedes japonicus; assembly: GCA_034211315.2. Lineage (NCBI taxonomy): Eukaryota > Metazoa > Arthropoda > Insecta > Diptera > Culicidae > Aedes > Aedes japonicus. The sequence goes on from JASCZW010000921.1 coordinate 231,208, forward strand.
TTAATAAAGCGAAAAGAACCTCAGATTGGACCCCCTATAAGAGTGCACTTACTGAGTACAATAAAGAAATAAGAAAATCTAAACTTGGGGCCAAGATCTTGGGTTCTAACGTGTGTAAACATAAGCAATAGTCCGGAAGTCGCAAGACTTCAGAGGGCTCTTGTAAAGGATCATACGATTGAACTTAGGAATCTGGAAACTAAGAATGAAGTTTTTACAAAAACTCTTAGTGAAACGTTAAAGTTGATGATGGAAACACATTTTCCTGGAGCATTTTTGTGTGTAGATCCAATCAGAGATGGATCACTTGAAGGTGAAAGAAGTTCTACAAGGACATCTCAAATGTCTGTTAGCACAAAAATCACCGCAAATGATTTGACTGATAAAATCTTTAAGAAAGCCAGGGTAGAAAATGCGTTGAGATCTTTTCAGCCTTACAAATCTGCAGAAATGGGCGGAATATTTCCAGCAGTGTTGATCTCGCCATTTATTGAGATTTTTAAGGCAAGTTTAAGACTCAACCACATTCCAACTTCATGGACACAAGTAAAAGTTATCTTCATACCTAACGTAGGGATGCGAGACAAGGCGCATCCTAAATCATACAGACCCATTACTTTCATCAGTCCTATCAAAGACTATGTAAAAAGTGTTGAGTTGTCAATTCATATTATATGAACAAGCATCCACTATCAGAGTTCCAGTTTGCTTACCAGTCTGGTAAGTCAACAGTTACGGCAATGCATGGTGTGGTTTCAAAGGTAGAAAAAGCTCTATCGGTAAAAGAAATAGCACTTTGTTCTTTCTTAGATATTGAAGGAGCTTTCGACAACGCTTCCGATTCATCTATGGCTCGTGCCATGAAGAAAAGGAACTTTGACATGAACATAATTAACTGGGTTCATAGCATGCTCGCAAAATAAGAAATTACTTCAGAGCTGGGAAGTTCGTCTATTACAGTACGGGCAACGAAAGGTTTCGAGGTTGTAGGTTTTGCAGACGATATAGTCATTATAGTGAGGGGAAAATCTGACATCATTTCAGAGAGAATGCAATGGGCCTTAAAATTTACCCAGTCTTGGTGTATCAAGGAGGGCCTTATCATTAATCCATCAATGGTACCTTTCACTAGGAAAAGCAAGTTTAGTCTAAAAGCGTTTCAGCTAGGAGGATTAAAGATTTATTTTAGTGAACAGGTCAAATACTTAGGAGTGATACCCGGCTCTCAGCTTACACATTTATTAACTAAGAGCATTCGACTGTCTATGGGCTTTCCTATATACTTGGGACGGATTTGCTTATAACGGCAAAACATCAATGCCTTAATTTGTATATTGTTTGGCGAGCACTCAATACCCTGGGAAGCTGTCTCCATTTTTGTAATGCAATACTGTAGAATACAACTAAACTTAAATGCATTTTGTAATATTTTTCTAGGTTACGCCCCGGGTCAGGAACGTTGGCATATCGACTGTATCTACACCTGTGTCAGTGGATTTTGAGCACGCCGTTCAAGTTAAAACACCGACATCTTTCAGAAAGTCTTTGCCGACAAACCACTCCACTAGTAAGAACGGTACAATGATAAATGAAACGGCCGAATCCATTGTTGAACAACAGGATAAATGCATAATAAATGCTGAAGTTTTGCCGTCACCAAGTAAACATGTGCCGGAACTTAATAACTCAATAGTCAAAAGTCCAGCTACTCTGCCACGAAAATCAACAATTGAATCTAAGGAATCAACACCTCTGCGAAAGGATACAGAAGAACAAGGTACTCAACAAGATAAGGCTGTCTTCAATGTTTCTAAATACCTTCAAAGTTCTGAGCAAGAGTCAGCAGCTGCTTTAGTCACGGTAAGATAACTAAACTAAAATAATAGAAGTTAATCTATAGAGAATGCGTGATTTTGTAGGATTCGTCAATTACACGAAGGCGGACTTCGCAATTTGGATCTCCTTTCGCTACGCCTCTTATGGGAACCAGTATTAAAACACCATCTTCCGTTAGGAAATCTCTGCTAAAGACAAGGTCAAGCGCAGTTTCTCTTATTGAATCCAAGAGCCCTACGTTGCTGAAGGAGCAAAATGAAGATTTAGTCGTTGAGCAACAAAATTCGATGAGAAGAGAACCTGAGGTTTTCACACCATCTAACGAAACTGCTCGTGTTGCAGAGGACACCAAGTCGCAACGTGTATCGCGTTCCACAAGACGACTAACGATCGCTTCCGACGATAGTGTAAGCATTGATGCAAACTCTTTGCTAATCAATCGTGCCACTGGTAAGAGGTCTACGAACGTAGTAGCGTTTTCTGAAGCGACCGTTGAAGAAGTTTCAACAACAGCACCTGAGATTTTCACACCAGCTCCGGAGGCTATTATTGTAGCTGGAGTCACTGTTGACACTTCTGAAATAGCTGTCAACTTAAGCACGGCACGAGCAACTCGTTCTTCTAGAAAATCAACGATGGGTACTATTGATACGACAATCGGACGCCTTGTTTCCAGTGAAGGCATTAATTCATCGCCTGGAGACTTACTAGCATCTACGACTGATTCCCCAATGGTAAGATTTGATTTTGTGCACATAACAGGACCATCATGAAGTACTTCGTTAATTGTACGAAGTACTATTTCTCGATGGTAAAACAGAACTAGCATATAAATATAGTGAAATTTAGTTGAGAAAAAATGGTAGTTCCACTTTCCTCCAATAATGCTTTATTTAAACTCATAGTTGACTCCATAGTCTTTTATTTATTTATTTTGATTTCACATTGAGTACCGTAATTGAACAATCCAGGTAAAACAAAAGATAGGTTAACAATCGCAGATTGCGCTAGGCAAAAATCGTTTTAAGAGCAGCCTAGAAAAATAATGTGTGTCTAAAGAGCAGAATGTATCATTTTATTTCTAATCGCTTCTTTACGATTCGCTTTCGCCTGCTCTCAACTTAGTATTCTAGAAGAACTTCCATAGTTATTAATTGAGGTCTTTCGATACGAACACCTATGCCCAGGAATGTCAAGAAAATTTTCAACCCGAAAAATTCTCTCGACCGGACCAGGGGTGCTCCTACCGACCGAGCTATCTGAGCCCCTAGATTGACTTATTTCATTTACGACGATACGATACGGACTTACTTCATTTTTGCAACTATGATGTTTAACTTTGACTTTACTCGGATTCTTCAATAGCCTGTTTCTTCAATGTACGTGTTGTATTGATAATGTCTTGACTTTTCAGTTATTTTTTGCTTGGGTTCTAGTTAACTATTTAATGTTTTCAATTCCAAATGTAAAGAATACAATTCTCGAGTAATTCATGTTAAGGGCCTAAAAGCCATTTGTAAACATTGACTTTAATTGTCGATTTCTCTTGAATCTTGAATCACTCTCGTGAAATAAAAGCAGCATCTGGTAGAAGAATGTTAGTTCTACCATATGGAGTAGCTGTATATAGTAGTATTCACGTGGTTCGTGAGAGATCAACGTTTAAAGTCATTGTTTACAAATGGCTTTTAGGCCCTAATCATAATTACTCGAGAATTATCCGACTTTCGATATAACTGTACAATGTGCAAGTAGGACAAACTATATTTATACTTGTTATATTTACAGGTTATGTGTACGCCAAAGCTGCGTGCTAGTGCCAGAAATCTTGCAACATCGACCGTTTCTACGCCTGTGTCTGTTAACTTAGAGTCCGGGTCTCAAGTTAAAACGCCAGCGTCGGTTAGAAAATCTCTGTTGATCAGCCGTTCCATCAGCAAGATGTCTACAATGGTAAAAGAAGATGAACACCTAAAGCCTGCAGTTTTCACGCCATTGGCAGAACTTGACCAGTCTATTGAAAACATGAGTCCTATCAGAGCATCTTCATCAAGAAAATCAATGATTGGTCCTATCGAATCAACACCAGTGCGGCCGAATATTATCAGTGTTGAACAAGAGCCTCGAAATGAGTCGGATGCCGCAACTAATGATCAAGCTATTCACAGTTCTGGGAAAAAAACCACTTATTACAGTGAAACATCACCAGCTACTTCCTCACCGGTAAGTTCATTAAATTTCGACAACTTATTCAAAACGATGTATCTGACTTTGTAAGCAATGAGGGGAAGAAAGCTTCAAACGTAAATTTATCAAAACTCTCAGCACTCCCACGGAAACTAGCATCAACATTAGGGGCTGTTCATAAACCACGTAGACTTAACATACAAAAATTCAAAAAATTGTATGGAGAAAAGTCTACGAAGGGGGGTTGAAATGTTCAAAAATGAGTCTACGTGGTTTATAAACAGGCCCTTATGTTAAAGAAATGTTATTCCTTGTGTTGGTGGTTCTAATTTGAAAGTGCTAAGCGTTTCAAGAATTTAACGATTGAATCTCTCGTCCCCTCTTTGTTTACAAAATCAGATACGTTGTTTTGAATGAGTTGTCGAGTAATATTAATTTCAATACTGTTAAGCTATAAGAAATGTGTGGTTTCAGACAACCAATACGCCTCGTACACGAAGGGCTTCAAAATTCGAATCTCCGATTGCAAACTCGTTGTTGGCTGATGTTCAACTCGGATCCAGCATCCAAACAACGGCATCAGTAAGCAAATCCGACCTGACAGTTCCATCAAATAGCCGACCTCACAACGAATCCTCAAATAGTGTGTATCACGAGCAAAATCAACAAGACACATCTTTGAGAGAATCTGAGCATTTCACACCACTATCTCAGAGGTCTTACATTGTCAGTGGAAACATTACTGATTCATCTTCAGTCTCCACGCCGCAACACATTCATGGACGAACATCGTGCTCAACAAGAAGATCAACGATTGGTGCCCAGGATACGAATGATGTTGATGAAAATGCAAAGGTTCAGATATTGCAGAGAGAAAATGCGCACTTGCAAGAGTCAATCGATATTCCACATGACGTGTTAAATTCGGAACACAAGCTTTTTACGCCGGCCAAAGAGACGACGGCAGTTGATTCTACCGCCGACGCGCCCCGTGATGACAAATGCGTTTCTACGCCAGCGTTGGACACTGTTTTCAAAACTCCTCGATCAATTCGCTATACGCGAACCTCACTAGTAGCGGTCAAGCGAACACCGACATCAACGGTAAAGAAAATGGAACTGCAGACCTCGGTGGCTTCCGGAACAGATGAACAGGAAACCCGTTCGTCCAGCTTTGCTGAACTAGATGCAGGTACAGTTTATTCAATTACCTAATTATACTAAACGCCAAACGTATTTTACATTAATTACTTCAGTTTGAACAGAGTGGTGCAATAGAACCCAATTATTTAAGTTATATATTTTTTAATCTTATCAAATTGTCAATGAGTCACGTAAATTGTTTGCTAAACTATGACAATTTCATGCTTAAAAATCGTTTTGCGTTTGGTTTCTCATGAAACGAGAAATCTCTTGCCATTATCAACAGTATTTTATCACATATAACTTCCATGAGGAAGCAAAACCCAAAGGCTTGCGACTTCCAACAAAGTAAAAACATCGAAATCGATGAGTTTGGAATCGTTCGTCAGGCAATTTCTCTTTCATACAAAAGATCTTTAATTTTTTTAGACGTTGGTACATTTTTATGGAGCATTGTCATTTTTGTTTCGCTCGTGTCCTCTAAATATATTATTTAACAAGTTCATTTATTTGTCTGTACTGCTTAATCGAAATTTGACGGAGCTAATTTTTCTTTTTTAATATTCTTCAACGATCTTAAATATAAAGTAAATAAAGAGGGGTAGAACCGATTATTCGAGACAGTCGCGAGCTTAGTCAGATTTTTCTATAACGGGTGTCATTTCAAAATTTTGAAAAATGATAGCGTTACGCTAGAGTGTAAGGTTTTTGAACACTAATAACTCTCATTCAACTGAACACAATGACTTCATTCATATACCATTTGATCAGAAAATCTACATAATTTTTGCATTGAAATTCCAACTAAGTACTGGCCACAGACTCGGGAAAATCAAGAAATGCGGGAACAATGCAGAAATTCAAAATCATCGTGAAATATGCGGGGAAAAGTCGGGAATTTCAAAAGCCACCATAAAATTTTATCATATGGAAGGAACCATACTCACACCTTGTTCAAATGATTTGAGTAGCGTTTTTCGTTTACTCGGCCCATCGATCTCATTAACGGAATGGAACCGTATTTTTCTACAAATTCAACATTGCTGAAGAAGATAACTCATTGCTTTATGGATGGCTCGGTTGTCAACTAGAAGACGGTCAAAGAATTGACTGGGAAAATCAGGGATCTGCGAGCCTGCCCTTGGTTTTTGAAGTCCGCAACATCGTTAGCTGCGGCATGCACGTCGTACAAGGACTAACACAAACAGATTTGCCTGAGGATCATTTTCTGCTGGCTTTGTTCAGCCTGTTCAAAACGTACCGCTTTATACTTAATTTGCATCATCAAACTTGAATAGAACCAGCTAAAATGGACCAACTGTGCGTTCTCCGCACCGTTGTTGTATTTCTTGTTATTAAACCCACCAACACCTATCATCCTGTCAATCATTCAACGTCCAGAGATCAGAAGTTTTGTTTTTTCAGAGATCGCAGATTGGTTAGACCAACTATTGTTTACTGCCAGTAGTGCGTCGTTAGCAGACGACGAGAATTCTTGCTCTTTCGTTTGGCTGAATGTGAGTGTGTAAATGTGTGCATCTTTTTTTTCCTTTATTATCACTCAAATACCTTTTTGGGTATTTTCGTAACTTGTCCGGAGGCTACCTTACCTTACCAATCAGACTAAGGCCGGCGTGGCCTCTGCTGTACACAGAAGTTGTCTCCATTCTATTCGGTCCATGGCTGTCACTCGCCAGCCTCGCTGTCTGCGGAGGGTCCGCAGGTCGCCTTCTACTTGATCGATAAACCTTGCTCGTTGCGCGACTCTTCTTCTTGTACCTGTCGGTTCGTTTTCGAGAAACATATTCACAGGGCTGTCGTCCGACATTCTTACGACATGCCCAGCCCATCGTAGTCGACCGATTTTTGCGATGTGTACGATGGGTTCTCCCAGCTACTGGTGCAATTCGGGGTTCATTCACCTCCTCAACGTTCCGTTGATCTGCACTCCACCATAGATGGTACACAGCACCTTCCGTTCAAAGACTCCAAGGGCGCGTTGGTCCTCCACTAGCAATGCCCATGTTTCGTGGCCGTAGAGAACTACCGGTCTAAGTAATGTCTTGTAGATTGTCAACTTTGTGTTTCGGCGAACTTTGTTCGATCTTTTATTTATTTATTTATTAATATTTATTTATTATATATTCTATCTGACCTAAGGTGCTCTTAATGAATTTGTTTATGACGGGGAAAAGCCGTTTTAATTTGGCGTAAAAACCCCATATCTTTACGCCAAATTAAATTTTAGCGTCCTTCGGAGTCCAAAGTAGGCACGATTGCCAGCCATAATGCGCCTTTTCATTTCTCTGTTGGTGTCGTTATCGGCGGTCACCAATGAGCCCAGATACACGAATTCGTCTACTACCTCGATTTCATCACCGTCGATCTGAACTCGTGCTAGGAGGCTAACATTGTCTTCTCGTGAGCGTCTTCCCTTCATGTATTTTGTTTTCAATGCATTAATCACAAGCCCAATCCTACCAGCTTCAGCCTTAAATCTGATGTACGTTTCCGCCATCGTCTCGAAGTAACGTGCTATGATATCAACGTCGTCGGCGAAGCCAAATAGTTGGACAGACTTCCTGAAAATCGTGCCACTCGTGTGTCTATCCCAGCTCTTCGAACCACACCCTCCAGTGCAATGTCCGGAGGTGGGATTCGAACTAATGAATTTGGCGTGCGAAGTATGGATGTTAACCACTACGCTGCGGTAATACACGCCCCCCCCCCCCCCCCCTCCCCCCATATATGCATCTCATTTAAATGATATTAGATAATGCTGATACGTATTTTGGCAGCGGAAAAACTTGAGTCGAAACCGAGAGGGTCACGTCCTGGAAAACGCCCCAATGTCGACCGTGATTTCCGTTTCGATCATCAGTAGCTGTTCCAGGACTACTTTAGCGACACACTAACCTATAACAAGAAGCACTTTCTGCGAAGATGTTCCTGGACATTATGCGACAACTAGCCTCAACAGATGACTTTTTCCAGCTGTTGCGAAGCAGCTGGAATTGTTGACCTGATTCCGGTTCAAAGGTTTACTGCAGCCTAACGGATGTTGGCGTAGTGTTTCTCAGCTAGTTCTCTCGATGAAAACTTGAGGGTTGGTGACCTTGAAGATTTTTTTGCAAATTTATTTGCGTCTCCAAACACCGGAAGAGGTGAAAAACCCGCTAATCGAAAATTTTATCTTCACGTCTGCAGCAATGGTCGAGTCGTTTCCCAGATCGAATCTCCTATGACTTCGTTTCTTTTTGACGATTTGGCGGGACTTGTTAGAGCCGCTATGAAGAAAACTGTTAAGCTCGAGCGACTGACAGTCAAAGCTGAATCGTTAATTGAAATAGAATCGTCTCCTAACCCCTAATGTGGAAATTGGTTTTGTCTCTAAGCCGTTTTGGCATTCCGCAACAACTTATGATCTTTTTACTGTGGTTTTTTGAAGCTACTAAACAAATTTCTATTAACATTCGCTTTAAGGGCTTATGCTGAAGCGTTCTTGCGGCAGCCATTACCTCAACATTTAGAATTGATATAACTTAGAATCTGTTCTAGATATAGAAATTTTATTCACATCACTTTGTATGCTCACTTACTGTGAGCAATCTAATAGAGTTCAATTCCATTTGAAAAAAAACTTCATAAACTCCAAACATATCTATAAATCCAATATATATTTCCTCATCGGGAAAATAATACAAAAATGCGTGAAAAATTCAGGAAAAATGCATCAATTTTTAAATTAAGATTGTGTGGCCACCCTGCTATTAGTACAAGTAGTTCAATTTTTAACTTAAAAATGACCTTTGCTCCCATACAAATTTTCGTATGAACAGGTTAAAAAAATGTTTTTCCCTATCCGGGTCCTCAAAAACGGGTATGGAATGGTTCAAATTGTCTTCTTCTTTTTGTTTCATTTAGTTTCATTCCGTGATGAATACAAAAATAGCCACACCCCTCAATTGCAAAATTATTTGGTATTTTATAACTGAGGACCGTCACCTCTTTACAATTTTGCTTCGTACTGTATTTTCGTGTCTCTCTTTATTCAGGGCTATGTTATCAACGCTAGTATGTAGCACACGAGTTCCTGTTTCGTGCACGAAAGTGCAGTATGGAGCAAAATTCATAAGTAGGGGCGGGTCCAAAGCAAAATTATAAAACTATTTTATTAACATTTTAACCAACCATATCTTTAAGGATACGTATTAGTTAGATGAAACAATCATTACTATAAACCAACGCGGTCCCTCGTATAACCCATCACAATTTTTTTTTAAGAACTACCTATCAACTCACTTATTACAAATAATTAAAAAAAACATCACTCTTGTTACCGCAACGCAATTGAAAAAAAATAACATCAATAATTCTATTAACTTTTTCTTATTTCAGATGATTCGTATAACCAAGGACACAAACTGTCCATTAGCCACAATACGAATGATCGCCGCTCGACAAGATTTAGTACCTCTACCATCGTCAATTCTCCGCTGGCCGAAGCAAAAGCAGGATGCAGTCCTAGAACTCCATTCGCAATCGAAGAAACGCCCATTAAATCCGTTGCGCCTTCAACTGGTGAGAGCGATGTATCCAGAAACACAAGTTCTGCCGATGTTTGCCCAGAATTATTGAAACATCTTTGCGAGCGGGTCATTACATTGGAACACGAGTTAGAAACTTTGGCTGACGTGTCTAACGATAACATCACTAGCTCCATCGATGTCACTGCTGCAAATTGCACAAACCCTTTGAGTGTTTCTAAATTACTGGAAACTCCAGCAGCAACTTCTTCGATAAAAAAAGCACAGACAAATGTGACGGCCCAAAGACAAAAGTTGCAGAGAAATCTTGCTCTTGATTTGAGCAGTTTTAATCAGTCGACGCCCAACACCACTGCTGAGTTGGAAAGTGATGTTCAATCGCCAAAAACACCAACTGTAATTTCAGCAACGAAGCAAAGCGCCACAAGGACCACATCCAACACTTCGGTGAAGTTTGAAGGAGTCGAAGAGCTGTTTAAGACTCCGGCTGCTATTTTTAGTACTTCGAACAAAGCACGGAATACCAGTGTCTCTTACATGCAAGAGCAGACTCGAAGAATACGACCCAGTCACCTGGAAGGAGTTCAGCGACTGTTCAAAACTCCGGTTGCATCTAGTTCTTCTACAAATGATACATTCAGCTTGGAATGCGTTCAGCAGTTGTTTAAAACACCATCTCCAAATTCTTCTGTCAAGACTCTCAAACCACTGACTAGTCCTGATTCGATGGAGGTTTTAGAGCCAACCACTCGTGGTGCCAAGAAAGTGGGAGATTTTTCCAAGTCACCAATTGGCAACAGTTCAAATTTGGAAGGTGTTGAACAGATGTTCAAAACTCCAAACGCATCATCAAGCACGCGTAAAAACTTAAGGTCCATTACTACAGAATCGAGACTCAAGCTGGATGAAAGCAGCGATTACGAGGGTATACAAAAGATGCTGCTGACCCCAGTGCCATCCATAAGCAAACATAGAGCTTCGAGGTCTTCGAGGAACATTTCGGCAGGCAATAGTAGTATAAATTTGGAAGATTTGGATCATTTGATGAAAACGCCAACCGGAACTCCTGGCCCATCCAAAGACGTCCAAAAGATTCTAAAGTCAACCCTAACCACGATGAAATTAGACATGACCGACATAGATACCAGCAGCAGCCGTTTAGAAGGAATTCAAAGACTACTGCAAAGTCCTGTTCCAACAACTGATAAAATCATCGATTCAGAAGGGCTGCAACAATCGCTGAATACACCATATGATACTTCCCTTGCCGAAAAGGTCGACATTGAAAAGTCCAGCTGTTTGGAAGATATTCAGCAATTATTCAAAACTCCAAATGCAGCTTCTGTTGTAAAAAGGAAGGGTAGATCTGTTGTTAAATCTGTCAAATCTGTCTGCAATTTAGATGAAAGTGCTGCATTGGATGGAATTTCGAATCTAATGAAGACACCGGAAATATCTTCAGCATTGAAGAAGCCTATGGAAGAAGCACATCCTAGTAAGTTGAAAAACACTTCCCCCAACAATACTGTTAATATGGAAGGACTTCAACGCCTACTGGAAACTCCAACTGATACCGAGGAAAAGCAAATATCAACATCGGCTTTACGTAACGACACTTCCATCGCGGAAGGTACTCAGAAGCTTTCGGAGACTCCGATATCAACGCGTAGTAGCAAATCCAAACAAAATGATAGCATTGCAAACTTTGAAGGCATTCAGTCGATGTTTTCGACGCCGATAGCGTTATCCAACACCGCAAGAACGGAACCCACGTTAAACTCTGATGTTAACGAACTTGATCAAAACTCATTCCAATCTTCATCGGTTTCAGTTGTCACGAACGAATCTGTGAGAATTGAAAGCATCGAAAAAATATTGGATTCGTCAGTAGTTGTGTCACGCGATCAAACACTGTTGAAACGTGCGTTAATCAACCGGATTCGTGTCACGCCATCAAATACCTCAACGAACATGGAAGGGATCCAGCAGCTATTAGCCACGCCCATTGAAATTTCCAGTAGCAATAATCAGAAACCTTCGCAAGATGCTTTGAATGACAGTAAACTGGAAGGTATTCAGCAGTTGTTACTTACACCGGCCCTGGCTTCTGCGAAGAAGGTCGACGTTAACGATTCTCCTACTAGTACTCCAACTAACACCAGACTTAGACGGAAGCTCTACACTAAAAACGATCCTGAAGATCGTACTCCGGAATCAATTAAATCGCCTGAAGTGCACGTCGTCTCTAGCAGAGATTATCTTAACATTTTGGATCCAATTTCTGCAAAAGACAATAGTAAGCTAGCTAAAAAAACAACAAAACCAACCGAGTCCGATAGTGCAAGCAATAATTCCGAATCGACTGTGAGTGAACCCATTCGTAAAAATCCATCTAGAGTTTCTAAAAAAAACAAGTCGCTAGCGGAAGAAGCACTGGCAGGTGCTTCACCAGAAGTGAAATTCGTGAAACCAAAAAAGCTCAAGATTGCTGAAGAACCTCTACCTATTGCGCCGATAGAGATCATGCCCCCACCGTATGCCGACAGTCAGGATAGCCAGTTTAGAAGAAAGGTGATGTTTAATGAAAACCTTCAAATAAAGGAAATCTATTCCCCGGCACCCGTAGGAGATATTATCCTGAAAGCCCCCCGCGGACGTGGACGCAATGCTCAGAAGGAAGTTCGAGTCATCGTTGAGGAACCCAGCGAGCAACCTACGATCAAACCTGCTAGACGCACTGCCAGACAATATGGGGATAAACAACCCAGTGCAGAATTTGTTGATGAATTGGAGAAGGTAACTACTGTAGCGGAACACCCTCGCCGAGGAATCAAGAGGGTTAAAATCCACAACGATGACATCAACCCTCAGCTCGCAGCAACTACAGATTCAACTGTTGATAGAAAGAACGAGCAAGCAACAGATTTCGCTGTTCCCGAAGTTCTCGATAAAAGTGAAGCTGAACCAGTGATGAAGCGTTCACGTCGAGCCGTAGCGAAGAGTAAACCGGATTCTAAAAAGACATCAACGAAATCAAATCAACTTGATATTGTAGCTGTAATGGATGTTGGGGCGCACAACAACGAAGCAGCTGTTGCTTCAGATAAAGCTGATGTGCCGGTAAACCAAGAACAGTCCAACGCCACATCAAACTCAACACCCGAACTATCTCGAAGTGAACCACAGGAAAACATCACATCATCAAACGAATCGAAGCATGATGATCAAAGCGCTACGAAACCTGCGACCAACGGTTCGGATAATGAACAAATTACTGAGCCTTTGTCTGTTCGCGGAAAACGGGGTGCGAAAAAAACCAGCACCAAATCCAATCGAACAAAACCGTCCAAAAAGGATACACATGAATCTCCTGCTGCCGCTGTAGGAACTGCTGCGGAAATAGGAACCAGTCAGCAGGAATTGCCTGTTACTACAAATACCCAGGCCCAAATGGAAGCAGATCATTCTGTTGCGCAACCCGTTCCAGAGAAAGTTGCTCCTGGACGTGCAAAACGGACAGCTGTAGCCAAGACTCAACAACGCCGAGCCGCTGCAAGTAGAACGCAATCATCGGATGCTATGCCGTCCAGTACTTCGGTGCCAATTCAAGAGGAACACATTCCAAGTACACCAATACTCCAAAGTCCCATTACTAAAACACCTGTAGTTGAACAAGCAGCAGCAGACTCAACCAGCCACGACGAACCAGATCCAATCCCTGTTAAACGAGGTCGTGGTCGCGGTACTCGAACAACAGTGCCGAAAACTACGGATGAGCCAACTACTTCAATGAAAGAAGCCACGCCGATGCTCCCTCCTCCAACGGTGGCGATTATACCACAACAAAATGAAACCTCAGAGAAACTGACATCAAAGCTTGCTCCTGCTAGTAAAGGGCGTAAAAAGCTTGTAGCGCAAGTAGAACATCAATCAGAAATACAGACCACTGAAGAAACGCTTAACGAATCGAACATGGTTAAAACTATACTTCCTGTAACCCATACGTCAACACCGCTGATGGAAATTAATGAAGAAAAACCTAAGGCTACTCGAGGTGGTACGCAAAAACATGCGAATCCCACGGTTGCTGCACTAATCGCGGAACAGTCGACTCCGAACAGACGCTCTCCAAGGGTTCGTCAAGCTGATATTCAGAGTTCAACGCAGAACAGTCACATTGTAATTAATAAAGAAGAACCTGTAATCAAACGATCGCGAACTCGTACCGTATCTAAACTGAATTTGAATGATGATTCAAAAGACCATCCATTTACCGGAGACACCATTACACCCGCGACTGAGCGATCAACGGAGGATGACAAATCGAAGTTAAAAAAGCCATCAAAAGCCCCATCTAAGCGCGGAAGGGGTAAAACGAACCTGATCGAGACAGAGGAAGAAGTTGTAAAAGCACCCCAAAAACGGAGTCGGCGCGCACCAGCAAAGCTGCAAATGGCAGACCCTGATGACGTGCTGAATTTGAGCGACAATTCAAAGGCTCACCAATCTATCAGAGAAAACACCATCACTGGACTTAATCAATCAACTGAGGACGAAAAATCGAAGGTAAAAAAACCAACACAAGGCCGGACTAGGCGCGGAAGGGGAAAAACGGACCTCACCGAGACAGAGGAAGAAGTTGTGAGAGAAGCGCCAAAACGGGCTCGACGAGTACCAGCAAAGCTGCAAATGGCTAACCCTGATCCTGTGCCAAGCAGTAATGATACTAATACCGAAACTCATACCGTCGTCGGCAATAGTAGCACTTCTGTGATTGAGCAATCTTCTGAGGACGACAAATCGAAGCTTAAAAAGCCATCGCGAGTCCCGGCTAGGCGCGGACGGGGAAAAGCGGACCTTATCGAAACAGAGGAAGAAGTCGTCGAAGAAGCGCCGAAACGGATTCGACGGGTACCACTAAAGCTGCAAATGGCTGACTCTGAGCCTGTGTCAAGTAGTAACAATACAAATATTGAAACAGTTAAACCAGATCCACAGTTGCTATCCATGCACAGCCAGCGCGGTGAAACGCCAACGAAAGTAGCTGAATCCAACGATGATTCGAATGTTGAACAGAAGATGCCATCAAAGAGCCGAAAACCAGCGACTAAACGGCTTGCTACGCGTAAAAAGGCAGCTCACATCGAAGACGAAGAAGAAGAAGAAGTAAAGGCTGATTCAGCGTTACAGCAAAAGGAAGAAAATACCACGGCCTCAACAAGTCGCAGGCGACCATTGCGTTCGCGAAAGTGAATCTGGTTTTGAGAAGTTACACGGAAAGGATCTCGTTTACCTAACATTTATTCTTTTTTTTTAATTTTTGATTATAAGGTCACCAAGAAGAAATATTTCATACGATTTTATTTTACTTGTTATTTGATGTTCTAACCATTTTACTGAAAAAAAGAAGAATTTCTGTATTTTATAACATTAGTCCTTATACACAATAAAATGTCTCTGATTTTACTAATACGAAAAATGGTTTCATTAAATATATGTTCGAAAATTCCCAGTGTTAGTCCTACAACTATCTTAACAATCAATAACTTATGTTTAGAACGATTTGTAGCGCGGATACAATCTCGGTGAAACTATTAGTGCTCAGGACGTTGCCCCGTCAATCTTCTGTGTACCTGCTCCACTAGTGAAGCAGACTCCTCATCACCCTCCTTTGGCTGTGGCTATGGAGAGAAAGTTGCTTCACGACTTTGTCATTACACCGGATGTTGTTTCCTACGACTTTCGGAAAGCAGATTACCGTGCCATTTCTGACCTGTTTTCTAGTATCCCCCAGTCGATACTAGAAATCCTCGATACATATAACCATCCTCGATACTTATAATGTCGAAGTTGCGGCAAGTACTTTGTCACATGTTTTGGCGTACACCGTCGACAGACACGTACCGAAAATCATCCACCAGGTCGGTCTTCCATCGTCCATGGTGTTTGATGGTGAAGTTGCTTCATCGACTCAGGAGATCTGCCGACTCTCCTCTCAAAAGTTCTCCAAAGTTTTCACCGATGAGAGCCTAACCGAAGAACACATTAACCTCGCAGCAAGCAACGTCCCAATGCACGGTGACACTTTGGGCGATATAGACTTCAACGATACGACTATTACAAGAGCCGCTTCCAAACTGAAATCTTCCCGTTGTCCTGGGCCCGATGGAATCCCGTCCATCTTTCTCAAGAAGAATATCGACTCCTTACTGACACCACTCGGCCATGTGTTCCAGTTGTCAGTTCGCAGTAGTACATTACTTCCATGCTGGAAATCTGCTCACATGTTTCCTGTTCATAAAAAAGGTAGCAAGCGAGACGTCAACAACTATCGCGGAATTACCTTACTGAGCGCGTTATCGAAGCTATTTGAGCTTGTCATGGTTGATCCGTTACTTTCTCACTGCAAGCATTTTTTAAGCGATCATCAGCTTGGCTTCATGGCAGGTCGTTCCACTACTACCAATTTGCTCTGTCTCACGTCGTTTGTAACTGATAGCATGAATGACCGAGCTTAAACAGATGTCATTTATACTGATTTGCAAGCTGCCTTGGACAAACTGAACCATGCTATTGCTATTATTAAGCTAAGCCGACTCGGGATCAATGGCATTCTATTACAATGGTTTCAATCATATCTTACTGGTCGCCAACTCATGGTTGCTATAGGTGACTGCCGTTCCGATACTTATCCAGCGTCATCGGGAATACAGGGTAGCCATCTTGTACCGTTGATCTTCTTGCTCTACTTCAACGACGTTAACCTTGTCATTGTGGGACCTCGACTATCATATGCTGATGATCTCAAACTCTACCTCCGTATCTGTTCAATTGCCGATTGTCACACTCTTCAGCGTCAGCTACATGTCTTTGCTGACTGGTGCATCGTTAATCGAATGGAAGTGAATCCTCCGAAATGCTTTTCTCGAAAAAAAGGACCCGATCATCTTCAACTATAATCTGTCAGGGATAGATATTGAACGGGTGAGCCACGTGAAGAATTTAGGCGTAATTTTGGACTCGCGACTCACATACAAGCATCATATTTCATATGTGGTCGATAAAGAATCTAGAACGTTAGGTTTTATCTTTAGAATCACCAACAAATTTACCCATGTTTCTTGCCTGAAGTCATTATACTCCTCGTTGGTCCGATCAGTCCTTGAATATTGCTCTGCAGTTTGGAATCTAAGCTACAATAATGGGGTTGAAAGAGTCGAATATGTCCAACGCCGATTCTTGCGTTTTGCGCTCCGGTTATTACCTTGGAGAGATGCTTTCCATTTGCCTAGCTACGAGGATTGATGCCAACTGATTCATCTGGAGCCTTTTTCGACACGAAGAGACACTGCTAGAGATTTATTGCCGAGGAAGAGCGGATTGCCCAACCATACTCGTGCAAATCAACCTAAATGTACAACTGCATGCATTAAGCAATAATTCGATGCTTACCTTTTCGTCGCACAAATCACGTAATGAATGGAGCAATCAACGGACTTCAAAGAGTCTTCAACGGGGTTGCCTCAGTATTCGATTTCAATGCACCACATCAGACACTTCGGCGCAAATTTAGTCAGATTTACTCCGGCACAGTTAATCGTGCATAAGTTTTATGTTCTTAAGTTTTAATTATTGACTTGTATTTTAGATTTTATATTAGCATAGCCAAGATTAGTTAAGATTAGTTCTTTAATAAACAACTCTTTTATTTTAATTTATTGTCCTCAAAAGGACAGATTTTTTCCACCTACTGCTGCTCGCCCCCAAGGACGCTTTCCCCGAAACAGCAGCGTTTTCGAAGTCGCGGCGAAACAATCGCCACGGTGAGGTAAGATAGCGGTTTGCACAAACCGACGCGATTGTGCGCCCCCATAATCCGCCATTTTACCTCATCGTGATCGTTCGCGGTTTGGGAGAGCCTTGGTACTTACCACCACCATCTGTTACGTGACCAGCTCCGCTGCCGGACGAATCAAGCAACTGCGACCAGCTAACAACTACCAGCGACCAGCTCCGCACAGCCAAACGAATGAGGCAAAATTTTCCTAAGTGTGCGTTTTATACCGGTCTCAGCTGCATGCGAGACGTACATGGAGAGACGAATGACATGGTTGGTTAAAGTTCCTCTCTAATACAAAGAAGAAGAAGATGATGCAAGACGTTCCTTGCTTCGATTTGAAATCTGTGATAGGAAATTTGGTAAATTTACTCTGCAAAATGACATTTTAAGACATCACCTTATATTTGCGTTATTTTCAATAGTTTACTATTGTTTGAGAATATTGTTTGACAATTAAATTGGAGCGCGGTAAAATTTCCGACCGATTGAGGAAGATATCATGTAAATCTATCGTGGATTATTTGAGTTGTTCGCGTACAAAACGTACCATTTTTCGTGACGGTCGCAATATTTTAAAATTTCATTTGACACCCTACCCTTGCCGTAAGACATAGTCTACGTCAAAAATAATTAACGGAGTAGCATCCGTGGGCGGTCAATCATGCTCATGCTCCTACTCAACTCGAGAACGAATCAAGCAAACGGAGCAAAATTTTGCATGAGCGGTTTTTGAAGGCAGGAATCCATCTATTGTAGTTCGAGACCCCTCCCTCCTCTGGAAGGGGCGGGGGAGCTCTCAAACAAATGAAACATAATTTTTTGCATAATTCGCGAACTACTCGAACCAATGGAACAGAATTTAGCATATGGAGGTTTTTGAAGACAGGATTTTTTTCTTTTGTGGTTCTCTGGAATAGGGGGGGGGGGGGCTCTCATACAAACGAAACATAAATTTCACATACAAATGAAACACAAATTTCAACCAAACATGAAAGTTATCCAGGCTACTAAAACACAATTTCTCGGATAAGAAGCAAGTTCTGACAGAAGCTTCTCAGTCAAGAAATGGGCTGCTTGAGCTACTCTTACTGCTACATACTGCACAAGAAGTTAATCTAAGGTTAAGAGAAAATTACGTTCTAATTGACAGGATACGGCGTAGTTTGCAGATAACATTTTTGTCTATGAAATGCTTCTAGACAGAAAAGAAACATTTTAACAAAACTCATTCCGAAAAACAACTACAAACGCACCAGTTCTTTTGAACATTCATTCATTTAATTACAAGCGTAGAAATGCTCGCACCGACCGGGTTCAGCTAGTTGTGAATAAAAATCATGATTTACCCTAAGGAGATGGTTGTTCAATTTTATTAACCTTTCAAATAAGTAGAATTTTCTTACTCCGTTGTAGGTGACATCGTTGTTCTAAAGGAGAATTAACGCAAATGCAACCTAAAATTCGTGAGTTTATTGTTTACAACGCAAGATAAAGCTTGAGATGAAGGTAAAATGCGACATACGCTACCATTAAATAATCACAGCAGACACAGTTCTCATGGAGCTGAACATTGGCTTAGAGTTAGTTTAAGATTAATGTTCGAACATTACAATCGAATATTGTGTCGTCCTCCTTTCAAAGGCTTTTGTATTACAACTCAGTGTGTAGCGCTTCTTGGTTGTTTGAAGCATCTGTGTGAGAGATGAAAGACGTTATTTACAATTTTAAACCGATCTGAGCAAAAACTTACCTTGGGAATGTGAAATCTGACCAGCCTCGTGTTCAAGTTCGTCTACCTTAGCTTGAAGCCGTTTTATCTCCGTATCGTAGTCTTTCCATTCGGGAACGATTCTTTGGGCTGCGGTCAGTTTAGCCTCTTTTGTCAGAGGATTGTTGCAAAGATCAATGGTCTTTGCGTGCTGCAGCGTATCGCTACTGCACCACGTTTCGCACCATAACCATTCCTGTGGCAGAGATTTGATAGCCACCTGATGGATCATGTTATTTGGCAAATCCTGATCCAAATTTGACAAACTGTTTGGATCCTGACTTAGCGCTTGATACTGTCCGCGAATTCGATCACCGGCGGCAATCTTACGGAAGCGCTTCAAATCGACCACATACAACGCCGAAATATGGTACTTTCGGCCTTGCAAGTGGTTTCTCCAATATCCTTGTTTCCAAAATCGGAATCCTTCCATTTCCTGACGGGAGTCACAGAATGGAGTATAACCGTAGGGTGCTCCGTTTAGATCGAAATCATTGAGCTCCTTCATATCAGCCCGGACGATTTGATCGGCATCCACGAAAATAATTTTCTTCACATCCAAAGGAAAAAGTACGTCCAGGAAAAGAATTTTATACCCCCAAATTATCCGTTGTTTCTCCGTTTGTTGATGTAACCAGCGTGGCCATTTGTATTGCACTAATTCATACTGGAAATTGTACTCTTTCGACATATACGGCAAAAAGTCTATAAATTGTGGCGAAAGATAGTTTTTCAGGAACCAAAACTTGACGGGAGTTTTGGTGTGCTTTAAAAGAGACAGCATCATAATTCGTAGTAGACGCTCGTACAAGTGACCGGACGCAACAGAAAATATATTCAGCACCTCTTTATCTTGAGCATCACCGGATCCTACAATGGAACTAATTGAATCCCATATGCCTCCACCGGAGTCCTTATCATCGCCTAGCAAATCAGCACTAGCTTTTCCGGGTTTTTTGGTCACCCTTAACTTCAATACGTGGGACTTCAACGAACTCATAATAACACGCGTGTCCTCACTAGTGTGCACTGTGCTGGGTCCTTCAGCGCTGGTGATGTCGTAGATGTCCGCACTTTTACCGTGACGCAATTTTAAAATCCAAGCTCCCGGGTTTGCTTTCAGTTGGAAATAGCCCAAATTGGCCATCACAATAGTGTCGACGACAATAGGGTGTTCCTCGGTACCAAGAGTGATTTGCAATCCTCGTGGGGGAGAGCCCGTTGTAGTGTCAAAGCAGTGACCCTCCAGTAGCAAATATTCCAGCTCATACTCACTATGGACCGGACCGTTGATTTCTGATAGTTTTATATTATCTAGGTCATAAACGGATCGCACGACTTCCACGAGCCAGTTCTCGGGCACCTGAAAGCGTAAAATAGTGGTTAGACATGCTTTTTATGATCACAGAGCTAGGTTATTTGGTAATGAGGATTACATTTAGACTTTGAGTCAGCAGGGGGTTGGCGGGTAATCCAACGAACTTGGCGTACGGTCCTGGAGCAAGCTTGCCATCTGGTGAGAATTGTAGCTCAGGCTCGACCACAAATCGATAGAATCTGCAATATACAAAAGAATAGAAGATGTATAGACATTGTTTTAAATTAAATTTTGTAATCCACACGACTCTCTTTCTAGTCTCTTTCTTCCTCGAAAGGTTTTTAATTTTTTTTTTGTGTGTCCTGGTCGAATTCGGACGAAAACTACAATAAAGGTGCTGGACATATTATGGGAACGTCCATTAATTATGTCACGCAAAACGTGACTTTTTATGAAATGTTGAAAAGTTTCACGAGGGGGAAATCAACTCTCCGCTGCATTTTTTTAAGGATATATGATGGTATGCCACCAGGACTGGATGCAGAGTCTTTCAATTTATTTATTGCAGCGTTTACGTGATGGGTCATGATCTCAAAGCTATTTAGGAAGCGCACGTCACTAGATGTGCCTCTACAAGCATCTGCAATTTGATGATAGATGAAGGTGAATCAGAAAAGGCACGTCTGAAGTATAATTAATAGGAATAATTATGAAGGTCAGGATAATCTTAATGAACTTTAAATCCACACCATCCAAAACAACTGCATTTGACTGGATAGAAAGGATTGGTAAAGACACTTCTAATTCAGTGCAAAGTGAAAACTGAAAGTTTAGAGCCGGTATGGGATGAAGGTTAGAATCCCGTGTAAAGTTATTACCAAAATACGTATTAATTTAATCATCAGTACTCTGGAATTCAACATCGTCGTTCATCAAGTTTACTCAACTGACGACCGCACAAACTTTGATCATTCATGTGACACACATTAATGCGATCATCAGGAAGAGCGACATTCATAACATTCCTTGGTATGTCCGCAAAACCTTTCGACGTGGAGTTAACAATGGCTTTTTCCGCAAATTTCTCGAGAATGCTAACTTAATCATAGTGAATTGCCACGATGATTGTACAGAAGAGGAGTTCCCCTTTACAATACAAGTGGTAGTTTACTTGAGCAAGTTTGCATTTTCAAGAAATTTGCGGAAGAAGCCATTGTTTACGTTTGTGACATTGGCCCTTAAACTCTATGTCGATTTCTTGATTGATTACCCGGCATAAACCGGCATTAGGAGGGAAGGTTACAAGGGTAAACGCATGGAATGGAATCACGAAAAAAAAGGATGTAAGAACATAGAAAACTGTATCTAGGAAGGGTTTCGAAATTTAATTTTTAGGAGAGGAAGAATCATAGGACTGAATGATAGGAATCAAGGATGAAACTAGGCAGGAGGAAAAATGGTAAGGAAAGGTTATTTTTGGTTGAATTCATACTCCGTCAGTTGACCAACATCCTAGATAGGTTGAGCAGCAATGTACAGGTTCGGCTTTACGTAAATTGTACCATCTCGAGAGGACACAGTCCTGATACGGCCGCCACTTTTCAACTTCAGCGCAATCCCTATGATGGTACCGTAAACCATAAACTCTTCCGTTGAAGCCGAGTTTTCAAATATAGAATTCGGTATCACGTGTCCGATCAGGTGGAATATACACAGCACACAGAAACAGTGTTCTATCCAATAGTCTATCAGTGAGCCAGATCTGCTGCAAACACTCCCATTTGCTGTTTTCGATAGGTTTCGTTTTCAATCCGCAACGAACCGCTATTAGAACACCACCTCCAGTAGATTTTTTGCTGTTGTTGGGATTTTTATCGCTTCGGAAAACCTCATAATCGGGTCAAATACTTGGGTGGAAAGTGTGCAACCATTGCGCTAGGTCTCGATCAGGACGATTACATCATAGCAGCGAGCAGCGGTAGCCAAACGGTAGTAAAGGACATTAGAATTAATTCCTGTGTACGGCAGACGGACGAATTGGGGTGAACGGATTTTCTCCTTCCTAACTTCTGGAGCGAGGCAGCTTCAACACAATCGGTTACAGGTTCGGAACCATCAGGGATGGGAGACCTCCAGTCTACATCTAATCCCAGGGCCAGGACGACTATGATGTACGCCGGCTGTAACCGGCACGACTGAGTTAGAGGAACTGGGGACTCCCATATTGCTTTCTATGGTGCGTTCTGAATGTCCATAAGAAGATAAGTTCGATCTAGGAGTGGTGATTAGATCTCGTCCGAGATGGAAGGTGGATTGGCTTGTGAGGTTGGGGTCACAAAAAGACAGGTGCTGGTGTTCTAAAGGGGATTTCGACTGGAGTGCCAACATGTGTTTGAGCAACGGTAATCGACGCAGCAGGAGGAAGCCAAACAGCGTTTTTTGGTTGACCATCAAATTCTCTAAAACAATTCCTTCTGGTCAGGGGCCTGGATCCAATGCCGCATCTTTAAGTTCGACAGGAACGTCTACCTTGAACGATACGAGGTTTATCGAACTAAGGTCAGCATCCCTCTTCACCAACGATACTACTATAATGAGTTCATGGGTTTGTAGGCCATCACGAGCAAGTTTTTCTACTACATCTTCTTTCACACTAGGGGGAACCGGGATAGATACACCCAATATAAATTCGGAGCAGGCTTGACAGTTAGCATACTGTTGTTCTCGATATTCCTAGTTTCGTTGGTAACCAGATTGGGGGCCTCAGAACCTTCCCGACTACGTTTGAAAGGACGCTCTTTATTTGGTGCACGTCCAGGAGTGGAAGCGTTTACAATATTGGCGAGTTGAGCGACTTGATTGTTGTTTTCGACAATAACATCTGGAACCTGCTTATTGTTTTTCGACATCTCGGCCTTCAACTCAGATAATCCGGGCAGTAGATTTTCGAGCACCACAGAGATCACACAGCCGAGAGATGTGTCGTAATCCATCCTTGCGTTGTAATCCATCCTTGCGTCGTCCGTCCGGTACAAGTATCGCCAATAGAATGAGTCTGAACGCCCTGCTGTGTTTCTTTTTATAGCCTCGCCCAGAACGTGATTGGTCGAACACGAACAGCGAATAGAAACAACCTGCAAAAGCCACAGCGAAGAAGACGAAGAGGATTTTTTTCGATGCGGAAAGCGAGCGAGTCGAGGCGAATGGTGAAAACAAAAGCTGTCAAGAACCGGTAGACACGCTTAATAGTGATTACCCAGATTATGATTAAATAACTGCTTATTTTTGTATGTTTATTTATTTATTATTTATTTATATTATTGTATCTGCTACAAGATGATACCACACTCTTGAATCGGGCAAACTTCATCAATTTCGTGCACTCGTCACACACCCAGAACAGATTGTTTCTTTCCCGAATATTTTTCATGAATTGGATTTCAGGTTATTGCATTTCATATGGACAACATTATCGCAGAAGCCCATACACTCGATGCCATCATCCTTTCTTGTTCACAGTTTTAGCACAGCGATCACAAGCAATAGCAATAGCCGCCATATCGTCGAATTCGGCTTTTGTTATTAAAATTGAAATCGCCAATAAGTGAGTTCGCTATCTCAGATACAGATGGCGCTCCAGACGGAGATGGATTCTGCCGCTTCAATCAAACATTGTATTTTCCTTTTTCACTGTATCTACGTTCCAGCGCGATGTACAGTAGACCGAAAAGTGACACT
This sequence comes from Aedes japonicus, assembly GCA_034211315.2. Lineage (NCBI taxonomy): Eukaryota > Metazoa > Arthropoda > Insecta > Diptera > Culicidae > Aedes > Aedes japonicus. The sequence goes on from JASCZW010000921.1 coordinate 255,585, forward strand.
AATCGGCAAAAAAGTGCACTGCTTTGTTTCACGAAGCAAAATTTGTGTAGAATAAATTCTCAATTCTATCATTCACTGCGCGAAAAATTTCACTACACAAGACACGACTCAAAAAATCCGATTTAAAACTATTAAAAAAGCGATCCGGTGATGGTTCGAAAAGTAAACAAACACTCAATCGTACACAAGAGGTTGTTCATAAACCACGTAGACACATTGTTGAAAATCTCAGAACCCCCCTTGTAGGCTTTTCTTTGGCCAGACTACCGCTGTTGCTTTTGTTTTTTTTTTATTTTATTTTATTTTATTTTATTGACGTATAAGGGGGCGAGGCGCCAGGTCACCAGTTTGAGTACAAGAACTCAAACCTTACATAATACATCAGGGGATGTAGTTGAATGGGCTACGCAACGTTTCTTCCCATGGGGGATTTGAATTTTGCGGGATACACTATTAGTGCACACTAAAAGTGTACAATGATATTGCATCACTACCCACAGGATTGGGGAGGGGGGGGATAATTGTTGGTATGTAAGGCTGTAGGGAGAAGAGTATACATCAGTCATTTGCAAATATAATCTATTACCTTGTCATTAATTGTCAACGATATCTTCCAAAATACCTGTTTTGCTTGATATTACTATAATTCAGAACTTGCTCTCGTGATTTTGCTTCTTGTTTCCCGAGTTTGTCTTGAAATTTATTTTGAGTTCTTCAGCAAAACTTCTTTTTGATGATAAGATAAATCGTCCATTGTCGATGCGCATCTTAAAAGCTTTTTAAAATGTTGAGAGGGATAATACATTTATTACTTATCTTAATTTTTAACTTGCGTCTGCTGACTAGTTCACTAGTTCCGTGGAATGTTTCTTCAGAACCAGACAGAATTTTTCATTGAGTTTCGGGGGCTTTGTCTTGATTTTTGTTTGAAATTCTTCAACAGGACTTCCTCTTGATGACATAGTATATCGTCAATTGCCGATGCGCACTGTAAGAGCTCT
>JASCZW010000922.1:0-161914 GCA_034211315.2 Aedes japonicus
CAGTGTGTGAAAAAGTTGACAGCCCGAAATGAGTGCGAAAAACAACAGTATTCAATTCTTTTGGTCTTTGCTGAACACACGAATTACTAATAAAGAGAAGAGGCAATGAACGAACGAACACAAGCATTCGGTCCCCTCCAAAAAGGTGACTCGCACCGAATGTCTTCATTCACACAGGATGCTACCGACACATTTTTCTGTACAGATCTCCGGTTCAATCAGTCAAAACAAAAAGAGGAGAGCATCACAAAACACAATAATCGCAACAATTCTGACTGAATGTGTTCTTGCTATCACCGAATTTTGGCTCTTCTGAAATTCAGTTTTGCACCGAATCGGTGAATGACGAGATGGATGTTGGATAAATTCACGGGATACTGCTTGCTGAATTTGAATTTTTCTGCACCCTGCGGGAAAGCCATTCTCGTACATCCACACAGCTTTTTTTGATCAACTGTATCATATGCGGCTTTGAAATCGATGAATAAATGATGCATAGGGACTCTTCATTTAGGGTACGTTTGGAGGATCTGCCGCAAAGTGAAGAATTGATCCGAGACCGTTGTAGACGAAGCAGGCCTGAAAACTTGCCACGAATCTATTTGCTAGTGGCGACAATCGCTCGAAGATGATTTGTGATAACAGTTTATAGGCGGCATCAAGGACGGTGATCGTACAACACATTTTTTTAGACGGGATATGCAATTTGCTAACAAACTCCTGAAGATCTCAGGGTGTGGGGGTGAGAGCGCCAACTTCTCAACCCACTAAAAACGCACCCGTGCCTCGAGCCCTGTCCCCAGAACTACCTTTCTGTATTACTTCAGGGAGGGGGCAACTGTGGTTTACGCACCCACTACTACATAGCTCCGCCGACCTACCACTGAGCGAATAAGCCTGTGATCTTAGTTTGTGATTTATTAACCAAAATTCTTGCAATTATAGGGTAACGGGATGTAATGTTAGCCTAGCTCCTTGATTCGGCCTATGTACCAAATATCTTATTATTTCGGCGATAATCAACAAAATCATGTTGCTATGAGAATGACCGATCTATTTCAAAGCAATTGAGACATAATTAATGAATTTATAATTGCTCACTTTCGCGTAATTTTCGATTTACTTAACTTTTCGGACACCATAACTTTACTGGTTAAGCTGAACAGATTATCTACACGCTCTTCGATTGATCTAAATTTGCCGAAATTGAGCCTATAAACCGAATAATGCAGCCAAGATGTACAGAAAATAGTCACACGTTATAAACTTACAGGTCACATAGGTAAAATAACAATGATTTAACATGAAAACCATAGACTCAATGTTAGGGACATGTTTTTTTCTAGGTTCCCAATAATGGCCTGTCGTATGGAAATCGTAGTAAAAATGTTGTTATTGGTAACATTTACAATACAAATGTCTGATTTTTAGTTGAATGTATTTCATATGGATCATCTTAACACAAACTAAAGGAACGAAATCTGTGTATTGCGAATTACAATGTTTTGATTGCCAAATGACCGCCAAATCATATGTTAAACCCATTTAAGTGTTTCTTAGCAGTTTAAGTAAAGTTTGATTGTTAGTAAAATTGTTTTCTGGATAGAGCGAAAACAGCTGGGAACGACTTGAATCAGAACATTGGCAAAAGGCGTACATAACCAACATTCAATAACAAATCTATCGCATGAGACGAATCTGCATCCATGAATAGACCCAATTTGATGCCTACAGACCGACATAACATCCATATCCTTGGAAAGTTTCTGACTTTGTAAAATGCGTTGTGTAACTTTTCGTGATAAATACTACCAGATGGATTATTGAACATATCTTAGCCAGTGTATAGCTAGTTAAATTTTGCTTCCAGCTGAAAAACTTTATGAATTATGATGAAAAATGTAATCGATTGTTGCATACTAGGCTGAGTCAAGGGACATATACTCAATTTCTTATTTTTATTATTGATTACTTACCGAAATAAATCACTGTACATACTGCATGCATCGCAAAACTGGAGTTTTATATATTTGTGGTTGGTCGAACCAACTTGGTCTCTTATTGGAGGTGATTCGTTCGGCAGTCAATAAATTCCATATATTCCATCTGTTTTTCGTCTTCCTATAAAAAAAACAATGAAACAATATTAAACAATCAACTTATCGCAATCGGGGCCCAATTCCACCTCTAAATACTGTGGCCTGTCTTGCCTGAAATGAGAGCTTCTTAAGATACAATAATAAAAAAAAATTCCCAGACAATAAACAAACTGCTGCCATAAACTTCTTTGCCGCCGTTAGCATTAGTAAGCAATTTCACTAATACAATCGTTTTGCTGGTTGAAAATTAAAAACAAACCGATGTCAACCTGCACACTTTGACAGTTGTTCTCGTGGTTGAAAACAATAAACAAATCGATTCTATACGTGTAAAGCAGCACGTTAGTGTTTGTGAGATCGCCCAGCGAGAACTTAATTGGTTGTCATGGTTGCCACCGTCGTCACCGTCACATTCAAGCCACTGCTGCCAGAATACTTTAAATCAAGTTATGAATTATACAAATTGATGGAAGCTGATGCATTCTGAGCAAACGCGAGTTTTTCGATCAACTATGAGTTCAGCTGGTTTTGATCGATTTTGCACACATTTTTTGGCATGCCCAACACTATATCTTGTACACTCAGATTTTATTTTACAGAAATCTGTAGCGGAAATCCATTGAATTGGATTACCGAACGTTTAGATGTTGCGAATTCGGTAAAATTTTACAGATTTCTGTAAAAAAAATCTAAGTGTGTGGGGGGAGCAGAACATCATAGAGTGTGCAATTTTGATGAATCCTGAGAAGCTTTGCAGAAAACACTACACAGTACCAAAATGTCACGTAAATTTCTGTCTCTTGAGACCGACACATGCAAGCGTCCTTTAGCACATAAGAATGGGTTCAGAGAGATGCAAAAATAAATTCAATCAAACACGTCTTTCGTCGAATTGCGTATGTGTCAGTCTCAGGAGACATAATTTTACATGAAATCTATCTTTACGTCCCCCGTCTTTTTACAAACATGAATTACGTTTCGTGTAAAATTCATTATTTCTATGTGTGTACTCACAAGAAAGCTGTCTTGCCACTTGGTTCACACTAAACTATTTTACAGTATCAATCCTAGCTCACCAATCCAATTCTTTAGTAATAAAGTCATGATTTGGGCTTAAAAGCCACTTGTAAACAATGGCATTTAACGTTGATCTCTTACGAATCATGAGAATCCTACTATATCCAGGTACTACATTTGTTAGAACTAACATTTTTCTACCAGATGTGCTTTCATTTCACCAGAGTGATTTAAGATTCAAGAGAAATCGACATTTAAAATCATTGTTTACTAATGGTTTTTAGGCCCTTAACATGAATTACTCGAGAACTGTACTCGAGCTATCAAATTGTGTGTTGTACTTTGAAAGTTGAATCTGGTTGAGGTCTAATTATAGTAATCAGAATCAGAAAAAAAAATTTGATTCGAATTTTGAAGAACATGATTTGTTGACGATTTTTGAAAAGCGGCGTAGAGGAGGAATCATTCATCCAACTGATGAATGTTGGTTTACCCTTCTGTGAACAGCTTTGAAGCTGTTTTTTCGATGTTTTCCTAAGATCTTCTATTTACATATGGTTTGCGCACACCAAAATCTAGCCAGAAAAAAACACGCAGTATAAAATTATTTTTCGGGTTGATTTATAACTCATTAACATCAAAATATTATTATTCGGACATTTAACATCCGTATGCTCATACTAGAAGTTTGATACCACCCATTAAGTTCTGCACAGTGTCCTCAGTCACCTTTCTGGAGGAATTTTCCCACTTTTAAGCAAAATCTTTCTCATTATTTGCATCTTCTTTCGATTTCCAACAGCTTCCATTTCGTACAGCTCACGTGCTCTTGTTTCCGAACTGTACATTGTTTTCTGCTTCTCGTTCCTGTTTGGGGTTTATGTTACCTTGAACGACCCACATCCACTTTTTACGATGTTTTGCCCTTGATGGAATGGTTCGGACTTTGCTTAATCAGCCGAATCACTGCATCCCGCTGCGATTTGAAGTTGTCGTTCCGCTTGCCACCAGATCCTGGTTTCCAATCCAAAGTCAACCGATCCCAAAAGCGTTTCAAAACGACACTTACTGTCGGACGAGGGTTTTTGAGTGATTTTGCTGTGTTAAAATGTGATATAGACGGATTCTCCACACTTTTGTGCAAAATTTGTTAACGCACTTGTTGTTCTTTCGACTCAATTTTCAATACAATGCTCTTGTGACAGCAAATCGTATTTCAAAACGTTCACACACACACACACACACACACACACACACACACACACACACACACACACACACAATGGCATTGCGTAAGCGGCATTGGATACATCTTTGTATTGACAAATAAAAGAGATGTGGCTTATAGACCATGGCTAGATTTTGCTGTGTACATCTACCATTAGAAACTAATTTGATTTTATTATGGTACCAATAGTTGCCAAAAGGTTTTATATTTTAATCAGATTTGTGAGAAAGTTATTGAATTTCATAAATTTTCAGAAAACACATGATTAATTTATCGAATATATTTGTTTCAATTTGGTTTTCGTAGTTGTTAACTAGCATAATTTTTCAGTCGCATTAATTTTCGGCTCTTATCGTGCCAATATTCACCATAAAATTAAATGCGCATATGATTTGAATCATGATGCGCTATAAAAAAAAATAATGTGTTGTGGATATTTTGCTATTAAACAAAATTTCCCGCAAACCTAGAACTTTTTTTTTAGATATTATTTACTGTTAAATGAGTCAGAAAAGGAAGGAATCGAACAAAGCAGAACAACGAAAACCAATCACGATATCACAGCAAACTTGGACAGCTGTGGCCATTTGGCCCTATGCTGGTTTTCATGGCAGCCAATAGGTTTTATGAAGGTTCTCAAGTGGCCATAACACTAGACATAACATAGAACATTTTCAAAACAATTATGGTTTTCTAAAGGTTTTATTAATTTGTTTTTACAATCGTCTATATAGGGAAACTGACCCCATATTAATCTCATTGTGCCTATATACATCCTACGATGAATCACACAATTGGGCAGTTGAAGGATCGGTTTCGTTTTCTAATAATGTTTGCTGACGTTTTTTAATAACTACAACAAACATTACTAACTCATCCTGTAAAGTGTATATCGTTTTATTTTAAGTAGGATGAATTACAAAGTGATGAGATTAATATAGATACATATTCCCTAGTGGGCCTCTTTGTACAAATTTCGGCTTTAAAGATGCATAGAGGAGGTGTTGGTGGACGAAACAGTTTTGAAGGTAGTTTTATCTACAAAGCTGGGATGAGTGGTATACGGTTGTAATAAAACTAAAATAGTTGCTTGGGATACCTTATTTGTATACTTATGAAAATATTCTGACAATCAATTAAAAATTACAAATAATAACGAGAAGGAAGGCTTGTCCAGACAATATCACAAACACTACCATACAATCTGACACGTAGCTAAATAAATAACCCAACCAGAGTTGGCACTAATTCAATTTCAAACCCGGATTCGCTATAAAAAGTGGTCTACATCAAAATTGTCTTTAGGGAACAATGGTTATGCTTGTTTAGACGTTTAGAAATTGGTTGCCCAGAATAGTCAACAGAGCCGAAGTATTCATTTTCCCTACGAAAAAGTAGCCATCCCATTGATATTTTTGGATGGAAATGTGAGTCACTCAGAATGGATTGATTCTCTTTGATTTCTATTGCCGAGGTGCAATCGTTTGGGTAATGTCGTAGCAATTTTTCAATAAACGATTTGCTCAGGTGCGTTGAGTTGGAAAAAGGATACCGATACGGTTCGTCACCCTGGTGGTTCACTGTTTGGATGCAATTGAGTCGAAGTGGTGGTTCGGAATCAACTGGAAAATAATCGCTTAAGCCATAAACTCATATCAAGTAAACAACATCCCTTTAGCTATTGAATGTGGAAGCTTTGGACACAACAATATCAAGCCAACAGGACTTTCAACTGAGGAACTTTAAATGAGCTTCTCAGCATGAGCCGATAATTCGTTTGTAACGCTTTACGGATAACCGGTATGAGAAACAGTCGAAGCTTATCGATGCCAACTAGGTGCTGTGGTTTCAGTACCCTTCATGCCTGGTTGACGTGCCTTGAGGATATATAGTTCGTTATTGTCTAGCTGGAACTTCCTGTGACACGATGGAAACTCCAGAAGTGCTGCCAGTTAACATTGATGTCAAATCAGCATCAATTCAGAACTTCAAACTCAACCTGGCAACACTGCTCTGGGCTGCCACATGGCAAACAACAATTCACCAGACCTACCGGAGAGAGCTTGTTCATTTCGTCCTTAGTCGTCCATCGAGCTGCCACCAACCAAGTGGGCACCATAAATCTGCAGACAATAGCTGTCGAGGTGAGAGCCGATGTTTACGTGGACGAACAACAAGAAGTCCCCATGTGGCGAGGCAAGTGGAAAGAGGAGAACTCTTTAGTGGCAACTGTTATTCCCATTGATGTTCCTGAGGAAAGCCGAATCAAGAATCATGGGGCAAACATCCGACAAGAAAAGTCACACACTCGTCTCACTGACTGGCGAGGGGGGAGGGGCGGTGGAAAGCAGAAAAAAGAAATCTAGGTAAACACACTAAAGGTATCACTTTGATATGATAATTTATTCAGTTATTCTTTCTTCACGGAGAACACAAAAGAGAGCTTCAGAGTCGCACCCAGAGGTTGATTGTATGTCAGTTTATTTATGTATTTATTTATTCAGTCTCCTGGCGGCGAGCGAACCTTCCTACAAGAGCTTATAGTGGCTGGAAAAATGGGGGGGTGAAAGCGATGGGAGGTGAAATCCTTTAGGAAGCAATTCCTCTGCAGAGAGCGAGAAAGAGTAAGAGCCATGTGTGCCACATTGTTGTGTTTTCATTCGGAGTCAGGAAATTATACATTGTTTCTTGAATTGATGAGGCCGAACAAGGGCAAACGTCAAAGCCGTTCTTGTATTTTTCTGCTCGGCTGGTGCTGTTTCTGGTGTCCCCTCCCCCTTAACCTGTTATTTTTTGGAGGAGGTGATTTCTCATCTGATTTTATTAGCTCTCTACGAGCTGCTTCCTTCGCCGTGGGAGGAACTCTTCAAACGGGACATGACGAGGATGGATCGTTTTGGTTGCGGTGTGATTTGAATTTTTGTCATTTCCTCGGATGTTTATGATGTTGGTACGGTAATTGTGTTTCCTGACGTGATTCTGAACGTTGGAAAACCGGAATGAACAGTTCTCCCTATCGTGTTGTAAAATAAAATCAGTGATTTTTCAGTTCACAGAACTGTTTCAATCAAGGATGAAAAGCTTAACTGAATGGTTCCAGTTTCGATAATCGGTAGGATATAGAGATAAAAATCAAAGCTATCATTCAAATTAAAAATTTACATAAAAACCATTGGACGATGTGACTTTGCATTGCAATGGATGAAATATGAACAACGCAAATGTCCACACAAAATGATTTGCAACAAATTATCAATACAACGTGAATTGCGTGGTGATTCATCGAGCATTATCAATTAATGAAGTAGCAACAATGGCAGAGCTATTTTCCCAACAGCCAATCAAATAGCTAGACACATTTTCATTATTGTTAGATATATTCTTTAGCGAAGTAATGTGTTTAAATTCGAATAAATGAGGCCAGTATGGCAAACTCCACACTTCGTTTACAAACGAAGACAAAGAATACAATTATGGGTACAACAATCTCGAGTATCAGGTAGAAATCCGTTCACGTAGGTGGAATGGCGCCCTGCAGATGGGGAATCTTATATCTTAAGCTAATATCACACTGTTTGACAATACGCCAAATATTTGTAACGTTCAATTTTGTCAAATTAAAGCTGCGACATTTCACTTTTCTTTTAAAGCTATGTCCATTTAGAATCCGGAATAATAATATCGTCTGTATCTTGGTAACTAATTGACGCATAAATGAGTTTAAATCATCTAAACAAAAGTAATTCACTTCAAGGAAAAAATATGAATACCAATAATTTCTCTTCTTTTCTTTATTCCTCCCATCAAACGCTGCACACCTCCGAAGTCAACTTTCTTTGCACATTTGTTCCACATTTTGGTCATCTGAGTTGCGTCCCGAGCCGTTTTTCCACTTTTCTTAAGTTTCCGCTTCGTTATTGCCCAAAACCTCTCGATGGGCCAGATCTCCGGGCAGTTAGGTGGATTTATGTTTTGATCGATGAAATCTACGTTATTATCGCGGTACCACTGGATGACTTCCCGACTGTAGTGACAACTCGCCAAATCTGACCAAAACTTCACGGGACCTTTATGGGCGTACGCAGTTTTTGAGTCATTCTTCCTTGTACAGCTTCGAGTCCATCGTCTTATTCGTCACGAACACTTTGGTCTTTGCTCCGCAGCTGCATTTCCCTTGCCAAATCATCAGTTTTTTGGCAAATTTTTCCATAAAAGCAAACTTAAACTTCGCAGGAACATCTCTTTGTGCCGTCGCCATATATAACTTTTGGCCAGGAAGCTCTCTGAAATCCATTTTGACGTAGGTTCCATCGTCGATGAGCAGGCATCCTTGGTGCTTCGTCAAAACCAGCTGGAACAATTTCCGAGCTCGAGTTTTGGTGGCGCGTATCCTCGTATCGAACGGGGCATCCGGGATTTTCATTAGCAGCTGGTTTTGGGCGACTTGCAGCTTCTTCTTGTGGGTCTCGGCACACGTACCTCTCACCGGTATAGCGTAGTTGACCATCGGTGCGATGATCGCGTTGTGAATTGCCAGTTTGTTTCGTCGTGACAGTTTGGATCTACGGCAGATCAGCGTATATAGCGACTACAATAGCTACATGCACGTGTTCTTGAGATTTTTGGTATGGGTACGGTAGTTGCAGTCGGGACCAGTGGTGTTTGGGAATCCTACTGTTGGCGATGATCGCACTATCATGTGCGTACAGCGCCAGGCTGCAGTTTGCAAGAAGTTGTGGAACGTCGGATGTGTAGATGTTGTACAAAATGGGGCCCAAGAGGCTGCCCTGAGGCACACCCGCTGGGACCGGTTGCATGTCGAAAGTGGCATCTAAAAGATGTACTCGGTTGTAGAGATAGATTCTTACCATTCACGTGATGTAGCCTGGGACGTTTGCCTGGGTTAGAATGCAAAAAAGAAGCGATGAAAAAAACAGTGGGGTTGTGTACAAGACACGACCGGTTGACGTAGACTACGTTAAACCAAGTGATGCATTATAATGTCAGGGCAATTCTGTGTGGTTATTATTAGCGTTAAAAGGGTTTCAATTATTCGTGCCGGTCGCTTACCCTTACCGATAGAAGCAGTTTAAGTCACAATATGACGGGTGCTGCTCTTATGGGACATTTGACCAGCGTTTTGAAGCCAGTAAGTAAGAAAATTCTATTGTACGCTCTTGAGATATTATTTGGTGGCCCTGAACTTTTATGAAGTCAGTATGTGGGAAAATTCTCTTGTACACTCTTTATAACTCTTTGGTGGCCCTGAACAGGGCCTTTTGGTTTAAATGATGACTTTCTTATTATTCTTATTCTTATTATTGATTCTTATAATCATAATCACTTAACATTACTAAATGTTTATTCGTATGTCATACTGTACCTGAATGGCCTGCATCTTGGAATTCTCACCATCGCCGGAACCATCAACAATGTTTTGCATCGTTTGGGGGATTTCAGTAACGACAGGCAGCGGAGGAAATTCTATAATACGCACATACAAACATATATTTTGACTGAAACCTTGTCTCCTTTTCAACATTCACCATTTAAATGTCATACCATTCGGATCATTTGTATACAATCTGAGTTGTAGTATGCCTTTGCATAGTTCAACTTCAAAGATTCAAAGAATTAGAATTTAGGCAATTTTAGCAATTCTGGATTTTAAGGGTAATAATAAACATTGAAATACTCTAGAATTCAAATTACGATAAAATTCGTTATTAGAAAATATCCGGCAGGTTTAGTGATTGTTATGAAAACACAATAATCAATTGCAACATTTTCAAATGTGTAAGCGTCTCTTAAAATGTTCAAAGTTTAGGAAGTTTTATCAAACAGAATATAACAAAAATTATCTTGCAGTTGTTGTAAGGTTATATATGAGTATATAGGGTACATGTCCCTTGGCTCTGTCGATTATGTAGCGCACGATTACAGTTTTAACTATAACTCATACAATAATTTAGCTAGTAACGATATTCAACTAGTTATACCTTTGCTAAGACATGCTTAATAAGGCGTTTGCTGTACTGGACCATGAAAAGTCACCAACTAACATTATTGAGTCGAAAACTTTCAAAGGATATCATTAAAGATACTTGTTCGAACGAATTTCAGTAAAGTTTGTTTATTTCATCGCTCCGGGCATTTATTTATATTATCGCTTCGGGCATTCGGCTATATTCGGTATACTATACGGAATATAAAGCTACTTTATAACATCTAAATGACTTTCTCATGTGATCAATCGGCCATTCCATTTCAAAACATTAAAATTCCCACTATATTCATTCAGTTATATAGGTATTGGTATGAATAAGCCCTTCGAAAAATACACAACCGCTCACTCTTACTTTTCCATTGAAAACTTTTATAATCTACATTTTACTATGTGATGAATACATTTGGCCATAGTTGGGAATATAATGTTAAATTCGTACCTTAAATATGGTCTATGGTTTTCTTGTGAAATTATTATTCATGTTTCTATGTGAAAATCAGGTAAATTAGGGAATCCATTATGGCTTAAACGTTAAGGAAATCGAAATATATATAAATATATTAGATCGCGCAGAAGAAAGAGAGTGAGTTTTATAAAATATCATTATTCTTTGCAATGGGTATGGGAGAAAAGGTTGGTTAATATATGATAAATTCTTATAAATATAAAATAAACACCTGAGAAAATAATCACGCATTAAAACATGTTCAGCGCTTTAGTTGTATCGATATCATTTGAAGGTTCATATGATGTATAAGCACGCGGCGCATGTCATCACCAGAATACAATTATTACTATGTTAAAATTAATTAAGACAGGGAGCGGGAGGGAGAGAGATATTCAATTGCTATGATGACATGCTCTTTGTTTAATTGATTTAAGGTGAATCGCTGCTCCATGTATGTTTTCCTATCTTTTATCTCGCTCTCGCAAACTCACCTTGCTATTTCAAATTGATAAATCTCGATTGTTAGTGAATGAACATCGAATCGAACTCTATCAAAATGCTCACAGCAAGTAAGCATACAAACTGATGTGATTAAATTTTCAATATCTAGTACCGACTCTGATTTATATCAATTTTAAATGTTGAGGTAATGACTGTCATCACGAATGATTCAACATGAGCCCTTAAATTTAATAAATATCAATTTCCTACCTCGAGTTGAAGGACCTTCTCCAGCGTCCCAACTAGTTGTTGGCAACGCATTACCTCTTGCTGCTTTCAATTTCGCCCGATAACTACGAGCTCGCTCGGCATCGGTGCACGGTCGTTTCGAAGGATTTCCCGTATGTTCGCTCTTTATGCGCTTCCTGAATCTGCGCAAGCGTTCTGGATCAAATCGGTTAGGCATTCTCACTTTCACTGTTTCTCAAAAAGTTTTCTTCCTAGAGGTAGAACGCGAATCGTTAACACAACAGAACAACTGTTTATAACACTACTAATTGGAATTTACAGAGAATGTTGATTCGGAATATTATGTTCGACATCAAAAATGGTGTCCGTGATAGGGAATTTGTGTGATTTAGTTATGCGACGAAGGGAAAACAAGTTTTGCTAATACCACTGGCTGCCAATCGACAATTTGAAACGAAAATCCCAATCAAACAAACTATCAAGCTGAGAATTTTAAATTGACAGTAGCAAAGATGGATTTGTATCTGGTAGCATTTATTGATTTATTGATTCATCGCGGGTTGCGCCAACCAGCCAAAATTTTCCCGACAGGTCGCCCTCCATGCAGGCGTTTTTGCAGTTGCGAATTGGCACCATATTAGGCGCACAAACCAAACGAAATAAAAGTTTAATTCTTTTTTAAACAACTATTTTGATTTAATTGGTTGTCCTCAAAAGGACAGATTATCAATTAATGGATAGCGCCAACCAGCTGGGTGAAATTTTTACCGACGGCACCGAACTTAGTTCAAGATTAGTTCATTCTTGAATAATCAACTCTTTTATTTGAATTAATTGTCCTCAAAAGGACAGATTATTTTCACCTACTGCTGACTGCTACTCGCCCCCAAGGACGCTTTCCCCCAAACAGCAGCGTTTTCGAAGTCGCGGCGAAACAATCGCCACGAAGAGGTAAGATGGCGGCTTGCACAAAATCGACGCGATTGTGCCTTAATCCGCCATTTTGCCTCATCGCGACGATCTCTGTTTGGGAGAGCCTTGCTACTTTCCACTTTTATTAAAAATCGCATCGCGTCGGTTTGTGCGCTCCCACAAGCTGCCATGTAATCTCACAGCGGCGATTTTTCCACCGCGATTTCGCTGCCGCGGAGGCAAAAAATTGCTGCAGTTTGGTGGAGCCTTCATTTGAACGGCAGCGGAGCTGGTGCAGAGGCAGCTGGTGGTCACGTAGCAGCTGGTGGTGGTAAGTAGCAAGCCTCTCCCAAACAGAGATCGTCGCGATGAGGCAAAATGGCGGATTAAGGCACAATCGCGTCGATTTTGTGCAAGCCGCCATCTTACCTCTTCGTGGCGATTGTTTCGCCGCGACTTCGAGAATGCTGCGGTTTGGTGGAGCCTTGAAGCAGCTCCCTGCGACCAGCTCCCTGCGACCAGCTCTCTGCGACTAGCTCACTGCGACCAGCTACCAGCGCTCCCTCCGCACAGCTTCAATGCTGCCAAACGACTGAGGAAAAATTTTGCTAAGTGTGCCTTCTATGCCGTTCTCAGCTGCATGCGAGACGTACATGGGGAGACAAATGATATGATTGGTTAAAGTCTCTCTCTAACACAAAGAAGAAGAAGATGATGCAAGACGTTCCTTGCTTCGATTTGAAATCTGTGATAGGAAATTTGGTAAATTTACTCTGCAAAATGACATTATAAGACATCACCTTATATTTGCGTTATTTTCAATAGTTTACTATTGATTGAGAAAAATGTTTGACAATTGAATTGGAGCGCGGTAAAATTTCCGACCGATTGATGAAGAAATCATGTAAATCTATCGTGGATTATTTGAGTTATTCGCGTACAAAACGTACGGTTTTTCGTGACGGTCGCAAAATTTTAGATTTTCATTTGACACCCTACCCTTGCCGTAAGACGTAGTCTACGTCAAAAAAAAAATACGATCACGTTTTGAGAAGACTATTTCAGTTTAATGAACCACCTTGTGGACCAGTCCATCGTGCCAAACGTTGTCGAATGCCTTTTCTGTTAACATAGTAAGCATTGGATTTGTATCCGCTGAATAAATCATTCTTTGTTAGTCAGTACACCGGGCCATATGCTTTTTCATTCTATCAGGTTATGGGTCCAGAATAGCTCTTTGCGACTGGTGTAGCCTAGCAACCGACCAAACAACAACCGAAAAGTGAAAAATGTTCTTTCTCAAGAAGTCTGCAAGATATTTTTCTGACGCATGTCCGTGAGAAGACCTTTTTTGACTACCGCCAAACGGTCCTGCTCAAGCTATCGGTTTCGGCGGCCAAAGAGAATTGCTCCCCGGGGAAAAACAAGGAAGCAAGAGTATTCGATCAGTAAGTTCCGTTCAGCAGTGCGTCTCATCAATCCCTGGAGAAGCTGAAGGGTCGTGACGACTACGCGGCGTGGGCGTTTGAAATGCGAATGGTAATGATCCAGGAAGGAACCTGGCGAGCTGTGAATTCCCCGGACGATGTACAGATTAACGAGGATTTGTCGGACCGTTCTTTGGCGGCAATTTTCCTCAGTATCAGTTACCTCCAAAATGCTCGAACAGCCAAAGAAGCTTGGCACAGCCTTCGAACCGCCTTCCAGGATAGCGGGAAGTATCGGAAGAATAGTCTGCTGTGGAAGCTGATGCGATTGGAGCTCGAAGATTGTTCTTCCTTGAAGGAGTTGAGGGGAAACGTGAAAGGCTGAAGGAAGTTCCATTTCGCGAGCTGATTGGAGGTATTCAGTTCATCGCGAAGTGATCAGTCACGTGGTAAACATGGTTAGTTTATTTTGCAGTGATCCGGGCCTTCTACATTGGACAGCGGACAAGAGGATTTTGCGATACCTCAAAGGGACCAAGCAGTGCAAGCTGACGTACAGGAGAGATGCGGATCCGGCATTTACTGAATACAGCGATGCCGGCTGGGCAAACGATTCGGAGACAAGGAGATCTCTCAGCGGCTACGTATTTCTGCAGTGTGGAGGAGCGGTTTCCTGGAGTTCCAGAAGGCAACCAACTGTTGCTCTATCGACCACGGAAGCGGAATACATGGCACTTTCCACGGTCGATTAAGAGGCCGTCTGGTGGCGAGGATTCATCCGTGAACTGTACGGCATCAAAGAGTCCCTGGTCATTAAGTGTGACAACAAGAGTTCAATCTGCCTGGCTGAGACTCGCCGAGGACGAAGCATATCGACGTGCGACACAAATTCGTTCGAGAACAAGTAGTGGCAAAGTCGATCAAGCTGGAACACGTGACTTCCAATCTTCAGGCAGCAGATATTCTGACCAAGGCGTTACCTGGACCCAAGCTGCAAGAAGACAAGAAGTTTTTAGGTGTTATACAAATACTCACCTAAGGGAAGATGTTAAAATAGTAAGCATTGGATTTGCATCCCTTCAATAAATCATTCTTTGTTAGTCCTGGTCAGATGCTTTTTCAGTCTATCATTTTCCACATCCAGGGGTACAACGGCTGTGTTGTTGGAGAGTGACTTGATGCCGTGTTGTTGGATAAGCTGCTTTCGTTGCTAAATAAGCTGCTGGGTGTAGGTGACAATTGTGGTGAATTGCTCAGTTTGTTTACGGTGACTGGCTTTGAGAGTGCCAGGTCGGACAGGAACACGTCCAGGGTGGATGTTATTCCGGCTAGTGAGAGGAACGTGGGCTCGGCTGGAAAGTGGATGGCAGACGTAGCTGCACTTATATGGTCTACCAGAAGGTCGCCGTTCTTATTGCACTTATGATTTCGCCACAGTGTATGACGAGCGTTGAGGTCACCGGTCACCGGCCAGCGGGTTCTTAGGTCGGCGAGCTTCTGCAGATCTTCCATGAAGATGTCCGATGTTCCGTTGCTGTCCGCACACTGGCAAAATACGTAGACGACGAACAAGTTGATATCTCCGTTGAGGCCATGGATTTTTACAACGATTACTTCGATGATGCTGGTCTTCGGGTGCGGTAGGATTTCATAGCGGATGCCGTGCTTGATGATGATGGCAACACCGCCACCGGTTGAATTGGGGCGGTCAAGTCTAACGATGGTGTGTGTTGGGAGTGAGAAGTTAATTGCTGGGCTGAGCCGGGTTTCAGTGATCATTCCCACGTCGATGGCTTGTTGGGCGCTTTTTCGTTCGGATAGAGCGAGCGTTCCAGTTTGCAATACGGATGCTGTGGGGCTCAATTGACCCCATATGTGCAAACCATATTGCCAAGGACCTTCACCTGGTTGGATTTCCTTTAGCACTGCTTCATACGACCGCAGAACTCCGTGAATATGGATCACAACTCGGCCGAGTCTTAGAGCACCTCTTCGCTTTCTGGGGGCAGGAATATATCGATGGTGGACACTCACCCGCTCTGATCCGAGGACCGATTCGGCATTGGTTTGTCCCGGCATTTAGTGCAGACTGAGAGCCCACAATGTTCGATGGCCCGGATGGAGCCGAGCTATTCGGTAGCGGAGGGAATCCGTTCATGGTTGGAGCTGGTGACCCCTGTAGCGTCTCCCGGCGTGTCTAATTTCGCTGAGCTGATTGAGGCTGGTGTACCCCTTAAAGAAATTAACCTCCCCTCTTCGTTTGATGATGTGCGCCTTCTGTGCGTCAAGGTTGTGGCAAGTCTTCAATCGATTCATAAGTCTTTCGGGTCGAATAGCGAGGGACCGCGAAGCACAACACGGTAGGGCCGTTCGTTCGGTTTGTCGTGTGTGTAAAACTCGAACTTACACAGCTTCAGGTAATTTTTCACCCTGTCAGAATCCTCCGTAGAGGACCCAAGTAACAATTTGGGTTTTATATGGGTTCTGAAGAGCATGAATTAGAATTCAAGAATGCTATAAAACCATGATAAAGCCAGCAATGTTCCTTGGGGAGTAACTGATTTTCGTTCCGAATCGCGTTCCGAATATTTTGTACGTAGAGTCAGCGTCACGGGTTCGCATTTCCTCATGAAGAGTTGCGAAATCGATGTTTCTTACCATCAACGGTGGTTGATGATTTCAGCGGGGGACTTTTTCCGCTGTCGAAACAGCCGGGGTTGGCTGACCTTTCGGTGCGGTTGCTTGGTGCCCAAGCGCGACAAACGTGTTGCTATCCAGCAACTGTTGATGTAACTTGTCGTCGTCATTGGCGACGGGGTTATCGGTCTTCTTCCGTTTCGACTATGTACCGTCTTGTCTATTTTCATCTGCTCCTGCATTTTGCGCACGGTTTTCAACTTCAATGACCGATCGTGCAGGGTGATGATCGACAGTGATGATGAAATGAAGTGAATGTGAAGGAGTCTCCGTTATATATCATGACACGTGGGAGACGTACCCTACTTAAATTTGAAGTCTGTGATAGGAAAGTACCGTGCATTTAGTAAATTTACCCCGAAAAATCGGCGTTATATGGCATCACCTGATATTTGCGTTGATGTAAATAGTTGAATGTTAAAACTCAATAGTTTTAAATATTGAAATCGAAGCGTGGACAATGTTCCGATCGATTATTGCAAATATTTTAGAAATCAATGGTGAAATAACTTAGTTATTAACGTTCAACCCCATTGAAAACAAAGACGTAGTTCTACGTCAAAAATCGTTACCTTAGTATACCACAATACCCTGTTCCAAGCGTTTTAAACCTTCGATCAATGGCGCCAAGATCTTCCTATAACCGTGTTGTTTAGCATTTAAAGCACAGCAGTACAGGGACGGAAAACGGTTTGTGGTGAACTGTTGTGTTTATCAGGAAAATTTTGAATTTCAAAGCGAATATTAGAAATTTTATTAATACGCGCTCTTTATGCCCTTATCATCCAGTTATACATCATCTTGATATATACTCAATCTGATCATATCAGAGTTTTTTCTATAGAAAATATTGGTTTTGAATATGTCACTTCTCTTCGATGAACTAAATTCATATGTATATGTATGTTCAGAAGTTCAGGAAACTTTCCAAAATATTCCTGAGATCTTGCAAGAATTTCAGAAAACGTCCCAGATTAACAGAAAACTGTTTTTTTTAGCATTCAAAAAGCTTAGAAAACATCCAAAGGATTTTTCCATAAGATTGGAGAGCTTCCTAGAACTTCAGGGATCTTTCCAGGTGATCGAGAAATCTTTTAATCGTTCCGAAAACATCCCAAAAGTTCAGGGTATTTAAGTTTTAAGAAGAACTTAATCTTCTTACTACTCATTAATTTTTCGAACCCAACCAAAACGAGATTAAAGAAACTGACTACTTTTTAATCAATTTCATAGAATTTCCACCTATTCACAATCTTGGAGATCTTAAAAAGTTCTTGTACGGTTTAACAACATCTCGGTAATGCTAAATATGCCACAGAAATTCTACGGCTTCCAAGATTTTTTTTTTCAATTTCTTGAAAGTTATTTAAATATGTGTGATATTCTGATGCTTTTTATTACATAATATGTACCTGCTGGGAGTTAAAATAACTTCTGGGAAGGGAAATCTGATTTTCTAAGTTCCCGTAATTTCCAGAAAATTGTTCCTATTCCATGGATGATCAGCAAACTTTTTGGAAGTTCATCCAAGTTTCCAGAAACGTTAATAATTTTTCGGCAATTCAATGAACTTCTCTAAAGTTCCACCATTTCTCTTCTCGAAAGACAGCGATCAAACTTCATGATTATCTGGAAACTGCCATTTATTTTATTCAACTGCCGAGAAGTTTAATCAACTTCTGGCATGTTCATTATAGATATTTCCACCCAATCTTCATAGATATTCCGAAGTTCATTAAATTAAGTTTTTAAAGAGTGCGCTCAGTGAGAAACTTAGAAGCTTATTTAAGTTCTGAAATGATGCAAAATAGATGCGGTATAAAACAAAATTTACATACACCAGCGATGCAGTGATGTTTTTGCGTTTGGTCTAAACAAATAAATCCAAACCACGATTTGAACCACCGTTGAAGATGCCCTTAGAATCTGGCTACACGGCTGTAACAGGTGAGGCCAAAAATGAACTTATCTTTCATGTGGTGGCGAATGTGTTTGAAGTTTGGCAAATTGCGTTTGTAGGGGTGTTAACACATGGTGAAAGAAGAATTTGTGCTCAATGCCGTCTGACGTTGTTTGCCGGATTCCAGAGAAAAGAAAATGGGTTCGACCAATTTTGGCTAGAACCAAGAAGGAGCTACCAAATTTGACAACATTTGTTGAAAATTGGCTCATCCTGTCGCACTAAAAGGCGTATCTATATATATAAAAATGGATTTCTATCTGTCTGTCTGTCTGTCTGGCCCTAATAGACTCGAAAACTACTGAACCGATCGGTGTGAAATTTTGTTTTCAGGGATTTTTGAGGCCGGGAAAGGTTCTTAAGGCAGTAAGAAACCCTTCCCTTCTCTGAAAAGGGAGGCTCCCATACAAATGAAACACTAATTTCTACATAACTCGAGAACTAATCAAGCAAAGGATACCAAATTTGGCATGTAAGAGTTTTTAGCAGCAGAAAATGTTTCTATGGTAATTTGAGACCCCTCCCCTCTCCGGAAGGGGAGGCTCCCATACAAATAAAACAGAAGTTTCTGCATAACTCGTGAACTAATCAAGCAAACGGAACCAAACTTAGTATGTGGTGATTTTTAAAGACAAAAAATGGTTCTATGTTGATTTGCGACCCCTCCTCTTTCTGAAAGGGGGGGATCCCATACAAATGAAACGCAAATCATTGCGTAACTGGAGAACTAATCAGGGAAATGGAACCAAATTTGGCATGTGGAAGTTTTGAAGGAGGGAAATGTTTCTATGGTGATTTGAGACTCTTTCGCCGTATGAGGAGGGAGAGGGGGGGAGGGGGGAGGGGGGGCTCTCAAACAAATGGAACACAAATTTCTGCATAACTCCAGAATTATTAAAGCAAATGGAACCAAATTTGGAATGGACGTGTTTTTTAAGGCATGAAATGTTTTTATGGTGGCTCAAACCCCTCCTCCCTCTAAAAATGGGGGCTCTCATACAAATGAAACACAAATTTCAACCAAACATGAGAACTATGCCTACTGCTTTGCAAATTTTGGTTTTTGAGTCCAGGAAAGCATCTTATGAGAGTTCGAGACCCCTCCCGCCTCTAGAAAGGGGGGATCCCATGCAAATGAAAAACAAATTCCTGCATAACTCGAGAACTAATCAAGCAAATAGAACCAAAATTGGTATGGGTGAGTTTTTGAAGGCAAGAAATGTTTTTATGGTGATTTGAAGCCCCGCCTCCCTCTGGAAAAAGGGCCCCAAAAAAATGAAATCCGAATTCAAGCCAAACCTGAGAATTATCCCTACTACTATGCTAATTTGTATGTAGGAGTATTTAAGTCCGGGAGAGCATCTTAGGATAGTTCAAAACCCCTCCCGCCTCTAGAAAGGGGGGCCCCATGCAAATGAAACCAAATTTGGTATGGACGAGTTTTTGAAGGCAAGAAATGTTTTTATGGTAATTTGAGACCTCTCCTCACTCTGGAAAGGGGGGCTCCCATACATACGAAACACAAATTTAAACGAAACATGACAACTATCACTACCGCTGTGCAAATTTGTATGCAGGGGTTTTTGGGTCCGGGAAAGGATCTTATGATAGTTCAACACCCCTCCCGCCTTTAGAAAGGGGGCTCCCATGCAAATGAAAAACTATTATCTGCATAACTCAAGAACTAATCAAACAAATGGAACCAAATATGGCATGTGGAGGTTTTTGTAGGCAAGAAATGTTTCTACGGTTCTTCTGTGAAAGATGGGGGTCTCATACAAATGTAACACGAATTTGAGCCACACATGAGAATTATCCAAACAGGTATGACTTTTTGTATGCAGGGATTTTTGGAGTCGAAGAAGGTTTTTATGATGGTTTGAGACCCCTCCCGCATCTGGAAGGGGTGCTCCCACACCAATGAAATACAAATTTCTGCATAACTCGGAAACTAATCAAGCAAATGGAACCAATTTGGGATGTGAAGGTTTTCGGATCCAAGAAATGTTTCTATGGAGGTTTGAGACTCCTCCCCTCTCTGGAAGGGGATGGCTCTTATGCAAATTAGACACAAATGTCAACCAAACATGAGAATCATACTTGCTGTTATGAAAACTTATATGTAGGGGTTTTTGAGGCCGGAGAAGGTTCTTATGATGGTTCGAAGCTCCTTCCCCGCCTGGAAAGGGACTTCCATACAAATGAAACACAAATTTCTGCAAATCAGGAGTTCCTGGATTTGGAGTTCTTCAAATAGAACCAACTTTGGCATGTGGGGGTTTTTGGGCAGGATTTTTTTCTTAGGTGGTTCGAGACGCCTTCCCTCTGGAGAGGGGGAAGGAGGGCTCTCAAACCAATGAAACAGACATTTGAATAAACATGAGAATTATCCATGCACCTTAAACACAAAATGTGTGTTTCTCGGGTAAGAAGCATATTCTGAAAAAAGTTTGAACCCCTTTTTAGTAAAGAATTGGTTGAGTTACTCTCAGTGCTACATTATGCACAAGAAGTTAATAGGTTATGCAAGAGAAAATTTCTTACAAACTGAGAGGATACGGCTTCGTTTGTCTTTGAAATGCTTCGACACACTAAGCAAAACCGGTAGAAACTACCGGTCCAAGGGTTTAATTATCAACACAAACCCTTTTTTTTGCATAAATAACACACACAAGCAAACAAAAATATTTTAACCAGATTCATTTAGAACAAAAATCATAAGTTCTATATTTTTTTCATTCATTTAGTCGCATGCGTTGCAAGGCTCGCACCGGGTTCAGCTAGTTTTAAATAAATGGAAAGTGTCTGGTTGTAAATCAAACTGGAAAAAGTTTGGAAGCTCAGAGATTTAGCTACGAGTAATTTATATTAACTCATCTTAATAGTCGGGAAAATAAAGCATAAATGCGGGAAAAATTAGAGAAGAATGCGGGAATTTTTATATTAAGATTGTGTGGCCACCCTGCGTGCATTAGATAACGAAGAAAATGAAATGTTTCTTTCTATCTGTGCAGTCTAATTCGTCCGTTCGGATCATGGTGTTGCTAGTTTGCTCCGCTTTGGAAGAGCTGTTATCATGTTGGCAGCAACCAACAGAATTTTTTTCTCCGGTTTAACGTTTTTTAATGAGCATCAAATAATTTTCAAATGGCCATCAAAATGAGACAAAATTTATTGACAATCTTCTGCAACAAGACTATTCAAAATACATTTCCAAAGATTTGAGTGCATCCAAAATTTTAAACTTCATATTCAATAGATGGATTACACAGAAAAAAAAGAATTAATTTTAACAAGCGCGTAAAGTTTCCCCTCGTGTAATTCCAAGTCAAAGGAACGTAAACAACGATATTGTTAGCAATCTTTCGTTATCTGGCTTAATTTTACATGAAATATCCCATTATTTTCTGCCAAATCTAGCATTCCCTTTATGTGCATTAGATAACGCAGAAAATTCAGTGTTTCTTTTTATCTGTGTACCTATTCCATTTGCCCTTACACTAAAAGAGCATTGAAGCGCTCTCACTAGAAATCAAATCAGACCTCAATTATGCCAACAGATTGTTCAATCGTTCATTCATCCCCGTTGACCCCCACATGTTCTGCTTCAATAATTGACACTTGGCTTCTAATGTCCTGTAAACAAGATTGAATTAAGTGTAAAATCCTTCTGCCTTGTTTTTCCTGCCACAGTCGAGCAATGGATCTGAAGCCTAACAAAATCGGAGCTTCTTTTCACACCGACCGACAACAGCTCTCCCAAGAGCCGGCACATCCTTTTCCTCTTAAAGCCATTAGCCGTAACCTTTCAATCTATCCAATCTTCCCCCGCAGTATCCTCCCTCGGTGCTCGGAGTCGATTGATGCCCTCTCGCAGAATAACATGACGACAACGACAACGAGTAAGAGGTTGCTCAGCCAGGCTAACACAATTTGTCTTCTCCCCCCTCGGCGCCCTTTTCACCACCGACCTCCCGAGCTTTGGCGAAGCTTTTCCCGAAGATTTTCCTACCGCACATCGGCAAGCAGGAATGTCCCATGCCTTCCCATCTCCGGTGAACGTGTATGTATTTGGTACGCTTCGAAAGGAATCGAACAAGCTCCCGGCGAACAATAAGGAAAACATCCTTCCTGTTTCAAAGTGTATGTGTACGGAGCAAATCCTTGAATGCCTTCGATGGCTCTATTATATGCCATTGTGATCGGCTGCGGAGGGTGGATTTCTTTTTCCTCCCCTGTGCTGGCTGCTCTCGACATATAATAAATACATAAAACTCAACAATAACAGTGAAAAACATGCACAGCTTTGAGAAGAAGAAAAAAGAAGAAGAAGAAGCAACGACACATTGAGCGGAGCATGTCTCTATTATCCTTTCGCAAATCTGGGTAACATCTGAGGCGGTGAAGCTTTCTGGGTATTATTTCCGAAAAAAAGGCCCTCAACCGGAGTGTTTAGGATTTTTGCCGTCGCGCGTTGCCCAGAAGGATATTGTTGCGGAAGACGACGATAGGGACCGATCCTGAGTGCAAAAGCGATACAAAGCGAAGGAAGAGTTATTCAATTCCAATTTTTGCTGCCACCACGTAGCCAACTGACGACGAAGACGACGACGGTGTGACGACAGAATCAAAAGAAGGATAAAAACGTCTTGAGCAGGATGTATGTACACAATGTATGTTTGGGTATTTGGCTCGTCTTCTCGAACGACTCGTCGGCAAGTGGAGAATGATGACAGAAAATAACCATCGAAAATTTGGGGCAAAATGAGGTGACGGAGGGATTCATTGTCATTCATGATTCGGTTATGTGCAACCATGTACATTAGGGGTTATTGAATTGGCTCATTGAGGGGATTATGAGCAGCGCTGGGTGGTTGGTGGTGTTGATTCGATGATGGTTTTGTTGGTTTTGGCACAATTTGCGACACGCCAACGGATTCAGCTGCAATGCACTCCATTTCCGTTTGCATCGAATTAGAACCCCCCCATTGCAACAACTTCGTTCAACTGTAATCCCATTTTTAGCCCTTGCATTAAATTCCAAGTGGCAGCACATTGGCCTTAATTCGCTTTGAAGTGCACTCGCAAATGAACTCCCGCTCAAGACGTTACGCTCGCCACAATTCCGCTTAATATTAAAATGCTTTCTCAGTCCGGCTCGGATCCTTCACCCCTGCAACCAACATCGTTTACTCGTTTCCTTTCACTCCCCCCCTCGCACAACTACATGAGTCCAACAACAAAGAAACCAAGGTAGTCAGGAAAACTTTTCCCTTAATGAATTCTTTTAATGGATTTATATTCATGTACTTTTTATGCTTATGATTTTTGTCTGCTGCCTCGGTCCTCGATTTCCCCCCGGGTTTCGCTCCTTGAGAAAGTGAATGAAAAAGGGAATTCACGGTTTGCGCCCGTTCGTCCGTCCGTCCGTCCGTCCGTGGAATAGCTTTATCATCGAGCAGCAGTCAGAAAACGAAGAGCAAAGTTTGGTGCAGTCTGACTTTCTTCCGCGAGGAGTGAGTTCAGCTGAAATATTCATTAATTTTCACTGCCAGACGAAGATGGTAGGAGTAGCTCACGCAGCTTCTGGGCGGCCAGCCAAGTTAATATAGACTGAGAGCATTTCACTGCGTCGGTGGTCCTCCTCGAATGCCAAGATGTTACTTTACTGCACAAAATGAAATCGGCGCGGTGCAGTCCGGTGCTGGGAGAGGAGGAGGCGGAAGCAGATGGTAGGAATTTTAATTTATTCAGTAGCACAATTTAACGTAAATAATGAATTGCGGTGTGGCATTTTTTCCCGGAATCCTTGGTGGATGCTGCGGGAAGGTGTCAGTAAGCGAACTGCTTGGTGGTTTTTGCTGTCCGTGAAGAATGCGGTTCTAATGGAGACAAATGGTGGGCTGGATGTTTTAGTTGAATTTAAAAAAATGGTAAGAGGATGGTTATGAAGTGCACAGTATTAAAAATCATATTGACAGAATAGCTTAGGACCTGTTCATAAGCCCCGTAGACTCATTTTTGAAAATCTCAAAACACAACCCCCACTCCCCTCGTAGACTATTCTCCAGAAAATTTATTGAGATTTTGTATGGAGCGTTGACTTAAGGTTGACCCCCCTGCCTCACTCCCCCCTGAAAAATCTACGTGGTTTATGAATAGCCCCTTATGCAAGTATCTGTTTGAAAAAAAAAAACAAGCTGTTGTCGATCGACGCTCAATGCTGATCGATCGCTTTTTCGTGATGTATTACGGAATAAAAGATCTGCAGCAAACCATAGCTTAAATTTCTTCAAACCACACAGATTAAAATAAACATTGAATCTTCTGCATTATCAAATGCACAGGGGAAACCAAGATTTGGCAGAAAATAATGGGATACTTTATGTAAATTTAAGCCAAACGCCTGAATCTATGAATCTGTTGTATGAAAGATTGCAAACATTAATGTTTGGCACATGCAAGATTGCAAACATTTTTTTGTTTACGCTTCCTTTGGCTTGACGCGCTTGTTAAAATTCATTATTTTTTTTCTGTGTAGGGAGAAATTGATTCATACGGTTCTCGGAAACCTTTATTCGGGAATATGCGGAATGAACTATACTTCTAGAATCGAGGAAAATCGTCGGAATTCGTAAACGGCAACACTACTACCGGAGCGGTTCTTCCTGTGCTCATGATGTAAAGGCATAGCTAAAAAGCAACACCATGCTGGAGGAGGCTGGATTCGTTTCCCAGTCTGCTCTAGGAATCTTTCGTTGAAGAAAATTTCTGGACTCCCTGGACGTATGTAGAGTATTATAGTACTTGCCACACAATCATCCCAATCAACAATTTCAGTTTTATTCCTTCCGACTTTGTTGATAAAACTACAATCAGCACTGTTTTTTCCACCAACACCTCCTCTATGCATCTTTATAAGCCGAAATGTGTACAATACGGCCCACTCTATAGACGGTTGTAAAAACCAACTAATAAAATCCTTACATGACCATAAAGATTTTGAAAATGCTCTAGTGAAAGATGTTATGACCACTTGAGAACATTCATAAAACCTATTGGCTGCCACGAAAACCAACATAGGATCAAATGGCCACAGCTGTCAAACTTTCACTCTTCGTTGTTCTATTCTCTGCTCTTTTGATTTATTTAACAGTAAATAATATCAAAGAAAATTCTAGTTTTGCGGGATTTTTTTATAAAGCAAAATAGCCAAAACTAATTTAATATTTTTTGTATCGTATCATGCTCCAAATTATATGCGCATTTGATGTTTTGGTGAATATTGACACGATAAGAATCGAAAATAAATGCGCCTCGGAGATTATGCAAGTTTTCATCAACAAAAAGCAAATTGAAACAAATGCCAAAATTGGTCTCTGATCAATTACATTTAAAACTTGGTGTACTTAATTTCCCACATTTCAATTATTTTCACAATTCACAATTCACAATTTTGCGAACAAGCCAATTTATCTTTGCAATGGCTGCTATAAAACTATTTGGTCATTTGGTGACGTTCGTTAATGCCAATTTGTCGTTCAATGCATTTACTGGAGGCAAAATGGTTTTAAAATGCTATTTCAACTGACCATAATAAGATAATTTGAACGAGTCCTATAATGGCATTTCAAAACAGCGTTTTACGAGTTTATAAAGTCAAAATAAAACCTTTGATAGGATTAACAGGATCTTTAGAAGACAAGGTTTATAGATCGTTGCAAAGAAGCTGTGTAGGTTCTCAAAAAGCTGACATAAACTTGAAACGTATGGCACCTCTTACAGCCATAATAAAAACAAATTGATTTTTGTGGCTTTCATGAAACTTTAATAAAAGCTTATATAGCTGGATGGTTTTGGCAATGTTACTCGGGATACCAATGCAAAAATGGTACCTGCGTCGAGAGCAAGCAATAAGCTAATTGTGATGGCAATAAGCTTGAAATGCAATATAAAGAAAAACTACCGGAGCGGACCTAATATCTGGAAGCTGTTTTTTTGGATATTGGGTTGGTATTGGGATGATCGAATGAAGTGGATCTTAGAAACTCAGGGCCATCCCATCATAACGAAATGAATTTAAAAACTCCTGGTACCTGTCCCCCGGAAACCACATCAGCTAGATTGTCGTTTGAACGTACAATTCTACTCATGGTCATCATTCTCAACCGTGATTTTAACTACGCGATTGCGTACAAATGGCTGCAACATCGATGGGGACTTGCGGAGCCATTCAAGAACAATTTGGCTGCATGACCACAAAAACACGGATAAGAACTAAACATGCATGGTTGGAAAAGTTTTTTGGATCAGTTTCGACAATAGCAAGGAATCATCAAATCTTGAATAGGGGCATCTTTCGACATGCTACACGGAAAAAAATCCGTTGCCGGATTCATGAATAAAAATTCATGAAATCATAAAATGTGTCACTTCATGACATTATGACTATGGTTCATGATATCATGACGAAAACCACAATTATCATGAATAATAACAACTGCTCGGTTGAAAATGAGTAATGATCGCCACAAGTGTTATTATAAATCAATCTCCGTTTCGATGGATCCAACTCGGAATAAAATATCATACCGCTGAGTCATGGAATCATGACCCTCATTCATGCTTTATAACTGAAATTCAAAAAATCATGAACCAAAACAAACGTATCCATGAATTTGATTCATGGTCGTTCTATAAGCGTAACGCAAAGCTGTCAACCTGTCAAAAATTTTCATCAATTCAATCGAAGCGTGCCTAGCGGTCGGCGGTAATTTTCAGGTAAGGTTTTAAAATCCTAACTAGTGCTCGAAAAAATCTAACTTGTGCTTAATTATAGTGTGAAAACATCAAGAGCACAGCTTACCGCGTAGTCGCAGCAGCAACGGGACACAGCAGCAGCAGTAAAAGAAGCAGTAACAAAACCTAGCTGTAAGTTTTTTTTCATCTTGATTTTTATTCGATTAGGGCGAAATTAAAACGTTTTTATTCAAAAATCACATCAAACTATAAGCTATTTGTGTCAGATAATTTTTGGGTTTGATTTTTTGGTTTTTAAATAGTTTGGAAATAGTTTAGAAGCCCTCTGCTAAAGAGACTCAAGACAGCTTCATACTGTGGAGTTGGAAGTTAGAAAAGTGGAAATATTTAAGTTAAGAAAATCTTTGTAAATCGACAGCTTTGAAGACTATTCACTAAATTAAAGTTCGGAAGTCTGACTTTCGAATTCCAAACATACTTCCGACCTTTACGTCAATCACTGTCACTGTCAATTCGCGGTCATGTCAAGACAGCAGCAATTAACACATGTAAATGTAAAGCAATGGTATGCATAGTATCATACTACACAAAATGAGTGCGGTAAGTTCTTGTTAACCCCATGATTGGAATAGGGTCGTGGGGTGATTGATCCGTTCTCTACCCTCTTTGGTCGAGTTAGTGTAAAGTCGGAGAATCTGTGGCGAAGTTGTATGACAGGTTTGTCAGACGGTTTGCCAAATTTGTCGTAAGACACAGACACTCCAACTCGACCAAATTTTCAGGGGGCGGAGTCAATGTTGTACAACATTCGGAGCATGTGTGGGGGGCCTTACAATAGTGGGGGCTAGAAGCTGTATTTGCCAATGTACACGATAGAATCAGAATCTCCTCGATCAATCTCTATAGAGATATTCTGCAGTATTCTGCAAACAAAGTTTAGAATGTTTGGAATGCTGAAAGGTATACGTTTACTGAAGACAGGAAACGATTTTACGTAAACGTGCACTTTTATCACATTTTTGCTGTTTATGTCGGAGTGATATCAATCAATTGATGTTTCAATATTTCTGAGAATGAGAAGAATGTGGGAGCATCAGATGAAAAATAGAACAGTTCCCCTATATTGACTTATCTTGCGTGATAGCTTTGGTGTGTGAATAAAAAAAGCAGGCAAGTTTTAATTTCGCCTTATGCATTGTTTTTTTTTAACGAAATACAAGATTACTACTCCAACCTTTATTTCAATTTATTATAGTCAACACCACCCGCCATGAGTAACTCTGGACTAGTATGTTTAATTGCAATCGGAGATTCCCTGAAGCAAAAGTGTTGATGGCTCATTTGTCAAGTGTCACTTCTCACCATCTTAATCAACGCATTCATTTCAAATGCGTCCAAGAAAACTGTGTCAGAAAATATACAAACAGTAGATGTTTTGTAAGCCATCTAAAAAAGGAACACCCTCAAATTGAACCGGAAGATTGGAGATCTAAGAGGCTACATATTGCACTAGTAGATAACAGGTAATAGATAACTTCAACCATTTAAATTTGGACACTCCCAGCAAAATCAAATCGAAGTGTCCAAATAAAAAAAAAACGGAAAAACTCAGTTTTCAACACCATCCCTGACTTTCACGTTACTGACTTGAAGATTGTTGACTGCAATGCATGACTATTATGAAGGTTTCGCACAAGATGCTCTTGCTAGTTGCATTCTTCGTTTCATTTCAAAAGGCTATTTTTCACTATTCATACTGAACCAACGCGTTCAGAGATATGATTATGACATCAATGAGTGAAAAAGTATTCCACCACAAATAAAACAGAAGAATTTAGAGTGCCTGAAACTCAAAATGTCCGCAGGACAGATGAAGTGCTTTGTAGATAATGCCACACTAATGATTGGAGACTTTGTGCCGGCTGGAGATGAATGGACATTTCTCGTAAATGTCACTAAAGTTGGCTCATGTATAATGAAACCGTCATTCACTACCGAGGAAACACAAAATAAAACTCATTTGATAAACACCTTAGCCAAAAGCACACTTCCTTACTCATTATCCGCTTGCAATCGAGTGGACAGGACCTACTCGATTTACATCAACGTTCATACCAGAAATGAAACATAAATACTTCAAAAAGATAGCAACAACCACATCATCGAGGAAGAATATCGCTCTTACATTAGCGATAAATGACCAATTTAAGATGTCATATAAAGTATTAACGAACATTCATAATTTCGGACCGCTGCAATTGGATGAAGGGACTGGATTTTACATAAAACTGCACTGCATTCCAATTCAACACGAATTGATTTCCGGTGATGGTAGTGTAATCGTTCGAGTGCTTAACTACGTTATGTTAGGAAAGACGAAAATAACAGCTGGAACGGTGTTGATTGCCAGGAGACATGACATGTTTCTCAAAGAAGTGCGCCATATCATCGAAAATAATGAAGTGATAACATTTGTCTGCCATACATATAAGGCCTGTGTGTTCGATGAACACCTGGATGCATATGTAGTTGATTCGCATAACTATGAAATCGGTTAATGCGGTATTGAAGTAATCACTCATTCTCCGTCTCATCTACATCACCTACCAGATGGCCGGAAAGCGATTCGCCTTCGAAATTAACGGTGGAACAAATTTTTTTTTTTAATTTACCCAAGAAACAAAACAGTTTTTTATTGCTTTATTAACGAGACTTCTCGTAAACAAAATAGGGTTAAAACTGTGATTACGATTGTCACAAAAAAAATGTTTTAAAATTCAACAATCTGGTGCTATTTTGTTGTTGAGTTCATATTTGTATGCTTACTTTCTTTTTTCATGTAGACTGCGAGTGACGTCGAAGTTAAGATCAACCAGCGATTGGAGTTTCTTCGGACAAAATTTGAAAATGTCCAAATGCAGCCGCAAATAATCACGGTAGGAGCATCGCGACCCAATAAATCCATTATCGTGGTTTTCGGCGGCTCCGAGTACAAAGCAGAAAACATACTGCAATCCATATGTATGTGCATGCACGTAACGTACGTGTTGAACCTGCAGTACACGCCGGATTGTCGGCCACTGTGGCTGTTTCTACAAACCTATATGTTTAAAATACCAGCGTCGATCGTGGAACTGCCGATGAGCACACGTGATTTGCTGAAGGCTATCGATTGTTAATCCAAATTTCCTTTGTATTCATGCCATTTCCGTAATATACTTAAATTGAATCGAAATCAAAAACTGAAATAAAAAAAATGAGTTTACTTATCAAACTCCTGAAAGAATCAGTTTTTTCTCATATTCATAAGTATGCTTCATGTTACCATGAACTCGGTTCATGGTACCTATATGGAATCATGAATAATGTTCATGTTTTCATGTTTTTTTTTCGTAGTTCCAAACGAAATGCTTCATGATATCATGAACCAAACTGTCCGTTTTCGGAACTAAAATTGGAATCATAAATGACAGGTGCCAATAATCATGAATAGTAGTGCATGTTTTCATGAATTTAATTTGTGGTTCCTAATCAGATGCTTCATGATTTCATGAATCAAGTTGCCACTTTCATCATCAAAAATCAAAAACATAACGCCATAGTGGCGTTACGTTGGATCATAGCAAGCTGATTCATGATTTCATGACTTTTATTCATGGTGTATATTCATAACATGAAAAAAGACGTTTTTCATGATATCATGAACCATTTTGCTAGTTTTGAGCACCGGATTTTTTCCCGTGTACGGAGAAGCTTAACCGAGATCATATAATTTGCGTGGAAACAACGAACATAAAGACAAGCTCCATAGGCTATCCCTGAAGCATCAGCGAATCCATGTCACTCAACATATTTGTAATGTCCCTAACCTGAACCAAGAAGGATCGAAACTGCAACCAAGAATGGAGAATGTCACCATCAAGGGACGTGTCCCAGCCAATCGTCAGGATCCATTTTTTCTGCATAAGAGGTATAGCAATCACGATAACTGGAAACACCAGTCGGAGTGGATTAAAAAGTTTTGTACTTTCTGAAAACATGCAATTGACCGGTGACATCTCGGACAGATCAGGATTGATTACAAAAACAAATGCATCATCGTCTGGACTCCAAAGAATACCGAGGGTCTTAATAACTTCATTGGGTGATATTTCATTTTATTCAGTTGAACAGAACGCTCAGTTTCCGGAACACCTTCGAGAATCCTCTGATTGAATATTGGCACACCATTTGTGCACTGGAAAACCTCCTTTCATAAACAAACTTATGAAGTGGTAAATGAAAGAATTACAACCACATATTAGTCGTCACGAATAATGTGGGCTGCCAATGGAAACTCGTCACCCTCATCAACACACAACTGAAGCAACGCTCTAGTTGTAAGAAACAGGGCGACAGAGGTACCATAACTCAAATAATAATTTTAATTTCATTCCAGCCGTATAGCACTGCTCCTGGCTGCATTCAAAATTGTTTTGTCTACCAACCTCCTCTATGCTTCTTTAAGGGGGGATATACATACAGTTAGAATGACCAAAAAATTAAAATTTGTGTTTTTGCATAAAAAGTTAGTAAATTTTCCGTTGAATACGCTCCTGAAACCGTTTTTTTTTTTTTCGAAATTCGAACTCCAAGTGTTTATTTTCATTGTTCATTGTTTTCGCGCGCAGCAGGTTTAAGGAGACGCTTAACTGAGAAGACCTCAAAACAGCATTTTCGGAGTTTATGCCGGTGATAACTCGAAAACTAATTATTCGATTGAGCTGAAACATATAGGATTTCTTTATTATAGTATTACCTTCTATATGAATTAAAAATTATTGTAATATTTTATTATTCAATATGGCAAAATGTGATAAAATGGTAGAAAAAATGTGAATTTTTTCAAAAAAGTTAAGCCAAAAGTGCAATTTTTTTTTTCACTTATTTTTTCAATTCATTTACTAACTGTAAAAGTAAATAATGTAATTTTTTTTGGATTAGCAGGTTTCAGATCAAGACTGCGACCAGGAGAGCCGGCACAAGCAGAATAAAACGACTTTTCAACGCACTCTAACGGCCGCCATTTTATTGAAAACAATTTGAAAACAATATTTTTATATACTAAAGGGTGTCCACGATGAAATTGCCACACACAAAATTGATTCGCAAAATTCGAGTTTTCATCCGATTGCCATCAAATTTTCAGGGATTGAGAAATAACTATTAAACTTCATTTTACCATTTTACTCGTATTTTATTTACAGTCCATACGCAAATGCCCGCACCTTGGCCTTAAGATTCTGCACAACCTGTGAATCAACCATTGTTTGCATGTAAACTCATACTTTCTTCAGTTCCTCGACTGTCTTCACTACCTTAGGTCGTTTAAGAAGGTGCTGCTTCATAATCGCCCAGTACTTCTCGATGGAGCGGAGCTCCGGAGTGTTGGGAGGGTTGAACATTTTCGGCACGAAATTGACCTTATTGTCCGCATACCACTTCAGCACGTCCTTGGAGTAGTGGCATGAGGCCAAATCCGGCCAGAAGATTGTTGGGACGTTGTGGGCCTTCAGGAGAGGAAGCAGCCGCTTCTGGAGGCACTCTTTTATGTACACCTGTCCGTTCATCGTGTCCTGGGTCACGAAAGGTGCACTCCGCTTCCCGCACGTGCAGATGGATTGCCAAACCAGGAATTTCTTCGCAAATTTGGACATCTTCTGAGTGCGGACATGCTCCGGAACGCTGAACTTATCCTTGGCCGTGAAAAACAGGTTGCCGGGGATCTGTTTGAAGTCGGCCTTCACATATGTTTCGTCGTCCATGATGCAGCATTCAACTTTCGTCAGCATGTTGAGGTACAACTTCCTGGCACGGGTTTTGGCGGACTTGTTCTGCTACTCGTCGCGATTAGGGGCCTTTTGTACCTTGAACGTTCGAAGCCCAGCCTTAATTTTGGCCTTCTGGACAAAACTTCGGCTTGGGTGCAGCTTCTTAGCCACATCCCGAACGGAGGCGTGCGGATTTCGGTTGAAGGCCCCAACTACGCGGTTGTGATTTTTGGTGTTGTACAGAATACTTTTTCCTTCACTTCTGGGCTTCCGATCGGTGGTCAACCGTTCCTCGAACCGCTTAATCACTCGCGACACCGTGGAATTCGCGATTCCCAACGTTTTAGCGATGGAACGATGCGAGAGATCCTTGTTCTCGTGATGAATGCGCAAGATTTTATCACGCACGAGCTGTTCTTTTGACTCCATTTCCACGAGTTTTGATCACAGGACTATAAAACTTGCAGGATGTAAATAAAACACTATGAACTAAAGCCACCCAAATTTTCATTAAATTCTACCCAACGGTTAAAAAGTTAGAGCAATTTCATAGTGTGGCAATTTCATCGTGGACACCCTTTAGGTCTTCAAAAACTGATCCTTTTTTCGATTCTCACTCTGCCATCTTCGTTGAAACTCATTAAAAACCTTGGAAACAATCTCATCTTCCACTACCTTCTATTGCACATCCAACATGTAGCGACATATATTCGTCGACAGCTTTACGTGTCTGCTCTACACGTACCTCGCTACAGTTCTTTTTTTTAAAGTAAACTTCTATGAAATATATAAAATATTTTTTTAAAACTATAAATTTCATTGTATGTTATCCCCAGACTCCAAATATAACGTTTTTGCCCAGAAGATCAGGCTGCAAATGGGCTGGATACCGCTTTCGAGTGATCACTACCAGTTCAGTTTTCTGCAGTTAGAATTTGATCTCAAGATGCTTGCCCAAGAAGATAGGTTATAAAGGGCATTTTGTCATGGTCCTTGCATGTTGACAGCATGTGAACAAACCCCTCTGTCGTCAGTAAGTTGTCACAGCGTGCATTGTTTTCAATAGCTTTGACGTAAATGTTATGATGAAGGGGACTTAGGCATGAGCCTTGAGGCAGACCCAAGTAACTAATTCTTGAAGTTGTCAGTTGTCCAAGCTAGACTGAGCAGGGACATACAAAAACACATGATGGCTAGAAATCATGCCTATTAGTCCTTTGGGGTCCTTTTGATCGAACAATGTACGAGGTTCTACCTACTTCAGCGTTGACAATCGGTCTTAGTCCTCTACGGCTACGAGACATGAGCCATGCTCGCGAAAATGATCCATACCCTAAAAATCCATGGACTACAATGAGCAGGGCTGGCTAAATTACGTCAGATGACATCCCAGCGAGAATAGTTTTCGAAAATCAACCAAAAGTGTAAATTCCACGTTCGCCACTGAATTGAGTTTGACAACAAAT
The DNA here is from genome assembly GCA_034211315.2 of Aedes japonicus. NCBI lineage: Eukaryota > Metazoa > Arthropoda > Insecta > Diptera > Culicidae > Aedes > Aedes japonicus. The sequence goes on from JASCZW010000922.1 coordinate 34,522, forward strand.
TAAACGAAAATTATTCAAAATTCCTGGAACTCCACACCTCCGCAGTATTTTTTAAACAGGGTTTCAATGGAAGCTGAATCCAGGCCCCTCCTAATGTTGTACGCAAAGGCCAGTTGCATATCTAAGGAAAACAGCACTAGACAATCATTTGAACCTTTGTTCTTACGGAACCTAAACTGTGTATTTGATAGAAATTTGATTTGAGAAAAATCCTTCGAAAGATCATTTCCTCCAACAATTTCCTAATGCGCGAAAGCATAGCAATCGGGCGGTATGATCTATGACCAGATCAAACTTTGTATATTCCTTGAAGTATGCGGTTGTCATGTGCCTACGAAAAGCTTTGAGAGTGTCAGATTGTTTTGAAAACAATTTTGTGCATTCATCGTGTAGCTGATTGTCTTTTGTGCTTCAAGAGAACATTCGTAGATCAGGTTTGCAAGGCATTAATAATCTCCTAACGGTGGAAGTGTATCAATGGATTCAGTATCAATTTTCACCGTCATTGCATATTGTTGCCAATCGATGTTCCTTGTGAGTTCTGAACATTGAGGGCAGCACTTAATTGATCCTTCTGAAAGATGAGAGACTTGGACGATTCAAACCACGCCGTGTAGAAGAAAAGAGGCCGGATGGCACCTGTAGTTTTGTGGTGAGCGTGGTTGTCTCTCAACCCACTCGGTCTGGTATTAATTTTAGATAGCGTCGTTGGGCTTTTCTGAGACGAAAACTTTTTGATCACATCTTGATGGGTTCGAAATGTAGAGTCCGGATCGTCTCCTTGGCACGACGAACCATTAAACGTTGTGTGTCCAGGGAAAGGGCCTGTCTAGGAGGTAACCTTCCCTTGCCTTCCCGCACTGGAGTAGCTAGGTAAGAGATTTTGTATTCGATCGTATGCTGCTTTTCAAACATGCCTAACGCTGAATTTCAACTACTTCTATTCAATCTCACAGCGTGCCGTGCTCTTACGGACCTATCGATACTTTCTCTTGATATCTTTGATTCTAGCAGAAATTGGTGGCCACTCCTAGGGCTTTATGTTGATAAGAAGGATATTTCCATTTCAAACATTATAATTCATTACGTGCTTCATGCTACAACAACAAAACATGATTAGTTAAATGAATAAATCTAAAGTTTCACCACAATTATCAACTCACCCTTTAAGTACAGAATCCTGATGTAGAAGGAGATGTTCCGGCAGTGTACGGTAGGTTGGAAATAGAATAGATGTATTGAAAATTAAGCAAAAGAGCATGGGTAGTACTTAAACCAAGGACGTTTCCTTTGCCTTACATCCCACTGTGGAGTAGGTCAAGGCACGGATGAATCCGCCACTTCAACACGCAAAAGTAACGTGTTAGATCGCGCTCATGTACCACTGCACACTGGGCCAGAATGAAAAATTAGCAGGAATAAATTATTTTCACCAAGAAGATGCAACTTTAGAACAAAACTGTCTTCGGCAAAGATGCAGCTCATAATTAGGGCTTAAATTTGATATCAGTTTCAGTTAGGGTGGTCCTTGAATATATTGAAAAAAAAATTCTATCTTTCACATTTCTTGACATAGAGCAATACTATGTTCAACAAAGTTGTTTCTTATTAAATTTAAAGCAACTTTGCTCCAAAATTCATAGTCGTAGGTCTTTTGTGACATTAGTTATGATCATTTTAACGCTTAAGGGTAGGGTGGCCCTGAAAACATTAGTATTTTTCGCCTAACTTTTTCATTTTAAGTTTTATGAAAACGGTGTACACAGCAAACTTTTAAAGCTTGTTTAAATACACACTTTGATGAAGAAAAAATGTAATTTTAAACATTTGTTCAAAAGATATCGTGATTTTAGTCCAAAAGTTACGATTTTTTCAAATAACATTATTTTTTAAAGGGGGAAAAACGGGGATGCAAATATAATTGCATATGAATGGCAAAGATAAGAGGTCTCTTTTGTATATAAATGCTCAGGTGAATTTGGAAGAATTTGATGTTAAATGGTATCATGAATGTATGTCTTTTTTAAAAATAAAATTCTTGATTTTTGTTAAATGTTGATGGCAATGGCGAATAAATCACCATATTTCAATAAAAAACTAATATTTGCAATGTATTCATTTTTATAATTAACACACATGCCAAAAACGTACCAAAATTTTAAATTTTGCGAATGTACAGTGTGCCATTTAAAAGTGAAAAAGGCTGCCATTTTATTCACGTCTAGTACTCCACATAACGCTCTTGGCAAAGATATCTATAATATTTAAGTTTTCGAAACGAGAAGGGTTGACAGCACAGGAAAACAAAATAATTAAACAAAATACCACTTGTGTGAATATTTTTACAACCATGAGTTTTCAATTTGAATATTAGATTGTTTAAGGATTTTTCAGGTTAATTATAAACTTGAAATCAATAGTTATGCTGACCTATGATAATCTTGAAGGCATTAGTGATGTGTTCTGAGGATAATGATATTTTATTGGAAGAATGTTCTAAGTTATACCAATTTGAAGTATCTTCATTGTGTAAATTGATGTACAGATAATTGAATGCTAATGAAACGAATTTTGTACTTGCCAAACTTTTGTTTAATTTGTTGAAATTTTGCGGTCGATACTTATTTTTACGATTAGCTGATGGAAAACGGAACTTGCAAAGAACATGTGCAATAGATTCAGGATATGATTGGGCATTGTAATCTCAAAAAATTCAGATTATCAAATTCATGAAGAGGCATATAGTCTTCATAAAGGGAAGCTCATACAGGCTTCGAGAAAAAAAAAATTAATACATTCAGTGATTTTTTGAACAAAATATGTTAATCAAATTAAAATAATTAGTCCTTTCCGGATATTTTGAGACAGAATTAAAAAAAAAAAAGCCCATTACAATTGAATCAACCACGATGTATTATTCAAACAAACAGTTTGGTAATGCAAAAAAAACTGTATAACTTTTAACCGCAGAGATACATGTTGATGGCAATACAAAATACAAATAAAAATTATTACATTCATGCAAAAGAACCTAATGCTGAACTTCAACATGAAATTTATAAATACAAAATAAGCTGTATTCTTGCGTATGCAAACCAACATAATCAATAATATGAAACACATTTTACATAAAAGCACAAAAAAATAATATTCAGAGTAGACGAGGGGGGGATTGTAGAATAGAGAGTATGTATGAAGGAAATGTTAAATGGTTTGAAGGATTTTAAGTGTATTAATTTACCTTGCGATTTGGGTATAATCATCTGATTTGAGTATAATCAACTTAGCGTGAAACGAAATACAACTTGCAGTAAGCTATGCAAAATCCTCCCCACTTTGTGACATTAAACAAAACCAACACAACGCATTGACATGGGAGACCGTTAGCTATAAATACCAGCTAGCTGTGCTGATTCAGTTCATTTTTGTAACGAACTTTGACAGCAACGGACCTGAACTGGAGCAGCAGCAACAGTTTATCAAGATTATCAAGACGGAAAATTTCGTTCAGGTTACGACAATGGCAGAATCATAATCTATCACTCACATGATTTTGTTGATTATCGAAGAAATAATGACATATTTGGTGCATAGGCCGAATAAAAGGGCTGGGCTAACATTACATCCCCTAAGACCATATAGAAAAAAAAAGCTGCAAACAACAGCATCGATTATCTGTTATTGACAAACATGATATATTACTGATAGATAAAGAAAGACATATTTAAAACCTCTGTATATTAAAAGACCACTTTAACTACAAATTTTATCAAAATAAAGCTTCTTAAGCCATACACTTTGTCAAAGACAGTGTGTTGCTAAAATTATATTTTCATGATTTTCATGTCTTGCTCAATATTTTCTTCATCGTCCCACAAATTAACCTTCATGATAGGTATTTGAATAATATATCCATATGTTTACCCTTTGCAAACTGAATAAATATCAGCAAATTCATCTATTAAAAGTGAACACATTGCAAATATTAGTTTTTATTGAAATATGGTGATTTATTCGCCATTGCCAAAAAGACATACATTCATGATACCATTTAACATCAAATTCTTCCAAATTCACCTGAGTATTTATATACAAAAGAGACCTCTTATCTTTGCCATTCATATGCAATTATATTTGCATCCCCGTTTTTCCCCCTTTAAAAAATAATGTTATTTGAAAAAATCGTAAATTTTGGACTAAAATCACGATATCTTATGAACAAATGTTTAAAATTACGTTTTTTCTTCATCAAAGTGTGTATTTAAACAAGCTTTAAAAGTTTGTTGTAAACACCGTTTTCATAAAACTTAAAATGAAAAAGTTAGGCAAAAAATACTAATTTTTTCAGGGCCACCCTACCCTTAAGCGTTAAAATGATCATAACTAATGTCACAAAAGACCTACGACTATGAATTTTGGAGCAAAGTTGCTTTAAATTTAATAAGGAACAACTTTATTGTACATTGTATTGCTCTATGTCAAGAAATGTGAAAGATAGAATTTTTATTTCAATATATTCAAGGACCACCCTAACTGAAACTGATATCAAATTTAAGCCCTAATTATAAGCTGCAACTTTGCAGAAGACAGTTTTGTTCTAAAATTGCATCTTCTTGGTGAAAATAATTTATTCCTGCTAATTTTTCATTCTGGCCCAGTGTGCACTGATAGCTTTGTGATAGTTTCTAGCGGTAGTTTGTATGCACTCTGTTTTGACGCGTAGACGGTAGTGGAAACCTCTCCCTTTGGATTTGAATTTATTTGCAACATCTAATGATCACTTAAGTTTTATGTTTCTCGTCATCTCTAACGTAGAGACCATGGAGAGAAATACCGTGAAGCGTTGTGATACTGGACCCCACCAGTATCGATTAACGGTTACCACCGTTTATGGGTTTAACATTTTTTTTCCCTTGTTGGGGACGTATTGCCACTGCGACCATTGATTTGATTTATTTTGAGTATGTTAACTCTAATTGTTATGTTTTGTATTTTCCGTGCGTGGAGTAACAATTATGATGTAGAAGGAGATATTCGCTTACTGTCCACGCTTGGTGTATCATGGTGATGAGCAAACATCTTCTTCTACATCATAATCCTTACTCCACACACGGAGAATACCAAACATAACAATAAGAGTATGTACAGAATCCTGGATAATCTTAAATTGACCCACTCAGGGTCAGAAAGTCTACTATCACCGCTTCTATACCAATCCGTGCTGCCATGCTGTCTGTCTGTCTGTTTTTCATCCTTAACAATAAATACTTAACTCTTATCACTTTGGGGCATTTCAACGGTTTTGATTTGGCTGATTATGTTGCCTTCTTAGTCCAATGATATTCCGATATGCAAGAATCTCAAAGAGAGTCACGCCAAGGTTTCCTGTTTTGCTGTTGAACATTGCTTTGTAAATCATTCGAAGAGCTGACAAACAATTGAGAGATACCGACCAAAGAAATTGATTTATTGGTTTTAACTAACCTGACATTGATACCATAGCATGTAACTTTTGGACGATGGAAATATACATCATATATCAGACTTGAGGATGAAGCTAGCAGGATTAGACTTGCCATTAATGTGTCGAAGACAAAATAAACTAAAAAAATGTTCACGAGAAGACACTTTTAGCCACCGTTCCGGAGTTCAGATCGACTCATTGGTGACCATTGATATCGAAACCAGCAGGGACATACAAAAACACATTATGGCTAGAAATCATGCCTATTAGTCCTTTGGGGTCCTTTTGATCGAACAATGTACGAGGTTCTACGTACTTCAGCGTTGACAATCGGTCTTAGTCCTCTACGGCTACGAGACATGAGCCATGCTCGCGAAAATGATCCAAACCCTAAAAATCCATGGACTAATCAACCAAACTCCGAAAATTACAAAGTTCAATAATCCTGCTTATCAGTAACTGCAATAATTTCCCTTACCATAGAACACTACCGCACCGAGAAAAGTTTCGCAGTTTCCAATAAGCTCCCACTAACACGCACCTAATTTCACTCTTCATCAACCGTGAGTGGGTGCAAAGTAGTGGAAACCATATTTCCCATTTAAGTTTACATATTTGCACGCGGCTTAATCAAATAGGGATTTACTCGTTTCGCCATTTTCCACCTACAGACCCTTGGATCGAGTGTGTGCTTTTTTTATATATATATCAAATCACGACCCGGTGGAGAATTCCCTGAGCCATGCTTTTCCGCCGCTTGACGGTACTCGACTATTTGTTTTATGATTATCATTAGCGCGCGTGGAAATAATTTAAATTAATTTATATTTTCCGCCGACATCGCAACGGTAGAGCACGTGAGTGGAAAATTTTCCAGCATCCAGTGAGATACAACACGGCGATGAATCTCTTCACGGCTGCAGAATCTAACCCAAGGTTGAGTTGAACACCTCTTCAGTTATGTAGATCAAATCTTGACACTAGTTGACTATGCTTAGTAACCTTAATCAATCCACATGTTTCAGTGAGAACACAACTCTCCGTAGTTTCAATCGGTCGTGTTCAATGAAATAAATCACCTCGATTGCTGACTAAAGCCACATTTGCGGTGATGACTGTAGCCAGGATACTGTCGAGGTCTTTGTTAACCTTTCGCTGTTTGCAGTATAAATACCTACGCACGTACAATCATGGTAACGTGCATAAACACGGATGTTGTACATGCACTAGCACGACATGTGTCACGTTTCTCACATGGATCAACGCGCTGTGATATGCCATACATTATCCGTTAATGAGCTGCAGCGGCCCATCTCGGTTTCTACTTAGTGTAAAATGCACTTGCATAAATTGCGAAAATTTTGGTGCATCATACAAATTGCTCATCTTCTCGCTCGTCCACCCCACCACTTTGAATAGTGAAAACTGCTTCAAAACACCCGCTCACAAAATAAAATGCTTCAGGAAAGAACCTTCCTCCCGAAACCGAACTTCCAAGATAAACATAAATAATTCATTCGAAATTATTTATGATCATACTGTTTTGCCACAGCTCCAGCCACCAACTCTCGCTAACAACCATTAATTCATCTCATCCAGCCGATAAATTTTGCCTTCAGTGTGTTCCACTTTCACCACCGCCTCTCGTTCGCGAATCTGGATCCCTCAAGATGAAAAGGCTCGAACTAAAAAAGAGGAGCATCTCATCGGCATCATCATCATCATCATCATCATCATCATCGTCATCAAGTTGTTTGTTTATTAAAAGTTTCGCACTCATCTCATGCGGCATTCATCGCACTAGCAACTGCCTCACCGCAGCCGAGCTAGGACACTAAGGGCTTGACGTTGAAGTTTCACGACCAAATGACGAATTCCGAGGTTATTTGAAATTCTGGTGCCCTATTTCCGTTGACATGAGCAGAACAGTTTTTTGTTTTGAAAAAAAAAATGGGAACACCGGTTTTTCGGGTTCAGCAATTACGGTTCATTTTTCAATGGGTCATCAATTTTCCAAACACGTCAACTTTTCAGGTCATGGGAAAAAAATCAATGCCATCTATGCGGGTGGACTACAAGCTTTACGCCAAGTTATATTCGATTTGTCGCTCAATGCGGATTTTTTCCTACTGTGTCAAGAGGTGGGAACGAACAGCTTTACGCTAATTTAGGGCAAATGTGTTGAAAGATGATCGCTGCTCGTTAGGGAGGAAGTCACTTACAAGAACTGGGAAGATTAAGTATAATTCATACCGATTTTCTCAACGTTCCATTCTCCATTCTTCCTGAGCATTCTTGCATTCGATTGACATTAGTTTGGTGTGCCCAAACTTGTAGTCGTTTAGTGTGTTTGGTAGAATAGTATTATTACAAAAAAATAGGTATCGCTGAGTTCTTCTCAATCCGAAAATATAGCTTTAAATTGTTTAATCCCCCAAAGCGATTATATATTATTAATTATATATATTGATTCTTCCAATATGCAGGAAAAAGCGGGTAAAATGGGCAATAACTGACGTCTAAAGTCAGTTATTGTCCATTTTACTGAAGTCGAAATCCCCTTCATTCAATTCCCCAGACAGTTTCACAATAGTTTCACATTGCATTTTTATACAATTCTGATTTGCGGAAATTTCGAAAACCACATGATATATCTAGTATTTTCAATATATGAGGAATATCGGGCAAAATGGACAGTTTCTGAGGTTTTTATAAGATGATATTGCCTTCATTGGATTCTCCAGACATTTCCACAATAGTAGATCCCAAATGGGTTCAATATTATTACTGAAAATATGATAAATGTAGGATTATTCAATATTTTTTTCAAAATTATGGGAAAATCGGGCAAAACGAGCCATTCCCCAAGGTCTGCATAGGTCTACATCCACTTCATTCAATTTTCCAGACATTTTCAAAATATTGTAGTGCATTTGATTTGATTCTAATGCGCAGCTATTCCAAAAATCGCATTTTATCTATTGATTCTTCCAGTATGTAGGGAAAAGCGGATAAAATGGACAATAACTGATGTTTACACAAGACGACATACTCTTCATTTACTTCTACGGACAGTTTCACACACCAATACTACAAGTGTATTGCATTTTTTATAGATTCTAATTCGCCCAAATTTCCAATACCACATGGCATATCTAGTACTTTCAGCATGTGGGGAATATCAGGCAAAATGGACAGCTCCTGACGTTTTTATAAGACAATATTACCTCCATTGGATTCTCCAGACATTTTCACAATAGTACAGCACAAATGGATGCAATATTATTAGAGCTAATATAATAAATGAGTGACTATTCAATTTTTCTTCCGAAATTACGGGAAAATCGGGCAAAACGAGCCACTTTCCGGAGTCTGCCTAAGATGAAACCATCACTATTTGATTTCTCGCATTTTTTTTTGCATAAGATAAGCTGTTTTACAGGGCACTTATCCAGCGGCCTTTAATTAGTTGTGATTTTGGGTCCCATTTTTCCCACTGTGTGTTGGTTTAAATCGGTCCTCAAACTCGATGTTTTTAATGTAGTCTTGTATTCCATTGAAATAAACCACCCACATTTGTGAATGGCAACAATAGCATCCTTATTGTTAGTTTAAATCGGTCCCCAAACTCGATGTATTAACATATATTTTTGTACTTTCCTATAATAAATCATTTCCACATGTGAGTTGCCCCATTAGTATCCCTACTGTTGGTTTAAATCGGTGCCAAAATTTGAAAAGCTTTTAGGTGCAACTACAGAGAATAAATCGGGAACATAGTTAAATATCGTATTCGCTGCCGAAGTCAGTTGAATTCAGCACACCGTTTACCAAACCGGAACCCGCTGCCTGGTGTTCTAGGGGTTCCAATAAAGCGAGTATCACGTCAACATATTCCTACCGATTCCCTACTTGACCTGCATTCGGGCGAGGCCGGCGCGGGTATTGCTTTAGGTTTTACACATTGAGGATGTATGCTAGTCCTAGCTGATCTGGCAATAACGGAGTAGCAACCTCGGGCGGTCAATCATGCTCATGTTAATGCTCAAAGCGATCCCAAACAACTTTCGTTTTAAATACAATAATGATAGTGAATCTTCTCTAATGTTAAGTTGATATGAACCCAAATATGGATTGTATGGCAATTTATTCTGGCAATTAATAAATACAATAAATATCTCCTACACAGATGGAACTAGTATTGTGAATATCTATTCAATATCATGCAAATAAATGGAGTGCCACTAAACATTCAAACTTATATTATGAGTCGTGTAAAGTTCTGGGATCTTCCATATATTATCGTAAGTGTTGTATGGAAATGCTCATCTTTGCTAGAACTATGTCATGCAAGTTGCTGCTTCGTGTGCAATGAAGTATACCTTCACATGCTCTAATATTTAGATCACAATGAAAATTCAGATTTTTTACCTGTGTACAAAATTCACTTTTGAGTATGGGCATGAGCATGACTGACCACCCGATGTTGCAAATCTGATAATGCCAGATAAGCTGTATTTAAACAGAGAACCAACAGACGATGCTTGAAACATACAAAATTACAGTGTGTCTCCCAATAGGCGTCACCTTTTTTCAGTCTTGGTTTATTTCAGCTGGGTTATTTTAACAGTGGAATTGATAATACCCATTTTGAGTGTATTATTTTGACAGCTTATTGCTGAAGAAAAATTAGTAATCTCCATTTAATTCCAACTACCTTTGCTTATCTTCGACAGATAACGGGTGGCAACTAAAATTTTGGAATTTCTTTCTCAAGTTGTCAAAAAAGACAAACATAGTTGAAGAAGATCTGATATATTTAAATAAAAATACATTGTCCATTGTTGAAAAAAATTAGTGAACATTTGAAAACGGTCCGTAATCGGATGTTCGGCGAAGCTTCCAGTTTGATGTCGGAACAGGAGCGTTGTACGGCTCCATGTCAACTTGCGAATGCATCTCTGATTCTACCAATCAACTGTTTGCAATTCGTGGCTCTCCGCTATTTTTGTACACCAAGGAACTCAAAAACCCCGGAAGAAATCTTCGATTGGGCGACACTGAGGCTGATTTGTCGGGTTGTGGTTTTTAAAATAAAATGGGATCGAATGGGTATTCAGGAACGATTGTGTTTTTATGGCGTAATGCGATGACGCTTTATCCGGCCAAAACACGTATTGTCCATCAGCATGATGTTTTTGTAGAAACGGGATCAAAATTTTCTTCAAACATTCGTTCTGGTACACATCTTGATTGATTGCCAAACCAGAGGGCTTGAACCATGGCTTAGAAATGCCTTTCTCGGATATGGCAATGTACAGCATCACTTTCTGTTCAAACTTATGTTTAAACTTATATTTTATGTTCGGAGGTGTAGTAGAACTATCCGTTGAATAGTATCGATCGTTTCCGGGAATCTGCGTCTTCGAAAGAGGGAAGTAGCTTTCGTCGTCCAAAACAAAACTTTTTCCGGAATAATTTTTAGTCAACCAACGGCATTGGGATTTCAGCGAATCCTTGTTGTTGACGGCACGAGAAAGAGAACGAAGTCCTTTTGCGTCCATAATTTTGGCTGGTCTTCCACTACCTTGCTTGAGAGCAGTTGTTTGGGATCTTAGGATATGGTAAACAGTCGAAGTCGCAACATTTTCGGTTTTAAAATGTTGTACCGTATACGTTTTGCCGAGATTTCTGTGCAGTTCGTAGAACTTTACAACGCGCTCGCGAAATACTTCTTGTTTCAACGGCATTTTGAGCAAAACTGAGCAAACATAAACAAAACAGAAAATACTAGCAGAAAGAGGAGAGAAAGAGCTAACGCATACACACTCTTATTTCTCTCTGAGCTCGTTTTTTGTTGAGTAAAGAGGCCTCGAAAAAATTCTAACATTTTAATTGCCACCCGTTACGCGTATTTCGTCTACAATGTGCAGACTTCTTCAGTGTCTCGTACTAAGTCGAGTTATTAGTACGAGACACTGAAGAAGTCTGCACATTGTAGATGAAATACGCGTATCTGTCAAGATAAGGTAGTTGGAATTTTTTTTCTTTCTAATTTCTAGTCTTAAGTAGTTTGGAGTGAGTAAGCGTTTTGATTTTCGTACTTTGAAACGGTTCAAGGAAACAGTAAATGTCCTTATTCAACATAAAACAAGGTGCCAGACGAACTGCCTGAACGAAGAAAAAGATTAAATGTGTGAGAGAGCGAGTCAGACGTAATCCGGCCGTATCGGGTCGTAAATTGAGCAAACAATTTCAAATGTCGCCTGCTTCAGTGAACAGGCTCCTCAGACATGATGTAGAATGCAAGCCGTACAAGAAATAACGGATTCATGGGATGACGGAGCGTCAAAAGCAAGCCAGGCTCCAAAGAAGCAGAAATCTTTTGGTTCGACACGGTGACTGCGAGATTTTATTTTCGGTTGAAAAGCTCTTCCTCCTTCAGGACAGTCATAATCAACAAAATAATCCTGTGTATGTAAAAATTTCAAATTTGCTGTAGAACGCTATCGGAGTGTATCGAAAATCATGGTATGGGGCGCCGTTTCACGAAAAGGAAAACTTTCTCTTCTTTTCATAGAACCTAACGTAAAAATCAACACTGAATATTATACCGAGCAGGTTTTGAAGAGTCATTTGCTTCCTCATGCGTCAACGCTGTATGCAAATTCGCGATATTGTTTCCAACAGGACTCAGCTCCAGCTCAAAAGGCAAAGAAGATACAAGCGTGGTGCGTGGAAAATTGGCCCGATTTCAATACAAGCGAAGAATGGCCTGCATCTTCACCGGATCTCAACCCACTTGACTACTTTGTTTGGAGTTAGATGCTTCATCATATAGGCTCTACAAAAGGTCTTACTTAAGATTGATTCAAAAAACAATTAGTTGATATTTGGAACCAATTTTCTCAGGAAATTGTGCGTGCCTGCTGCGATTGCTTTACAAAGCGTTTGCGCAAAATTATCAAGGAAAAGGGCGAGAGCTTCGAATTGAATCAATATGGATTAATTCTTAAACATGTTTCTTTCAAATGCAAAATAAATGCTTTGATTTGGCTGATTTGTTTTGCGGTAAACCCATATTGTTCTAGTGACATATATTGTGAGACACCCTGTGCATTAGGGTGATGCAAAATTCGAAATATTTGCTCCCCAAGCTTAATCGACGCCAATTTGGGTCTCGATAGTCCCCGTGTTCTTAACATTTGGTTTCAATTTGCCTTATAATGCAAGTTATTCAGTAGAATTATATGAAGAATCTCAAACTTACATTTCTCGATCCCTAATATCTTGATATTATGTCCTTAAACCAAATCTTATATACATTCACACAGTATAAGTTGTCAACTATCAAAATGCCGAAGATACCTGACATGTAAATTTTATACAAAAATAGTTATTCATCAAATTTAATAATAAGAAGTAAAAATATGTATGTATATAAAATATATAAATATAAAATATATAAAATATATATAATAATATAAATAAAATAAAATACATAAAATATATTAATATAAAATATAAAAACATCCAAATGATAAGAAAATAAAAATAAGAATAAAACATCATACCTAAAGTGTGTATTTTATGTTTTATTGAATAACTATTTTTGTATAAAATTTACATGTCAGGTATCTTCGGCATTTTGATAGTTGACAACTTACACTATATGAATGTATATAAGATTTGGTTTAAGGACATAATATCAAGATGTTAGGAACTGAAATGTAAGTTTGAGATTCTTCATACTAATTCCCATACAAACTTTGAATAGCGTGTGCAAAGCCAAATTAAACCAAATGTGTTAGAATTTTTGGGGACAATCAGGACCCAAATTGGCGTACGTTTAAGCTTAGGAGCAAATATTTAAAATTTGCATCAGCCTACTGTACATCCTTAATGTGTATGAACTGATGATCCTAAATTAAGACAATGCTGACGCTGGTCCCGCCCGCGTCAAATAAGAAACTGGCAGGAAAATGATGTGATGCTCACTTTGTTGAAAGTCAAGAAGTCCCCTGCACTTCCGTTGGTATGTTTGGTTGGGTTCGTTTTGAAAAACGATAAGCTGAATTCTTGTATATCGATGGATTCAGATTATTCTCAAAACAAGTATGCGTTTACATAAAAGTTCCGATCAAATCCATTTCCATTGGGGCCACTCACAAAGTGTTATGTGTTCACTGAAAAAAAACAATATTTTCAACTAAGTTTAATTGCCGCATAGTTCTGAATTGAACCACTGGTATAGATGCCTTTTGGGTCACTCACAAAGCATGATGGTGCTTTTTCGTTGTGGATAAAAGGTTTTGCGCCTGGTAGTAGATTCATGCCAACAGTAATGTTGCTGCTGGTCCAATAGCAAAGTGATGGTGATTGCTGATTGAGAAGACAAAATATTTTTTAATAACCCTTGAGAACCGATTTGGACTGATTGATGTAAACAGCAAGGGTACTGCTGAAGCTACTCACAAAATATGATAGAGGATATTCATTAGCGAGGTTAATGAAACACTTTCGAGGGCCGATATCTTGTAACGATCTTTGACGCTAACGGACCAGTAGCAGCAGCAACAGTGAATCGACATTATCGAGGCTGGATACTTCGATCAGGGCATAACATGCTTGACTGCAAAGCAGAAGACTACACGAGTCGAAAGATGCCGGATGATGCTTCATAGGTGATTGTGAAATTCTGTTTTCGGACGAAAACATGTTCCTGTTATAGGATCACCTCAACCAGCAAAATAATCGGGTGTACGCAGCACATCTTTCTGATATTCCTCGTAATAAACTAGCTCCTCGAAGGTTCCAGAATGTTTCAAGAGTGTAGTTTGGGGAAGTTTCTCAAAAACTTTCCCAAATAGCACACAACACAGAAAAAAATAATTAATTTTAAGAGGCGCGTAAAATGTTCCCTCGTTAAATTCCAAGCCAAAGGAGGCCTAAACAACGCAATTGGATGTAGTCTTTGCTGAGCCATACAACAATGTTTGCAATTTTTCATACAACCGGCTTGATTCAGGCGTTATCTGGCATACATTTACGTAAAATATCCCATTATTTTCTGCCAAATCTAGCATTTCCTTTATGTGCATTAGATAACGCAGAAAATCCAATGTTTATTTTTATCTGGGTATGATCATATTTGGTTGTAGTAATTTGATTTTGACTTACCAAGTCATATTTATGTTTTCTCAACCGAATGGCAACAATATGTTTCTAGGTTTGATGGTTCATTGATGTTCATTGATCCTGGTGTTAAAATATACCAAACAGGACAAACATTGAAAATTAAAATTCATGCCAATTATTTTCACTCACCCTGTAAATGTGGCAGAAAGCGAAGAAATTTACTTACAAAATTTCAAAAGTTTACTTAACAGAGATCATGGAAACGGTTAGTCGCTGCTAGTTATTTTTTTCCTAAAACAAACACATCTACCATGAATACTAGACCTACTGCGATGCCGTTTTCAAGTCGCGCACTCGTCACAGAGAAAGTCTGAAAGTTGCAGACGTAATAGTCGCATCTGTCCAAGAATAAACTTTTTCTATTGGAATTTGAAGGAATTTGCTCACGATTACTAGTCTCAGTTTGAAAAAATGTTTTAGTTTTTACTTCACTACTTTTTGAAAGTGATGAAGTGAAGTGTTAGTTTGAATTTTTCCTTGCTTTCTAATTACAGCCATTCTGATATTACAATCTTAAAAGTGTTTTTCATAAAATAAAGATAACAAATTTATTTGAACAGACTCGGCGAAAAAGTTACCTTAGAATTTTACAAACAAATCATTTACAAAATGTTAATAAGTTTGAAATAAAAATACCCTACGCATAATTTGAGCTCAATTGGACATAACTTTGACTTAAAAATGCATGAACCGTCTGATGCTATCTAGATATTTAAAGTAGACTACGTCTTACGACAAGGGTAGGGGGTCAAATGGAAATCTGAAAATAGCGACCGCACGAAATATTGTTTCAACTTAAAAGCTAATAAATCAATTAATCCTCGATATATTTTCAAGTTTTCAGTTCAATTATCGAAAATCATCCACCAATAATTGTCACTTATTGAAAATAAAGCAAATAAAAGATGATGTCTTATAATTACGTTTTGCATACTTAATTTGCTAAATGCACAGTACTGTTCTATCACAGATATCAAGTGTGAGTAAGGGAGGTCTCATTTGCAGCAGTAAACGATATATAATGGGTGCATCTTCACACATTCTCTATATACTACACTGCTCACTTAAGAGGCAGCATCTGCTGACATGTTAAAATATCAACCGACGTTCGCTTCACGCTTGACACGATATTTTGACGCGCAATGAGATGCCACATGTCGGCAACTCGATGGGCGCCTCTCTTTATCGCTGCAACAAAACTGACAGATTAATTGACGAGATGACAGCCACTTTTTGCTTATTGTTATTAGGTAATTTCAAGTAAATTGATGGGTATTTTACACACACTGAGATTCAAATTGAATGGCTGAGGTAAGAATACTGTTGGTATTTCTCACAAAGTGATTTGATGATTATACTTATTGGACAGACAAAGTGGTTTGAATAACACATAAGCGCACCATTGGACTTATTTAAACCAACAGTAATGATGCTATTAGGGGCACTCCGGAAGTGTGATGGTGGTTTAATTTATTGGAAACCAATATTTTTTACAATAAAACAAGACAAGGTAGATGCAATCCGTATGTGCAGGAATCCCGGTTAATCCCGAATTTTTCGAGAACTTTTGCGGAAAGATGTTGGCAGCAGAAGCATTCGGAACTTTTTGAACGGATTAAGCGTGAAAGTTCGTACCCCCGAAACCTAGGCTATTATTTTCCGCACCACAAAACAATTATGATAGCCGATGCCAGCTGGTTGGTCTGGGAGCAGCTTTGCTGTAACAAGCGAAGTACAAGTTATCTGCTACCTAAGGGTCTTTCTCCTGCCGAAAAGGTACACGCCCAGAACGAAAGCGAAGCGTTGGCTCTAGTATGGGCAAAAGAAATATTGGAACCCTATTTGAGCGCGCTGGAGTTCAAATTGGTGAAGGATCACGAACGTGAATCGTGATATTCAGGACCAAAAGTAAACTATGTAACATCAGGCTTTACGCTTGCAGACATTCCACTACATCGCAAATTCTGCTATCTTGGACGAGACCAAACAAACTGCCCTAACGGTAGACAACATTCTGACTAAGGAAGCGATGGAAGATGCTGAAAATATAAAGTCCATTTACGGAGGAGCTTGGCTATGTTAATAACACCCTGATGAGGGGAACTCGAGTCGTGATTCCAGCTGGACTTCGGGAGCACATCGGTCATCCAGGGATGGAGCGGACGAAGCCGCGGGCTTCCGGAGCAAGATATTGTGGCCACAAATCGATAAGGATGCAGAACGGATGGTGAGATCCTGCATAGATTTTCAACTGATGTGTGGCACATCTGTAGAGCAACCAATGGCAATGAGAGAGTTACCAAACCACCTAGACGTGCATATTTGAAACCAAGTAATAGTCATATAGTCACTATGAGCGGTGTTTCATTTGCTTGGTCAAATCAAGTAAAATATCTTGGACTGATACTTGATCGAAATTTAAGTTTTCAAGATCACATTGAGAGCATTCTAACCTTATGAAATATAAAAAAAACTGTTTATATCCGTTTATATGGAGAAAATCAATTTTTGTTTTAAGTACAAACTTCCAATATTCAAACAATTTTCTAGACAGGCCATGCTCCATGTTGTGCCAATTTGGTCTAGTTGTTGTACTATTAGGAAAAAGTATTTCAAAGGATTCAGAAGGAAGTTCTCGAAATGATTGTGCAGCTGGCACCCTGTATCAGTTCTACTAAATTACGCTACACGCTAAGAAAAAAGTACCCATCGGAGCAGTTGAGTGTGGGAAGCCAACTGTGGGTATAATCATGTTTAACCCAACGGTAGGTTCAAACAACTTAGTTTTGGGTAAAATTTAACTCAAAAGTTTGTAACTTGTACCCAACGGTAGGCAAACATAATTATACACAAAATTGGCTTCCCACACTTAACTGCTCCGCTGGGTTCTTTTTCTCAGCGTGTAGACTTTTGAACGTTAAGACTCTAGAAGAAATGTCCAACAACAATCATCGCAATCTTCAACAGCAATGATCAATTCTCAATGAATGAAAAATAGTTTTAAGAAATCAACTGCAATAGTGATAGTTGAAAGAATCGTAAGTTTCCTTAACATTAAGAATAAGAAGAGTGCCCATAAAAAACAACACGAATTAATTCAGAAGTAATTTTTTTGGGATCTCACTCTCTCTTTTCTCTCTCTCTCTCTCTCTCTCTCTCTCTCTCTCTCTCTCTCTCTCTCTCTCTCTTTTTCTTTCTCTCTCTCGCTCTTTCTCTCTTTCTCTCTCTCTCTCTCTCTCTCTCTCTCTCTCTCTTTCTCTCTCTCTCTCTCTTTCTCTTTCTCTCTCTTTCTCTCTCTCTCTCTCTCTGTTTCTCTCTCACTATGCTATTTATATGGTCAAATACATATCGTTACTTTGTTTAGATCTGAAAGCTACAGTTACATCTGCAGGTTTTAAGTTTTGAACTCCAGGATTGTTTGGATAACATAACTTCCGAAGCTTATGTTACTTTGTTTTACCTGAAAGTTATTGTTACACCTGGTTATTTTAGGTTCTGAATGCAAGGCCACCTTGAATGAGGTAGAGCATCTCATTGTTAATCTTTACGCTCGAAAATATTCACTAGACATGGTTGAATACGTGACGTAACTACCGTAAATTTCAAGCTCTAAACTCCAGGAGAGTTTGGATGACCTAGAGGATCACAAAGTTATAAAATAATGATAGTTGACTTTCAAAAAGATTCATTTAATATTCTTCAATTCCTATACTAACTTTGTGTACCCTAAAAAAAACTACTGTTAAAACTGTAGATCTTCTGTTCTGAACCCAGGGACAGTTTGGATGACCTAGATTATCCCAGTTTATCTCATAATGTTTTTTTTACGTTCTAAAATATTCACTAAATATGGTTGCATACGAAACGTAAAATTGCCCCAACTACTACTGTTTATCTTAAGCTCTGAACTCAAGGACAGTTTGGATGACCAAGCGCATTACACAATTATCAAAATGAAAACTGTTATTGACTGTTTACCTTCCAAAAGCTTTATTCAAAATGTTTGAATACATATTGTAACCTTATATGAGCATGAGCAAGAGCATGAGCATTGACGTTTGCACACCTCGTGGATGGAGTTACGATCAGAAATAATTCATTGAAGACATTGCATGTCACCATGAAACGAAACCAGTTACTGATACGTTTCTTCACGCAATAATCTCCACGAAGACATTCCTCAATCGCTCACCTGGCCACGTCTATGCAACCGTTGGAGATAGGAAGGATTTGGTATCCACCTTAAGAAGACACGGGGAACCCACGTAGCCTTCAGTGGACATCAAAGGAAAATGGAAATGAATAGTTAAAGTTAAACAGAATGTCCTGTTTGGTGTACAGAACATTTTTTTTTAAATGGTCGTTGGTAGCATCTACGCTAAAAGGGTTAAGTGATGCTCCTTTTTTCTTCAAATGGTTGAGACCTAAGCATTAGCTATGGCCCTAGCCTTACATGGCTTATGGTTATAGCGCCATTACTCGCTCTCTGAAAAGAGAAGAATGTTTAATGCTATAAGTACGGGCGGTGAAAGATAACTTGTCAGAGGATTTGCGCTCCTAATTGCATCACTACACATAACATGACACTACAGGGGACGCTAGATACAGAATATACGACAGCGATGAAGTTGACCATTTCGAACCGAATGTCCATAGGAAACAGAGAAAGAGATAGAATAACGGTAATTTCACGGTACTCGCTAGCATATTCGGTCGTATTAAAAAACTTATAAGTTATGATTTTCAATTGTTGAGTTCTATCGATGGTGAATTAGCATTCATTGCATAACGTGGAGACTTCACTGAAAGGAAAATATTCAAAAATATAACAATCTGCTATATATTCTCCGGAATAATTCACTTCACGAAAAACACGGAATCTAAATCGAATGAAGAATAAAAGCACCAAAACAAACAATAACAACATAACTCAAAGGGTAATGTTAAGAAGAAGAAGAAGAAATCTTTAGTGATTTAGTGAGTCTCAGAAAGCGTTAACAACGAGTACAACTAAAAAAAAGCACTTTTGAAAAGGGCCAATGATCAGCTGATAAATATAATTGTAAATAGCTCATGTTTGCAAGAAAGTTTTATTTTTCAAACGGCAATTCTAACTCTGAAAACCAGAGAAAACGTTGTTTGATAATTGTCTTTATTGTGGAGAAGCAGTAAATAAAACGCATTAAATGTAAAAGCACGGTTTACACACATGCAGTCTTCTGATTTCATTCGTTTTAAATAATGTTCCTAAATTAGGAAAATTCAATTATAATTTATGAACTAGCATAACTAACTTTATGCTTTTAGAAATCAAATTTTCTTAGTACCGAACAGCCTATTTCGACCGATTCATACCAACATGAAGAATACTGTTGTTGCTTGCCCTTCCTGGAAAGTAATGTGACTTAACTTTATAAATGTCTACTTTTATTGTAAATATTTTCAATGCTCAATTAACACATTATAATAAAGGGTGATACGGTCAAAATTTGGTCCAGGGAAAACGCGTGTAAATCGGTGAAATCGTTTATTTAAAAAATCAAATTAAATTTCTTTTTCAAGTTCAATTAGTATAAAATTCAGGAAAAATATTCAGCTAGGCTTCCGCTTTTCCAAATCCGAATTGCCGGGCCTTACGCTTGACCCCTGCCATCAGATTTTGTACAGCCACCTTGTCCACCTTCTTCGCCGCAGAAAGCCAGTTTGCCTTGAACTGCTGCTCGTCCTTAGCAGTTTTTTTGGTCTTCTTTAGGTTCTGCTTGACAATAGCCCAGTATTTCTCAATTGGGCGGAGCTCTGGCGTGTTGGGAGGGTTCTTGTCCTTGGGAACCACCTGCACGTTGTTGGCGGCGTACCACTCCATGGCCTTTTTACCGTAATGGCAAGATGCCAAATCCGGCCAAAACAGTACGGAACAACCGTGTTTCTTCAGGAAAGGCAGCAGACGTTTATTCAAACACTCTTTCACGTAAATTTCTTGGTTGACAGTCCCGGAAGCTATGAAAATGCTGCTTTTCAAGCCACAGGTACAGATGGCTTGCCAAACCAGATATTTCTTTGCGAACTTTGACAGTTTCGTGTGCACGAAAATATCTGCTACCTTTCCCCTTCCTTTTGCCGTATAAAACTCCTGTCCCGGAAGCTGCTTGTAGTCGGCTTTGACGTAGGTTTCGTCGTCCATTACCTTCGTCAGCATCGTCGTGTACAGCCTCCGGGATCGCGCTTTGACCGTCGTATTTTGTTTATCATCGCGATTTGGAGTCACTTCCTTCTTGTAAGTCGATAGTCCGGCTCGTTTTTGGCTCGATGCACGGTTGTAGACGATACACCCAGCTTATTTGCGGCATCTCGGAGAGATAGGTTAGGGTTTCGCTTGAAACTACCGGCAACTCTCTTTGTCGTCTCAGCGGCTTCCGGTTTTCGATTTCCCCCGATCCAGACTTCCTGGCTGTCGACAAACGTTCCCCAAACACTTTAATTACATTTGTAACGGTTGATTTGGCAACTTTTAGCGATTTTGCCAACTTTGCGTGCGAGTAGCTCGGATTTTCGCGATGCGCGAGCAAAATTTTGATACGCTGCTCTTCTTGCGTGGACGGCATTTTGACAACTGAAGAGTGAATTCCAAAATCAAAATAGGAGCAACATTCTACACACACACCTTCAAAATGAGGGTGTTCAGGTTTTAAATGCAAAATTGAAAGAAATACGTCAAGTTGATATTGACCAAATTTTGACCGTATCGCCCTTTATTAAATTTTTGATGAACTAAAGAAACCTTACCTCTGCTCCTTCTTTTTTCATTTGCGTAATTCTCTCCGTAATCTTTAGGCGTGACACCGTCTTACTTACCAATATGCTCGGAATTCTTATTCCACTGTTAGGAAAGGTCCATTAATTATGTCACGCACCAGGGGGGTGGGGGAAGAACACAAGAAAATCCACAGCAACCACTTCCGCAGTTTATAAATTTGCTAGCAAGAGGAGCCATGTATATAGAACATTATCCAATCAACCTGCCCGTCAGAATCCCGAAAGGCTGATCACTCCTCCAGAGCAATATTCATGCCTGAAGCCACACTCTACACATATTCGGTTGTCACTTCACAGAGCTATGTTTCTATTAAATTTGTTGAAACCCGGCTTACTTCATGGCTTATAGCAGCAACCTCTTTTATATTTTATTAGTTTAAGCTGAATGCTAGTTCGTATCCAGATCACCTCAGAATAAAACACAGAAATCCACATTTTTTCACGATTTGTAGCTCAACTTTCTGTCTAAACCATCGCATTTTTCGTTTTTCATCTCGTTAATTTGAACTTTCCTCGCAAGTAAATCGATTTTTGTACGGCAACCAATCATTTCCATCCACAAAATTCAAGGTTTCAGTTCAACCGATACGGATTTTTGCACTTTTCAGGGCGTAACACTACAGAATCAAACTAGGCAGCATTCATAGCAAAACCGCACAACGATTCGCGAAAACGGTACTGTATTCCAAGGCACGTTTATCGTTAATATATTCATTATCAATGATGAATAAAACAAATAATATATTTGAAAACTGTTTGAAATTTACCAACAAAATGACAGCGTAGAGAAAAACACGTCAACCCGTTTCCAAGGCCTTCTTAGTTTTTTTTTCTTGAATACATATTGTAACATTATAAAGCCCTAAAAGCTACGGTTAAAAATGTTGATCTGAAGTTCTGAACTCAAACTCAGTTTGGATAAGCTCGAACATCCCAGAAAGATTCGAGAATATTTAACGTTTATCAACGAAAATTTAGTAATATGTATGGATATGTAGCATATGCTAAAAAAATGCTTTACACTATCAATAACTCATTAATTTTGTCTTCTTTAACTTCTCTTTATTGAGGATCATCGATAGATCATCAATAATGCCTGAAAACAAAGATATTTCATATATTTTCCAGATAGAAGAATTGTTGTAGAACAAATTTGTCTCAAGCCAGTGTACAGTTCGATTCAGTCTGTGATTTTATACAGTCCTTTTAGGGATAGATTAGACCCCTTAAGCCTGAAAGGGTTAATATACCTATTAAAATAAGGCTTAACATTTATCAATTCTCAAAAAGTGTCTGGTCAGAAATCAATTTTGTTTATTGAAATTGATACGTAGAAAAATTTCCGTTGGATTGGTGCAAGTTTTTTTTAGAGATTTCTTAAGAAACGACTGAGATATTAACGCTCAAAATCTGACCACTTTTCATGACGGTCGTAATGCAATTTTTTGTTAAAATTGTACCCCAAATAAAAAACAAAGACGTGATTCTACGTCAAATAACAATGGAACCATCAAAAAACATTCTGGAATCCTTGAGCAGCTTATTTATCACGAGGAATATCAGAAGGGTATGCTGCATACACCCGATAATTTTGCTAGTTTTGGTGATCCTGTGGTGATTAGTTCATCCAAAAACAGAATTTTACAATCACTAGCTAGAGCAACTTTCGGCATCTTCCGACTCCTGCAATCTTCTGCTTTTCAGTCGAGTCATGCACCAGTTGTTTTTGTGTTCGTGTATGAATTCTAAACAATTTTGCAAGCCGTTTTGACATTTGAATACACTCTAAATAAAAAGTTTGTGCCAACATGTCTGTGATTAACCCATCTTAAGTTAAACTTGTTAAAAAAAACACTGACAGGGAATACCACTCACCCTGTAAATAGCGATCTGAGTTGACGTAAAGGTATCGAGATCGATTTGCGATTCAGTTGGTTGTGGTGTGTCAGATACAGTACTGTAAGAGCGTGCTGAGTATGGCCATGTTCTTGGTGGTTGTGAATCTATAAGTCCAAGGCCTTTCTCGTTCGGTCGTTCATCGGATCTTAATTTGCCGTATTCCTTCACATGGCCTACCTGTACGTTTAAGTTCGCTATGACGACTGGTGAGGGCAGCGATCGTATTCGCGTTACAACTGCTCGTAGAAGACATCCTTGTCGCCTATGATGCTTCCAAGAAAAATTGCTTGTTCAAACAAATTTGGAAAAGTTATTCAGCTTTCTAGGCGAAAAGGCTGAGAAACTTCTTTCTCCAAATTTGTTTGACAAACAGATATTCAGCATTTAGGTTTGTTGGGCCTTGCTTGGGTTTATTAATGATGTAACCGTCTACATAAAAGACACTATGCCACCCGTAATCTAGAGAACAGACTCTGTTTTAGGCCGCCCCTAACTTGACTTTGATGGGTTGTCCAGATGTAGACGGCCCCTTCCCTGTCAGCATAAGACCCAGGTTGGGTTGGTTACTCGATCATTCCTATGGTTTCTTGTACTCCAGCTGGTGGTATTGGGAGGAAGGGATAGAAGTTATTGAGCAAGAGGTTAAGGACCACAGCGTGGTCTATTTTTTACCTGCAAACACCGAAGTAGGGTACGGAATGTCTCGCACGTAATGCTCAATGCTCACGCTCTATATAAATGATACGTATGTTTCAAATTAACCATTTTTATCGGAAAAATGGCACTAACTTCAATTTAACTGCTTAACATTCTTTACTTCGGAAGAACTTGTATGCAAGATCGTCTCCAATTCTCGATAGGCTGAAGTTCCCAGAGGAACAAACCAACTGCTCCTAAAGTTGAATTTCAAATAAGTCAGCAACATAATCATTTCAATATGTTTCGCGCTCGTTTCGAGAATCCGGATACTTCCATAATCATGATCTGTCCCAACATAACTGACAAACAAAACGACCAAGCATAAAAATATAGTACTAAAAATAAACGTTCATAGCCGTCGTTCTACACAACAAAACCGCGTAAGCCAGGCCAATGAGGAATAGGTTTTCCCATGTCTAGAGTTACTTCCTTTTCTACGGTTGAATTCCGGCTCCTGGCATGCAATGTTTACCCGGCGCAGACATGCATGTTATACGATATGGCTTTGAACCACCTCCCCCCCCTCCCTTCCTCGTTGTGCAACCTATGCTTTTTTAATGTTTGCCCGAGTGAATTTTACTACGTTTGCCGTACGGTAAGCAAAAGAGCCCCTACACGCACCCGACACAACTCCGTCATACACATGTTTATAACTGCCGATGTAAAATTTCGACGATGACGACGATGACAAGCATAATGGTCCGTGGTGAGGAGTTTCCCGGAGGAGCGATAACAACCACTTCATGTTACAAAGATCAAAAAACACAATGCATGGAGAAGAGGCAAACATCGTAAGCCGAAAAAAAGGAGGCAGCACGAATCTCGACAGCCCGGAAAATCCCACTCGAAGCTCGGCGATGACGCCTCCGTAGGCAATTTTCTCGCCCAGCTTCAGCATCGTTCGTAACGCACCCGCCTCGACGATTAGCACCGGATCAAAACATGTCAATCAGTGCACGTTCAGGGGGTCTGGGGAACAACGTGAAGGAAGGCCGGAATAGAGAGAGAGAGAAAGTGAAAAAATCGCAAGACAGCCGCTGCACTCCAGTGTGAGATTTTGGAAGCGTAGGCGGACCCGGAAGGGCCTTTGACTCTCCGATTAGTCAGCAAATTGAGCGATGAAATAGATTGGGTAGGAAGCAGCTTCCAGCTAGCCGTCCGATCGCTTCAGATGGCGCGTGAGATTTTTGATTGTTGTGTGTTTTTTTCTTCTTCTCGGTATTCTTGCAAGATTGTGTTTGAGTTCGGTCACCAGAGACAAGCACTTCTGACAAATTGACAGTTTTACTTGTTGCCTGTCGACGGTAATTTCAATCAAAGCAATCTAGGACAACGTCAAGAGTTCCGAACTATCGCAAACCCATGCATACAGATTCAACTATGTGCCAAAGGTATTAGCAGGTGTTTACCGGAAAATTCATCACTGTACAAAGCCTAATGAGAGAATCATGTTCATCACGGCGCAAACAAGCCTCTTCATAATCAAAGCAATTCCGCAAACTTTAATCAACGCACACGGAAAATCGCTCCGGCAAATACCTGAACAAACATACGGCGCAAATCTCCCCGGACGAAAACTGGTAATTAGTATTATGGAGTTCCATCACCACCCACATTCTCGCCCGGAATCACGTCCCCAAGCGAGTTTGACAGAACGGTGGGAAAGTGGGTGAAATCACGCCGCGCTAAGCGAAAACAAACAACATGTTCGCAGGCACAAATCCTCTGCCGAAATTGAATTGATAACTGGCGTCCGTCCTCGTCTACGTCGGCAGGCGGCACCGCAAACATCTGGAGCTCTGGCGGCGCGGAAGATAGAGCAGGATCGACGAGATGAATTTGTTTCCCCGAAAGTCTCACCCGTGCGCTGCTCATACAGTCGGAATACACACGTTAATTAGTTCCTGACGTTGACTAATCGCATCACAGCCAGCGGCAGCAGCAGCCGTGTAGTCAGCGGCGACGGTTATGAAGATGATGATGAAAAGTTAAAATGAGCTGGAAGTGAAATCCGGTGAAGAAATTTATGCATAACGAAGGGATGGTTGACGGTTATTCGCGCCATAAAGAGGAGGTGGGTCCGTAATGTGGAATAGTGTGATGAGTTTATTTATAATCAGGCGGCGATAATTTGATTTCTCAAGTTAGCTTCAAATTTTGGACTCTTATTAAGTGGCTTGATGACAGTTAGCCCACTGAAGAAAATTAGTTATTTCAAATTGATCGTAGGTTAACCAATGAATATTGACCATGGGAATGTATCGAAAATTGGCTATTCACTAACATTTGCCTTGTACACGTGTATTTGTTATGGTTTTAATGTGTTCATCATAGCATGCTGTGCGTTCGATTGTCATCTTTCGTTTGTTCACTTATTTGCAAGGTTTAAAGTCTTCGATTTTTAAAATGTCACGCATTGAAAAAGACGTGAAAAATCAAGGCTATGGACACATGGCTACGTGAAAGGGGAGTAACGATGCGACAATTGGCGAAGTGCTTTGGAATTCATCACGCGAGTGTAAAACCCATCATAACCAAGTTTGGGAAACACTATGCTTTGGATGAACTGCCAGGAAGAGGTAGAAAACCCGGATCTCCCAACCTTAAACTGGATCAGAAAGAGGTAGCTATAATTCGGAAGAACAAATCAATTTTGATATGTGATTTGGCCAATAAAGCGGGATCAGCATTGGGATGATTCAACGTATCAAGATACGGAACAACCATAAGACCTACAAAAAGCAGAAAATCGCTAAACAAAGTGCAGAATAGAAGCAACGTGTAGCAACAACGGACTGGAAATTGTATTCGTGAGTTCTGCCAGAACCGGATGCATGTATTCTGATGGCTGACGATGGACTCAAAGAGGACTCGAAAACCCTTTGAGGTACACAATATTACGCTGCCGTCAGATGTAAGTGATACAAACAGGTCGATTGAAGTGGCGAAGTTTGATCAAAAAGTGCTGTTATAGCAAGCAATATGTTCCTGTGGTATGAAGTCTACCATTTTTTATACTACCGGGACAATCAATGCAGGAATCTATCGATCTGAGTATCTGCAGAAAAGGCTACTGCCTTTATACCAGAAGCATTACAGACATACATTTATTTGTTTAACATCACATTTAGGATAAGACATAATCAACAATAGTACGCCACAAGACTCGGTTTGCGGCTGCTGCTCTCCAACCTCGGTCACGCCCAATGCTCGCCAGATCACGCTCTACCTGGTCCGCCCATCGTGCTCTCTGCGCTCCACGCCTTCTTGTGCCAATCGGATCTGAAGCGAACACCAACCTTGTAGGGTTGTTGTCCGGCATTCTTGCGACATGCCCTGCCCACCGTATCCTTCCGGCTTTGGCCACCTTCTGGATGCTGGGTTCGCCCTAGAGTGCAGCGAGCTCGTGGTTCATCCTTCGCCGCCACAAACCGTTCTCCTGCACCGCCGAAGATCGTCCTTAGCACGCGTCACTTGAAAGCTCCGAGGCTGTGCAGGTCCTCCTCGAGCATGGTCCATGTTTCGTGTCCGTAGAGGACCACCGGTCTTATTAGCGTTTTGCGACATGGTGAATTTGGTGCGGGGTGAATCTTCCAGACCGCAGTTTCTTCTAGTTAGAGCCCGTAGTAGGCACGACTTCCACTGATGATGCGCCCTCGAATTTCACGATTCGTATTATTGTCATCCTTCACCACCTCGAAAGTATTCCCGTCTATCGTGGCATTACTTCCTAGGCGGATCCGGTCGTGTTGGGTTCCGCCTACTAGCACGTATTTCTGTTTTCGACGCATTCACCACCAGTCTGACCTTTGCTGATTCGAGTTTCAGGTGGGTGTGCAGCTCTACCACCATTCCAGATGTTCTTGCGGTAATGACCATGTCGTCCGCAAAGCACACAAATTGACCAAAATTCGTGAAAATCGTACCCCGGCTCGTCGCATTACACCTTTCAGAGCGATGTTGAATAGTAGACATGAGTGTCCGTCACCTTGTCCCCGATGAGATTCGAATGAACTGATAGTTCACTCAAAACCCTTACGCAGTTTTGCACACCGTCTATCGTTGCTTTGATGAGTCTGGTCAGCTTCCCGGAAAAGCCTCTTTCGTCCATAATTTTTCATAGCTCGGTACGGTCGATACTGTCGTATGCCGCTTTGAAGTCGATGAACAGGTGATGCGTACGGATTCAACGGCATTTCTGGAGGATTTGTGATCGGTTAAGATCTAGTCCGTGTCGATCGATCGCAATGCTTCACGAAACACGAACTCATTCATTTTAGGTGATAGACGACGGAATATGATCTGGGATAGCACTTTATAGGAGACATTCAAAATTATGATCGCTCTGAAGTTCTCACATTCCAAATGATCGGCTTTTTTATGTATGGGGCAGATAACCCCTTCTTTCCACTCTTTCGGTAGCTGTTCGGTTTCCCAGATCCTGGCTATAATTCGCCAACTATTCTGGGCCCATCTTGATAAGTTTAGTTGCGATACCATCTTTACAAGCTGTTTTGTTGGTTTTGAGCTGGTGTATGGCATCTTTAACTTCCCTCAGAGTGGGAGTTGGATCATTTCCTTCTTCTGCTGCACTGACGTAGTCGTTTCCTCCGTTGTCTTGGTCTCCCATGCCTACATTTTTCACGCCATTCACGCTCATCGAAGTGCTGCTTCCACCTTTCGATCACCTCACGTCCGTCCGTTAGGAGGCTCCCATCTTTATCCCTGCAGATTTCGGCTCGCGGCACGAAGCCGTTGCGGGATGCGTTAAGCTTCTGGTAGAACTTCCGTGTTTCTTGAGAACGGCACAGCAGTTTCATTTCTTCGCACTCCGCTTCTTCCAGGCGGCGTTTTTTCTCCCGATAGACGTGGGTCTGCTGTTTCCACTTCTGCTTATAGCGTTCCACGTTCTGCCGGGTTCCTTGCTGCAGCATTACCGCCCGCGCTGCAGTCTTCTCCTTCAGAATCGCTCTTTACTCCTCGTCGAACCATTCGTTTCGTCGACTCCGTTCCACGTGCCCGATGGTACTCTCGGCTGCGTCATTGATGGTTGCTTTTACTGTACTCCAGCAGTCCTCTAGAGAGGCCATATCGAGCTCGCCCTCGTCATGGCAACGCTGCCTCAAGATTCTGCGCGTATGCTGAGGCGACATCCGGTTGCTTCTGTCGCATATGTTGTACCGTGGCGGTCGCCGTTTCCGTACATTGTTGATGACGGCAAGTTTTGGGCGCAGTATGACCATCACAAGGTAGTGGTCGGAGTCAATGTTAGCGCCACGATAGGTCCTGACGTCGATAATGTCGGAGACGTGCCGTCCGTCAATCAGAACGTGGTAGATTTGCGATTCCGTCTGCTGTGGTGATCTCCAGGTGTACCGATAAGGGAAGCTGTGTTGGAAATAGGTGCTACGAATGGCCATGTTCTTGGAGACGGCAAAATCAATGAGTCGTAGGCCGTTTTCGTTCCTCAGCTGGTGGGCGCTGAACTTTTCAATCGTCGGTCTGAATTCCTCCTCCTGACCTACCTGAGCGTTAAGGTCGCCTATGATGATCTTGGCGTCATGGCTTGGGCAGCGGTCGTACTCACGTTCGAGCTGCGCGTAGAATGCGTCCTTGCCATCATCAGTGCTTCCGGAGTGAGGGCTGTGCACGTTGATTATGCTGAAGTTAAAAAATCGGCCCTTGACCCTCAACCTGCACATTCTTTCGTCGATCGACATTCAACCGATCACGCGCTTCACAAAAAAAGTGCCCACTTCATTTTGGCTCACGAGAAGATAAATTGGAATAAAAGAGAAGCATATTCGTCCTCCTTTGGCCTTCAAGATCAGCTGCAGGCACTTTGGCATGCTCTCCACCAGATTTTTTAGGTGCTGTGGATCAAGCTCTTCCCAGGCACGCTTCAGGGCTTCAAAATAGTTGAATTTATTGGTAACACCAGTTTAGTCAGCCCTGGCATCATCTTTCCCCAATCATTTCCTGCTCGATACTATGCCTTTGATTTGGCGCCCATGAAGCCCTTACCAGATCTGCACCACACATAAACCCGTGGCTTTTGATTAGAAAGCTCGAATTTTGATTCTTCCGCCCAGAGAAACGTTTTCCACAACTCTATAGACTATCAGCAAACTCAATAACAAACCTGAACCGTTTGGCTTTGTTTGCCTTGCTGATAAATGGGCACTTCTGGGCAAATTTTTTAATCAGCCCCTGTGCTGCAAGACGGCGACGAACAGTTCGACCAGAAAACTGATAGCTGAAGGGTTTCCGAGATCTCATGCACAGCTATTTTTGGTTTTTCAGAGTTCACGCATGATATTGGTGTCCGTTCGTGTGCTGTTTTGCGCTTCCTGTGCGATCCACCACTGATCCAAACGTTTTTTTGTTTCAATAGAATTTTCCCAGCCACTGCCTTGCTAATACTGTACTTTCTAACAACAGCCCGGTGCGATTCACTGTTTTACACATCACGAAACACCAATTTTTGGATACACTAGGGAATTGCTTTCGAAATCAATACGTTCTCCATTTTTTCAACTGAATCAAACGCGATCATGTGTACAAATGCACCAAGCCAAGCCGTTTGTATCAAAACACATTTCAAAACAAATTTCAAAACATGAACAGTCGAGGGGACCTTCGACGGAAACTTATCGAAAACATATCAATTTTGAAGTGGGCTCTTGTTTTTTATCACTTTTTTTTCAATACAAACTGATTTCTCAGTTCTTTAAGTCGAACTCTTTTTTTATTAAATCATGAGTGAAACTTAAAAGGAATATAAAAAATAAAATATCATAGAAAACTACAGTGTTTTAACTTTAATTTGGACCAAAAAAAGAGAGAAATTCAAAAAATTATAAGGTGGGCACATTGTTTTGCCTATCAGCGTATGATTGGAATAAAATAGGTGGATTACTGATTTTCAATAAAGTCCTCATCCGAAAGTAGCTGATTTCGACGGTCTTTTACTAACCTCTTTTTGCCTAAACCCTTACATGCTAACAATTCTCCCACCTTCAAGGGTGCATTATTAGTGTATTCTGCAAAATTCATAACCCTCAGAGATTTTATTTCTCGTGCTAAAAGAATGCGTATGTGACAAGTTCATGTTTGCGTGCACCTACATTTTATTATTAATTACCATCAGCATAATCAATAACAGTAGCCCATCTGAAACATGCAATCTCTTATTGGATTGGGGTCAGGGTCAGGGATATGAGGGTCGTCTTTCCTGCTTACTCTCACTTACCTAGTGATCTAGTCTCGCACCAGTCACTCATAAGTATTTACGGTTAACAGTGAAACCACGAGGAACTGGAATCGGTGACCCCAGGTGTTTTACGAGTAAATCCGCATTTAAAGGCTAGGTCTATGTACTGAAATTTACTCAACAACGTAAGAAAATTAATTTTGAGTTAACCACTGGAAGACGAGGCTTGATAGCTTTTTTTCCAAGCTCGAACAAAGCGGAAACAACAAAAGATACTGAAAATTTATTTATCCACCATGCAATCATTGAAAATTCTTGACAAATGAGAGAATCACTGCGAAAATAGCTTCATGAAGAGAGGTTTAATAGACTGCTAGATGCGCCGTACTTTGTAAAACCTAATACACTGAAAATTTATTTTCGTAACTAAGCCTTCACTCGTTTCGTAAACATGGATTTTGTTCTTAGAACAAAAATCATTCATATTGCTTTTTCTTTGGTGAAATGCTATCATTACACCATTTTGTATAATGAACGAAATGGATTTTGTGAAGACCAGCCAATCGCTGTTTCTCTTTTATCATAATAATGCATGATGGTGTTGTTGCTGGGATGGGCGAGAATAATTTATCTATCCCACAATAAAATCCAAGCGCTGTCGAGATTTATATTTTCAAACTCGTAATCAAGTATCTTCTCACGAGGCATCATGGCCTAGTAACATCAACCATGAATTCAATGGCAGTGCTTTCCAAACACAGGACCGAAACATTAAAAAAAAAACGCTGGAAAACTACACGGGGTTGCCCTTTTAATTTTAATTACATTTCGAGACGATATAGAAGATCTGCCAATGATTCATTCAATCACCAACGAGTCGTTTCTTTTTAATTTGTAACAGAATATGTGTAAGGAGTGTATCGAAAAAGTAATTCTCAACTTCCAAATAAAATAGGCATGAAAACATGGTTAAAATTAACATACTATTTCAAGTTTATTATAGCTTAACATGTTTACAAAAGATCCAAACGGAAAAACTAGTCATCATGTTCATTTCTGTAGAATGCCCGTACCTTTGATTTGACACCTGCCATCAAATTCTGCACAGTGACCTTTGTGCACTTCCTGAATCGCCGCTGCCCAATTTTTCTTAAAATCTGATCATGTTTTGGGACACTGTACCATCCTTCTTAAATATACGCTTGACTATTGCCCAATAGCGTTCGATCGGTCGCAACTGGGGACAGTTTGGTGGGTTGATGTCTTTTTTCTACGAACTTGATGTTATTCTCCGTCAGCTACTGTAGAGTGGATTTGGCGTAATGTGCCGATGCCAAATCTGGCCAGAAGAGAGGAGGGGACTGGTGCTTTCTATACAATGGTAGCAACCTGTTCTTCAAACATTCCTTTTGATAAATCTCAGCATTTATAGTTCCTTTTGTATAGAAAATTGAAGAACGCAAGCCACATGTTGCAAATAACTTGCCAAATGAGCACCTTCTGACCAGATTTCTCCATCGCAACAGTCGTATCTGCGGTTGGCACACGTTCTCCAACAGATTTAGTATAAAACTGCAGCCCCGGTAGCGTTCTTGAATCTTCTTTAACTGTATGTTTCGTCATCCATCAAAATGCACTGGTCGACATTGTCAAAATGCACGCTGTCACAGCTTTCAGGCCCCTGGTTTTGGCACGAGACTTTTGTTCCGGAGTTCGTTTGGGCACTTTCTGCTTTTGTACGTCTTCAAGTCATTTCCTGCGCTTGATTCGTTGAATCATTCCGATGCTGGTCCTGAACTTCTTGGCTGAGATCGCGATAGAAGCGCAGATTTGTTCCGTTGAATATAATCCACAACTTTTTGGTCCAAATCAGGGTTGCTGGAGCCGGGTTTCAACCACTTCTTAGTAATCCTTGCAGGGCACTCCTGCCAAACTTTTCGATGATGCGTTTTACACTTGCCGGGTGAACATTTACTCTTTTCGCAATCTGGTTGTAAGTAACACCCTTTTCGGTGCACCAAGTGTGCAGAATTTTCTTTTTAATCTCAAATTCAATTCGCGACATTTTGAATGCAACTTTATCAACGGAAATGAATGAACCGAATAATCATTTTTGACATGTAAACAAAGCAAATGGCGCTTACACGCTAAAAATATATCAGTGATTTATGCATAATAACACAACAAATATTCTCTTCTGCTAATCTGCTCCTTAGATTTTATTCGATACACTCTGAGCTATTTCTGTGTCAATAAATGCTTCGTGATTTTGACAGTTAAAGGCAGCTTCAATAAACGTACAAAGCAGTTTCGATGCTGAAAACAACGAATAGATTCGTTAGTCCTACCTTTAGCGTAGGTGTTACAAGCTCTGAACTGTTGTTAAGATGGAGACGCGCCTTTATCAGTTGCTGTTGGATAGTGATTTGAGAACAATCCCTGCCATTTAGATAAAGAATGTGCCCCCTTCCAACAGACCAGAGCTGCCCTGGCCACGTCCTTGCAACTGATGGGGATTAGGAAGGAATAATAGTTCGACACTTACTTAAGAGAGATGGGGAACTCCAGGACCCCTCATAACTGTCACGGAAAAGGTGGAATTGTGTGTTTCATGGCCCCTCCTAGCATCGATAATATCTTTCGATGGAAAATTCATCGAACCAGGTCGGAGATATGATTACTGTACTACAGTGAAACTGCCGTAGTCTGGTGACTAAACTAGACTCGTTCAAATTTTTAGTTCGCAACTCCGAATGTGTTTTGCACTTTGTGAAACATGACCTTCTTCAGAGAATGAACTCACCTTCAAAGATTTTATTATAATAGGCATGGATAGAGACGACTTTAATGGAGGAGTGCTTTAAAGGATCAAATAGTGCTATCCTTCCTACAAAAGTTTACTCCAAGCTTTTACAGGTGTCGAAATCGATCGACTTGTCCGAGTAACCGCATAGAATAAAAGCCTTTGTACAGCTTCAATTTACGTTTACAAGGGAAATTATTTTAACGCTCAGCAAACGGTGTAACGAAATTAACAACTTACCCTTTGTCGCAATAATGTTATTGAGTGCCGCTTTGAGGGAGCAGTCCACATGAGCACTTGAATTTCCTTCGTCGGATGATAATTTAGGAACCTGCAATTGGCCAGATGATCTTATTCCTGAAGTAAACGGAGCTGGATCTGTTGCTTTTGCTGGACAGATTTGATCGCCCAGTTTCTGTGCACGTCTATAAAAACCACAATTAAGATCATCTATCTAATTTAAGTAAGAATGAGCTGAACTTACTGTGAAACTTTGTTACATTGCAGCAAAATGTTGTGGCGCTTTTCAGGTGCTTATGCAAGTTTGATGTTTTGCCACAGTACTTGATTTGACGAAAACATCGTTTGAATGAGGCCACATTGGTGTCTTTTCTTGAAAAATACTTCCAAATCTCCGAAGGAGGAGCCATTTTCCACTTTTGCTTCGTTGACGTGCTTGAAAACTGTGTGACGGGCAATACGCTCCGGAAATTAAATGTCAGTTTTGATGCTGCTAAAACGCTACCCAGTGTGAAAAGGGTGCTAACTGATAAAAAGCTGATCGTCATGCAGAGGAATGTCTAACGTCAGGCTAATGTGGGTTTTATGTCAGCCTCTTGTCAGCCTGACAATTTTTCATCATCATCTACCCGTGACTGAAATCGAGTGCTACCAAAATTTGACAGTCCGTTGCACGGAGAAATAAAAAGACACGTTATTCAGTAATGTTTCGAGCATAACAATTCTAATTAAAAATGAAGCAAAAACAATAATAATTTTTTTCACTGATTGGGCAAAGTCTAAGGCAAAGTACTCATTCGATTCAAGTAGTTTCATTCGATACCTACTAGGTATCGCATTGAAAAGTATCGATTACAATTTTACTTGGTATCTGTTGGGGATGAACCGGATTACCTCCTTCGATGGGTGGATCCTCAACACTCGACGGGTTTGGGGTTATGCCACGGGAAATTCTTCAATTGACTATCCTCCTGGCTAGTGATTTTCCTTCCTGGTCATTGAATCACACTCGCGGTTACCACACATTAAAAAAAAGATATATTTGCATAAATACTATACGCTGGCCATGCGGAGGCCGTAACCGGTGTGCTGGCGATCGAAAATGCGAGTTGAGGTTGAACTAAACTGATCCTAATACTGCAGGTCATCGTCAGCCGGTGATCGAAGATTGAGGGTGTCACATAGTAGTGAGAGAGGGATCCCACTCTCTTATCACTGCTTATCACTCCTGTTTCTCGCATGTTGTCATCGATGACTCCGACAATCTCCCAAACGCTGATACGATGTGTTACTCCTATTGATTCGGCTATGGCTTGTAAGTGAGCCCGTTGGATAGCAAACATCAATACTCAGGCAAGGACTCATTTTTGGGAGGAACGACAGGGTTGTAGTCTGAGAGGGAAGATGCTGTTCCTGAACAGTATCGAATCAAAAGTATCGAGTATGAACTCGTATTTACTTGGACCGATTCATCCCTAGTGATATAGTGGGCAGATATTATAATTTGAGATAACTCGTTGCAGACGTCTTCCAGATTTGGCGGATCGACAGGCAATCGGTGGATATGTCTAGCGGCGGACGGGAAGTTTCGATAAGCTACCTCCCCCGGTAAGCTAAGGTTGAACACTGAAATGCTATATACTAAGTGGGGGGTGGGACGTTTGGCATATGGACTTTTGGCATAGGGATCTTTGGCATATAGATGTATGACCGAATGGATGTAGTTGAAGTCTGTGATAGGAAACTACTGTTCATTTTTTAATTGTGTTCTGCAATTCCTAATTATAAAACATCATCTTATAATTACATTGTTTTTCAAGAGGTTTATACTAAAAATCAATAGTTTTTCATACTATCAATGCGTATTTTGAAATCGATCGTAAAATGACTTAGTTCTAAACATTTAACAAATTATGTTTTATTGTTGCATGCAGCACGTAATCTTCTTCTATATAATAAAAATGAGTTGGGGTTTCCTTTGTCACGATTTAACTCGCGAGCGGAAGGACCGATCGGCGTGAAATTTTGTATGCACAGATTTTTGGGGCCGGAGAATAATCTTATGATGGTTTGAGACCCCTCCCTTCACTGGAAAGGGGGCTCCCATACAAATGAAACACAAATTTCTACACAACTCGAGAACTAATCAAGCCTAAGAAACCAAATTTAACATGTGTGAGTTTTTGAAGGCAAAAAAGGTTTTTATGGTAGCTTGAGAACCCTCCCCGTCATTAAAGGGGGGCTCCCATTCAAATAAAACACAATATTCTGCATAACTCGGGAACTAATCAAGCAAACGGAACGAAATTTAGCATGTGGTGGTTTTTAAGACAAAAAATGTTTCTTTGTTGGTTTGAGACCCCTCCCCTCTCCTTAAGGGTGGGGGGAGGCTCCGATACAAATGAAATACACTATTCTGAATGACTCGAGAACTAATCAAGCAAATGGAACCAAATTTAGTATGTGGTGGTTTTGAAGACAAAAAATTGTTCTATGTTGATTTGAGACCCCTCCCCTTTCTGAAAGGGGGAACCTATTCAAATGAAACGCAAATCCTTGCATAACTCGAGAACTAATAAGAGAAATGGAACCATATTTCGCATGTGGAAGTTTTTGAAGGAGGAAATGTTTCTATGGTGATTTGAGACTCTTCCGTTATATGATGAGGAAGAGGGGAGGGGGTGCTCTCAAACAAGTGGATCCCAAATTTCTGCATAACTCGAGAAATAATCAAGCAAATGGAACCAAATTTGGAATGGACGAGTTTGTTAAGACATGAAATGTTTTTATGGTGGTTCAAAGCCCCTCCTCCCTCTAAAAGGGGGGCTCTCATACAAATGAAACAAATTTCAACCAAACATAGAGCACTATACCTACTGCTTTGCAAATTTGTATTCAGTGGTTTTGGGTCCGGGAAAGCATCTTATGATAGTTCGAGAGCCCTCCCGCTTCTAGAATGGGTGGGATTCCATGCAAATGAAAAACAAATGCCTGCATAACTCGAGAACTAATCAAGCAAATGGAACCAAAATTGGTATGGGTGAGTTTTTGAAGGCTAGAAAGACCTCTCCTCACTCTGAAAAGGGGGGCTACCATACATACGAAACACAAATTTTAACCAAACATGAGAACTATCCCTACCGCTATGCAAATTTGTATGCAGGGGTTTTTGGGTCCGGAAAGGATCTTATTGTAGTTCAATACCCCTCCCGCCTTTAGAAAGGGGGCTCCCATGCAAATGAAAAACTATTTTCTGCATAACTCAAGAACTAATCAAACAAATGGAACCAAATATGGCATGTGGAGGTTTTGTAGGCAAGAAATGTTTCTACGGTAGTTTGAGACCCCATGTAAAAGAAACCAAATTTAGGATGTGTGAGGTTTTAAAGGCAAGAAAGGTTTCTGTGATGGTTTCAGGTTCCTCTTCACCCTGAAAGGGGGGGCTCCTATACAAATGAAATATAATATTCTGTATAACTCGAGAACTAATCAAGCAAATTGAACCAAATCTGACATGTGGAGGTTTTTGTAGATGAATACTGTTCCAATGCTAATTTGAGACCCCTCTCATTTCTGAAGGGGGGGGGGGCTCCCATACAAATGAAACACAAATTTATGCATAACTCGAGAACTAATCAAGAAAATGGAACCAAATTTGGCATATGGAGGTTTTTGAAGGAGATAAATGTTTTTATGGTCATTGAGACTCTTCCGCCTTCTGAAGGGCCGGGCTCTCGAACAAATGAAACACAAATTTCTGCATAGCTTGCGAAATAATCAAGCAAATGGAATCAAAAACGGTATGCGGGGTGTTTTGAATGCAAGAAATGTTTCTATGGTGAATTCAAACACAAATTTCAACCAATCCTGAGAATTATCCAGGTAACTAAGCCACAGACTGTGTATTGTCTGGGTAAGAAGAATGTTCTGATAGAAGTTTGAACTCCTCATTACTCAAAAAAAACTCATTAAAAAAAAGCGTTAGTTCTATGTAATGTTCATTCATTTAGTTGCAGGCGTAGCAACGCTCGCTCCGGGATCAGCTAGTACATAAATATTTAAGAAATTAAGTTGGTGACTAGTTCATCCGTTGTCGGTTGCCGTCGTGCACTACCGAAACCTATTGTATAAAAGTTTTTCCTTTTGCTCTCTGTTGTTGCTGAATGTTAATTAAATTTATGGGAATGAATAATAATTATTTAATTAATATAAATGAGAATGGAGAATTGACACGTCATTACAAGTGCTGAGAAAAGAGCCACGCCTTTTAGGCTCGCTTGTTATCTGAAAATGTTCACAGCACATAGATGAAAAAGCTGATTATTAGAAAGAGAAGAACTCTGGGATAACTCCAAAAAAGTTACGGATTTCGAAGTTATTGTAAAAAAAATTAAAGGACCATGCGTACAACACTTTCTTGTGGGATTTTCTGAAAAGATCAAGGTTTATAACAACAATTAAATTGAATTGACTAATCTTAATTTAAGAGACTTTCAGCCGTAGGCTGGTTCGTCTCTTTTATAACAACAATATTTTCGCAGCAGTTGAACGGTTATGAAATAAAAGCTCAATAATAAATATGTATAAATATATTGATGGAAAAACACACAGAATAAAAGGTTCGTAAACTGGTTGCCGAGAACAATCAGTACTGCTGAAGCCAACAAATCATCTATGATAATGGTAAAACTGAATTGAAGGGAAACCTCCCATCCCTGAACATGCAAAGATAATTCCAAGGCGTACTGAAATTATTAATTAAATGATAACGGAAAATATACAATATGTCTCACAGGTACACGAACTCAAGGTGCACCACCTCACTTCACTATTGTGAACTTGACAAAATTGTCCAGGCCATGCCAACCAACGTTCCCACGTTTCAGTTAGCATTCCTTTGTGATTACACGACTCCAAGTACACGACTTGTAGAGATTACAATTTACTTTTATAGCTGCCTTTTTTCCGTTCCAATGCATTGGCCAGCAAAAAAACTGGCTCAAAGGTGACCTTCAGAAACTTACCCGGCTTAAGTCTAAAATCTTCGTTTTTGTTGGTTTTAATGCAAAACACCATTCATGGAGTAATTTTCAAAGCAATGCCAGTGATAATATACTATTTGATCATTGTTCTGCAGGCTATTACACTATTCAAACAGCCCAACTTGCTTTTCTTCAGCCAGAAATCCTTCAACCAATGATTTTGGCCTGCTTCAATCATGTCAACTTTGTAGTCAATTGATGACTTTTGAAATTTGAAATATCTCAAGAAATCATGTTCATTTCCATCAGTTCTACTTTCATTTACCATAGAACTGATTGAGATCAATATTGAACACTTATGGAATACATCATCCTAATATTCCATTGGAAACACAAAAAAAAAAGATATTATTAATGCTCTTGAAACTCTGGCTTTTTCAATAGATAGAGCAAGAGCTGCTTCGGTGACAAAATGCGAGATGAAATTCAATTCAGTTATAATTGATGACGATCTTCAGCTCTTGATTTGTTTGAAAAATGTACGTAGGTGTCAATATCAAAGAACACGTGATTCCGCTATGAAAATCATATGGCGAGATTTGCAAAAACAAATTAAAAAACCCTTCTCTGCCCTGAAGAACAAACATTTTGAAAATAATGTGTCGAAATTAGATTCGAGTTCCAAACCTTACTGGAAACTCTC
Source organism: Aedes japonicus (assembly GCA_034211315.2). Taxonomy (NCBI): domain Eukaryota; kingdom Metazoa; phylum Arthropoda; class Insecta; order Diptera; family Culicidae; genus Aedes; species Aedes japonicus. The sequence goes on from JASCZW010000922.1 coordinate 74,536, forward strand.
AAATATCATGAAAAAACCTCCAAATCCTATACCAGCGCTTAAGTAGGATGATTAAATATTACTCACAAATAAGGTAAAAGCTCAACAACTTGTTAGGCAATATGAGAGCTCCCATAATTTCAGTTTGGGTTTAAGTAGTCCTATTGTTGGTCAGATTTCCAGGGAGTATCTGAATATTTTTCCTCAAGAAAACATTGTTGATGATTCTTGAGGAGCTGATTTGGATGAAATAAAAACTATAACTAAAGAGTTTTAAAATATGAAAGCACCAGGTGATGATGAAATTTTCTATATTCTCATCAAAGAACTCCCTAAGTGTACTTTGTCTTTATTGGTAAAACTGTTTAGCAGATGTTTTCAACTCGCATACTTTCCAGATAATAAATGGAAAAATACAAAAGTCGTTCCTATTTCGAAGCCAGACAAAAATCTAGCTGGACTTTCTAGCAACTGACCAATCAGTTTGCTTTCTTCAATACACAGAGAAAATAATAAATATTAACAAGCGCGTTAAATTTCCCCTACAATTCTCACAACGATTTTACAACCTTTCATGCGCCATGTAACAATGATTGTAATTTTTCATACCACAGGCTAGATTCAGGCGTTATCTGACATAAATCTACATGAAATAAGCCATTATTTTCTGCAAAATCTAGCATTCTCCTTATGTTCATGAAATAACGCACAAAATTCAATTTTTTTTTTATCTGTGTAAGTGTGCTTTTTGAAAAAAATAATTATGAATAGAATGTTGTTTCACATCAATACAAACTCAATTTTTGCTGATGAACAGTTTGGAATTTACCATGGGCATTCAACTAAGCATCACCTTTTGAGAGTAACAAATTTAATTCGTTCAAACAAAGCTGAACGATGCTCCACTGGAGTTGCACATCTAGACATACACAGAAAAAAATAATTAATTTTAACAAGCGTGTAAAATTTCTCCTCGTTTAAGTCCAAGCCAACGGAGGCGTAAACAACGAAATTGTTTGCAATTTTTCATGCTTACAACAATGTTTGAAGTCTTTCATGCAAGAGGCTAGATTCAGGCGTTATCTGGCTTAAATTTACATGAAATATCCCAGTACTCTCTGCCATTCCCTCTGCATTCCCTTTATGTGCATTAGATAACGCAGAAAATTCAATGTTTCTTTTTATTTGTGTAGAAAAAGCATTCGACAACGTTTGGCATGAAGGTTTGATTGCAAAACTGAAAAAGTTGAATTTTCTGCTTTATATTATGATATTAGTTCAAACCTATTTATCTGATAGAACTTTGAAAGTAAAGTATTAGAATTCTAGGTACGATGAATTGCCTGTTAGAGCTGGTGTTTCTCAAGGTAGACATTTTCACTTCTGATCTCCCTGATTTACCTCAGGCTGTCACAAATACTGAAGTTGATGGCACAGGCATTTCCGCTAAAGGAAAAAGTCTTCGTGTTATATGCAGGAGGCTACAAAAAATCTTGGACATTTTTAAAGATTATTGTCAGATATGGAAAATTTCTCATAATGCTTCCAAAACTCAACTTATAATATTCCCCCACAAGCCTACACAGAAAAAAATAATTAATTTTAACAAGCGCGTAAAATTTTCCCTCGTGTAATTCTAAGCCAAAGGAGCGCAAACAACGATATTGCTTGCAACCTTTCATACAACTGGCTAGATTTAGGCGTTATCTGGTTTAAATTTACATGAAATATCCCATTATTTTCTGCCAAATCTAGCATTCCCTTTATGTGCATTAGATAACGCAGAAAATTCAGTGTTTCTTTTTATCTGTGTAGAGCTACATTTTTGAAACCAGAGTAATAGTCATAAGGGAAGGTTCATAAATAACGTCACACAGTAAGGGGGAGGGGGGTTTGGGAAAACGTGACGATCCATATAAAAAAATTTGAAGGTCCATACAAAAAATGTGACAAGCCCCCCCTTGTCATCCCCCGGTGATAAAAAGTCATTTTTGCGTGACGTAATTAATAAACGTTCTTTAAGGTAACTATAAACGGAGTTCAGATTTCTTGGTCAAATCAAGTAAAATATCTTGGACTGATACTTGATCAAACATTAATTTTTGAAGATCAAACTCTGTCTGAAAACAAACTTCTAATATGCATACACATTTTTAGACCGGCCATGCTTTAATAATATCCCTGATACAATCTAGATAGATCTTTTCTTGAGAACAAATTTTCTCAAAAACATTAAGCACTAATGGTTTTTAACTTATCGATTTAAAGGGTGTTCCGATCAAAATTTGGTCAAACAATTATGTGTGTGAGTCGATCATAGGTTATATTAATAAGTAAAATTATTTTTCTTTTTCATGTTCAGTTTATACAGAATAAAGGAGAAATATTCAGCTAAGCTTTCTTTTTGCGAATAAAGAAATTCGTTTAATACCTGCCATAAGATTTTGTACAGTCTCATTGTCCACTTTATTCGCCGCAAAACGCCAGTTTGCCTTGAACTGTTTCTGGCTCACAACAGCTTTTTGAGTCTTCTTAAGGTTCCGCTTGACGATGGCCCAATATTGTTCGATTGGGCGGAGCTCTGGCGTGTTGGGAGGGTTCTTGTCCTTGGGAACCACCTGCACGTTGTTGGCGGCGTACCACTCCATGGCCTTTTTTCCGTAATGGCAAGATGCCAAATCCGGCCAAAATAGAACGGAACAATTGTGTCGCTTCAGGAAAGGCAGTAGACGTTTTTGTAAGCACTCGCTCAGATAAATTTCCTGGTTGATGGTTCCGGTCGCAATGTAAACGTTGCTCTTCAAGCCACAGGTACAGATGGTCAGCCACACCAGATATATCTTTGCGAACTTTGACAGTTTAATGTGCTTGAAAATATCTGCCATCTACTCCCGTCCGGTTGCCGCATAAAATTCCTGTCCAGAAAGCTGTGTTAAGTCTGCCTTGACGTAAGTTTCATCGTCCGGTACAACGCACTCAAACTTCGTCAGCATCGTCCTGTACAACTTTCGCGATCGTGCTTTGGACGACGTGATTTGTTTATCATCGCGCTATGGAGTCGCCACTTTCTTATAAGTCGACAGTCCAGCTCGTTTCCACGGTTGAAGGCGCCACTCCCAGCTTCTTTGCGACATCTCGGACGGAGAGGTTGTGGCTCCGCTCGAAACAGCGCGCAACTCTTTTTGTCATCGCTGTGGCCTCCGGTTTTCGATTTCCCCCCGATTCAGCTTTCCTGGCTGTCGACAAACGATCACCGAACACTTTTAATACGTTGGTTATAGTTGATTTAGCCAGATTCAACAATTTCGAAAACCATTTCAAAATGAGGGGTGTGCAAATTTTTTTAAATGCACGATAAAAGGAAATGCGTGAAGTTTAAGTCTACCAAATTTTGATAGAAACACCCTTTATTTCCAAAAATCTGCGTTTTCGACCATAGTGCCATGTAAGCCAAGGTTATTTCATCATTTTTGGACTGAATCTAGGTGGCCATAGGTGGATAAATTCAAAGAGATTATTTCTCACCCAACCAGAGTAGAACCTGCCACTGCTCCGAAAAAATAACTTCCAACTGCAACCTCTCCTCGATACCGACCATATTGTACCATAATTACTTCGCAGTGTGGCGCACTGGGAAGCAGTTGCATTTATTTTGACCCGTGCTGCACCAGATGCTGTAATCTTTGTGGCTTGCAAACCGCAAGTGTTTTAATTCCATTTCAACCTCCGAAGCCACAGCCACAACCGTAGGATAGTAACACCCACCGCCACTCGTTAAACTTGCCCCACCGAATGCCATTGCTAGGGCTGCATTCGAATTGCATTGGCACCATTCTTCCAAATCCCTAAACATGGCATCATAAAAAAGAACGAAGCAGCAGGACCACGAAATAGAATCCAAATGCTTCCCAACGCGCGCACTGGGTTGGCTGGCTGGTGCCGTTCGTTGATTTGATTCCGCTTCTATTATTCACGGTTTCTGCTGCCCGTTCAGCCAGGAACAAGGTGAAGAGACCAGAAGCAAACATGCAGAAGATACGTTCGAAGATTAGCGGATTTATCGCAGAAGTGGCTTTGTCAAATTAACAATCCCGAATCCGTTCGTTCTACTTGTGCCAATTTTGCCAACCACCTACCTCCACGGGCCATCAGCAAAACCGGAAATCTTTTTCATGCCATTTGATCGCAATCCTCAAGCTACCACTTCAAGCCACTGCAATGAGGTTGGCTTATTTTCCGACCGGTGCACATGAATTGCACTTTTCCCGCAGATTAAGCTCTAGCCATTTGGATTGCTTTTTCCTCTGCCACATTTCGTAAATCGCCTTCCTGCCGCTGCTGCTCGGAGTCACATCCGTAAAAGGTAATAATTTCCCGAAAATATATAATTTTCTCACTGATACAATCGTCGGACGGCAATGGTGGTGGTGGTGTGACCTTCCCTGATCCCAGTAAAGCCAGGACTAAAAATAATATGTCTTGTTACCGAGTTTTCTGCATTTTCCACACGTCGACCCCTCGAGCCCTTTCTCTTCCCGCCGGAGGTCAACACGGGGGTCGGCCACCAAACAGTTCAGTTTTCGTTTTCGTTTGCATCTGCCGTAAAATGTGGTTCCGTTTTGGTCAATCGTGTGGTGACCGGGTCTGCTTTTGCATCTGCTTTGCACACCCGAAGGCATTGCAGTGGTGTGTGTGTGTGATGCTATTTGCCGATGATGAGGTGTGCATCGATGATGCCGGCCAGTTTTCGTTGAGTACCTACCGCAAATGGAACGAACACCCGGCGCTTGCCACTGCCGCCACTTGAGCAGACTTGGTTTGCAGGTGGAACGGATAGTTGGCCGGATTTCGGAATGCCCGACTTGAGGTGGAATCGGCTGCAATGGTTAAATGAGCAACTCGCGAGATCTTGATATGATTCCCGGTGGGTGGACCTCTACCGGCGAGTGCGGCCAGAACGTGTTGAAAGGTGAGTAGCCGCCGGATGGAAAAATTATACATTCGAGAGTGTTCAATTAAAACTAATGTTTTTCAGCACCCCTGACGGAAAGGTGTGGTTTCTGTGGGTTTGAAGTTGTATTGGTTTAGTTTTCTTTTGAATCATTACGAGTTACGTGACAGGGGTTGATGAACAATTAATATCTTAGAATGCTTAGCCACTAGAGGGGTTTGAAGTTTTGATTTAGCTCACCCCAATCAATACATTTGAAAGCGTGCAACGACTCGAATAAGGCTTGGTCGCGACAAAATTTGGACACCCCTAAATACGTATGTCTGAAGAAATATTTCATCAACGCGTGAAATATTTCGCAGTCTGACAAACGTATGTCTGTTCATTAGTGTAAAATCAAGTTTTCGTGGATACTAAAAGAATTAAGATCGAAGATGGCGTCGAAAGAAGAGCAAGTGCGAAAAGCAATTGTGTGCGGTCGCAATGAAAATCCGGATCTATCGGTAAGAAAACTTCCAAAAAAGCTTGGTTGTCCTGCAAGCAATGCCCGCGACGTTCTCAAATCTTTCGATACACGTTTGACAACAGCCAGGAAGGCTGGGAGCGGAACAGATACGGATCTTTCGGTACGTACTGTGGATAGAAAAATAAAAATGTTATCTAGTCGTGAACCTGCAGCAGCAGATTACGGTTCTCTAGCGTGGAAGTGCCAATCAGAGTTGGAAGCGAGAAAATCATCGAGTCACTCTCCATCGTAATCGAACTCGTGGCAGAGGACGGAACGCATCTGGACAACAAGATTGAAGCGCAATTCCATGGAAGCTACATGAACAGTATTCATCCGAGTCATCCAAATGATTTTGAATTTGAAACTACACCAACACCAAAACTAAGAAGTCCCTCTTCAACGCAACGCACGTCAGTCGATAAGAACTGTAAAGCGCTCCAGATGGAAAAGTTATCCAGCAACCAATTTAAAACGCCCGAGGCTTGCATGCGGACTTTAATCACCGCGCGATTCGGACATCTAGAGCAGGCTCCAAGGTTTAGAACCTTGTTGAATAGCCGATGATCGAGAGAGGTTGTATGGACTAAGTCTAATGTCAAATAGTCAATGTGTCAAATATTTAACTTTTATAAGTTGTTCACGAAGTTAATGGAAGTTCTTTGGAGGAATTCGGGAAGTTCAAGGGAACATCTTCAGATAAATATAGGGAAGTTTTTCAGACAGAGTTCGGGAATTTCTTCACTGGTGTTCAAAGAAGCTATTCAGAGAATTTCTGGAATGTAATTTCTGTAAAGTTATTCAGAGAAACTTCAGGAAGTTCTTCAGAAAAATTTCCGGAAAGTTCTTGAGAGAAATTCAGAGAAGTTTTCTAGATAACTTCCGACAATGTTTCAGTAGTTCAGAAAAACTCTTCAGAGAATTCTAGGAAAGTAATTTCAGGGATTTTTTAGAGAGAATACCATGGAAATTTTTCAGAGGAACTCAGGAAGTTCTTCACAAAATTTCGGTGATGTTCTTCAGAGAACTTCGAGGAAGGTCTGCAGAGAACTTTAGGAAAATTCTTCAGAGACCTTCAGGAAGTTCCAGCTGAAATTCAGGATAGTTTTTTATGAGAAGTTCAGGGAAGCTCTTCAGAGAATTTTGGGGATGTTCTTCAGAGAACCTCGAGTGAGTTCAACAGAAAACTTCGGTGAATTTCTGCAGAAAACTTTTGGAATATTTTTCAGATAATTTCAGGGAAGTTCTTCAAAAAACATCAGATTATTTCTTCAGAGAATTTCAAGAAAGTAATTTCAGGGAAGTTCTTCAGAAGAACTAAAGGGAAGTGCATCGGAAAAGTTCTTCAGAGGAATTTCAGGAAATTTCTTCAGAGAAATTCAGTGAAGTTCGCCAGAGAATTTCAAGGATGTCCTTCAAAGAACTTCGGGAAGCTCTTCAGAAAATTTAGGTGAAGTTCTGTAGAGAACTTCAGAAAACTTCAGGGAAGTTCTTCATAGAACATCCAGATAATGCTTCAAGAAGTTTGGGATATTTCTTCATAGAATTTCAGGAAAGTAATTTCAAGGAAGATCTTCAGAAGAACTACAGGGAAGTTCTTCAGAAGACCTGCAGGAACATTTCTGCAGAGGAATTTCATTGATGTTTTTTAGAGGAACTATAGGAAATTTATTCAGAGGAAAGAAAGAAAGTTCTGCACAGAAATTCAGGGAAGTTGTTAATAGAAAATCGGAGAAGTTCTTCAGAGGAACTTCAGACAAGTTCTCACAGAAATTTAGGGTAGTTATTTATGAAGTTCAGGAAGTTCTTGCAGAATTTTGGAGATGTACTTCAGAGAACATCGGAGAAGTTCTTCAGAAAACTTCGGTAATATTTTGCAGAGAACTTTGGGGAAATTCGTCAGCGAATTTTATGGGTGTTCTTCAGAGAACAACAGATAATTCTTCAGGGAAGTTTGGGAAATTTCTTCAGAGAATTTCAGAGAAAGTAATGTCAGGAGAGTTCTTCAGAGGAACTATCAGAGAAGTGCATCAGAGAAACTTCCGGGTAGTTTTTCAGAGGAATTTCGAGAAAGTTCTTGAAATAAATTCGGAGAAGTTCTTCTGAGATAATTTTTCAGATAATTTTTGAGAGTAGTTCAGGGAAATTTTTCAGAGAATTTTAGGAAAGTAATTTCAGGAATTTGTTCAGAAGAATTTCATAAAGAAGTTTTTCTGAGGACCTACAAGGAAGTTCTTTGGAAAAATTCAGGGAAGTTCTTGATTGAAGTTCAGGAAGTTCTTCAGAGAATCTCGAGGATGGTCTTCAGAAAACTTCAGGAGCAGTTATTCAGACAACTTCGGTGAAGTTCTGCAGAGAACTTTGGGCAGATTCTTCAGAGAGCTTCAAGGAAGTTCTTTAGAGATGTTCAAAGAAGTTCTTCAGGGAAGTTAATGGAAGTTCTTTAGAGAAATTCGTGGGAGTTCATTAGAGAAGTTCAGGGAAGTTCTACAGATGAATTTAGAAAAAAAAAACTTCAGAGAAGTTCAGGAAATTTCTTCAGAGTGGAACTAAGTGGAACTACATGGAATTTCTTCAGAGGGCCTTGAGGGAAGTTCTTCAGATGAACTCCAGTGAAGTTCTCACAGATATTTATGGTAGTTATTTAAAGCAGTTCAGGGAAAATCTTCAGAGAATTTCGGGCATGTTCTTCAAAGAACTTCATGGAAGTTCTTCAGAGAACTTTGGGGAAATTAATCAGGAGAATTTCAGGAAAATTTTTGTGAGAAATTCAGACAAGTTCTTCAGAAAACTGCAGAGATTTTAAGGAAAGTAGTTACAGGGAATTTCTTCAGAGGAATTTCATAGATTATTTCTTCAGAGAATTTCAAGAAAGTAATGTCAGGGAAGTTCTTCAGAGGAACTAAAGGGAAGTGCATCGGAAAAGTTCTTCAGCGGAATTTCAGGAAATTTCTTCAGAGAAATTCAGTGAAGTTCACCAGAGAATTTCAAGGATGTTCTTCAGAGAACTTCGGGAAAAAAATTCAGAGAATTTCAGGAAAGTAGTTTCAGGTAAGTTCTTCACACGAACTACAGGGAAGTGCATCAGAGATACTTCAAGGAAGTTCTTGAGAGGAATTTCAGGAAAGTTCTTGAAAGTTATTCAGAGAAGTTCTTCAGAGAATTTAAGGTAATTTTTCAGAGTAGTACAGAGAAATTCTTCAAACAATTTTAGGAAAGTAATTTCAGGGAATTTCTTCAAAGGAATTTTTTAGAAATTTTTCAGGGGAACTATAGGGAAAATTTTAAGAGAAGTTCTGCAGAGAACGTTGGCAAGTTTCTTTAGAGAACTTCAGGGAAGTTCTTCAGAGAACATCAGGTAATTCTACAGAGTAGTTTGGAAAACTTCTTCAGAGAACTTTAGGAAATAATTTCAGGGTATTTCTTCAGAGGAACTATAGGAATGTTCTTCAGAGGAATTTCAGGAAAATTCTTTAGAAAAATTCAGAGAAGTTCTTCAAAGATATTCAGGTAATTTTTCAGAGAGGTTCAGGAAAATTTTTCGGAGAATTTAAGGGAAGTTTATTTAGTGAATTTCTTCAGAGGAATTTCACAGAAGTTTTTCAGAGAAACTACAGGGAACTTCTCCAGAGGAACTTCAGGGAAGTTTTTCACAGAAAATAAGGGAATTTCTTTATAAAAGTTCAGGGAATTTCTTCAGAGAAATTTTAGGAAAGATCTTCACATAAGTTCAGGGAAGTTAGGTTTAAAGTGCGTATATTATTCAAGAAAGCATTGGCTGTTTAAGTGATGTTAAGTGACAATTAAAAAAAAAATACAAATTTCCAATTGCGTAGAAGCGTTAGATGAAAAGTAAGTTAGTATAAAAGCCCCTGCAAAGAGCGTCATTGATTATTATTAAATTTAAAAAAAACAGTTCAGCATCGTTCGAATGGGTATTGTTAGGAATGATTTCGGATCGTGCAAAAAAAACTCTAATTCTTGCAGCAGCATGTAATTTAATCAGCTCAACTAAAAATGAATAAGCTTGTTAGGGTAAGATATTTAGGATAGTTTAGGTTACTAACAGAATTTTAGTATTCTTTTCTCCCGTGTACATGTGCTTTCTGAGCAGATGGGGCTTGAACGGGTTTGTAGGCTAGTTTTCGATAATAATTGTAATTGTAAGCATATTCATTTCCTTTAGATTATAAGGAACTTACTTTTAGGTATTAAAATTCAGCGTTAAATTTATTTAAAGTATATTTAAGTAAAACTTATTTAAGAGGCTTCAAATGGTGAGTTGACAACTTGGCAGGAGGGTGCGGCCGACCTCTGGTCCTCACAAGTTCCTACCTCACGCCTCCACGAGGTCATATGATCACAAAAGACTGCCAGCTGAAACATGGAGACGCTGGTTGGCGTAGCCTGGGCAATGTTGTCAATCCGACAATAGCGAAGTGAGGGGTGCGACCGGTACATCATATCATAATTTTCCATTCTCATATCTTTCAGGTCTTCCAGGTCGTCAGGTATTACAAAATAATTTAAAATTTAAAATTCTTTTTTTTTCATGGCGGTCATACATTGCCTAAATTTTCTGGTTCATAATGGATGCGCAAGTTTGTCTACAATTGCAACAAAACAGCAGTCAGCACACATGTAATTTTCAATTCATATTACAATATACCCTCACTATATATTTTATCTTATAGGACATTGTTTATTCATAGCCTAATTCTGTATATTTCATTACATGTATTACGCCAGAAAGGTAAATTTCTCTCAGGTACCATACAGTTTAGGAGAGGAGGTCTTGCGGTTATAGGATGATCATCTTCTGGTAGAAGCAGCAGTAAGAATGGGGATCAATTTTCCAGCTGTATCTAGCACCGTCAGGTGGCCTTCTCGAAAGTAGCAATGGATGTATATATAGATGTGTAGATACTAGTATGTGTTATTATATGATGCATGTTTTTTACAAGCTCTAGCATATTTTCATTAATAGAAATGTTGACGACTCTCTCGACCACTCAACCTTTAATTCCTTCATTATATTTTCCATTAAATGGCGTAATATGACCTTAACATTTCAGTACACGATCATCAACTACTATTTGAGCGGTTCAGAGGAACACAGCTGTTCATCATTATTAATTGCATATCATAAATATAATATTATGGAAGAAGTAATAAAATAATTAATAAAATTTTAATTGCTTCAGTTTGGTGATCCAGCCGGTATAATTATTTTATTACATTATATCAAATAATAATCAAAATTAATAAATGCTCTTCATTCCAGAAGGTTATATATCTATATGTCATGATTAAATACGTAATAATATAATATTATGGTTTTATATACAATTGAATGCTTTATTGATATTTATACCTCAATGAATAACAAGATGACCTTCACATTCCAGAGATACAGTCACCCATCAGTGATACAAAGTGGTACGAAGCTGCATATTATTATTACTGCCTTAATATTATTATTTCAGCAGGTTAATTAATTTAGTTTAACATGGTTATCATAGGCTCGTGAACTCCAACTATTACATAATTTAACTAAATATCCTTATATAATTTTTGCTCTACTATATAATCATATATAACATATTATTATTACATTACATCTATATTTATATAAATATAATAAATACTGGGTTGGGAGGGAGCACCAGGGTATCATTCAAGCTGAAACTGGACGATGGTTTGATTGACTGCCTGAGTCTAGGAGGAACAAACAGTATCATTTCTTATCCTACCGATTCGAGTGTGGTGCTGCGAGTTCTACTCCAACAGTTTCAGGGAGAGTGACGCGCCCTTCTTAACAAAGCCATCCTGTGAAAGCTTAATGAGTATTGCGAATTGTGTTATTCGATTTGTTGGATCATATCGTTGGAAGGAGATTCTTAATTTCCCGTGGATTTCGTGTAAGTGTCTCTGCTTACAGGTCCACCCCTCCGTTTTGGCCCTTCATACAGCGATAGTGCGAATTCAGATCGGTGGCCCAATTTGATCTTGCTGTTAAGTGGAGCTGCATCCAAGCCAAGGGTTAGAGGGGATGGTGGCTACCATACATACATACATTTAAGTAAAACTTATTTAAGAAAATAATAAACTTCAAAAGGCTAATCCTCTTCTGCGCTTTTTTCATCGGCTATTGTCCTATTGATTCAATGTTTTCTTCCTTTTTCTCATGCCTGTCAGTCGTTGTACATTGTCATAATGACAGCGGTTTGGTATACCTTCTAGCGAGGTAGGCTTACCGCTTACTTGCTGCACAGTGGTTTTAACACTTCCCCGACCCGTAAATCTTGTCCAGGGTCTACTTCCGGGACAGATTTACCAACAGTTGTTATCTCTATTGGAGCAAGTTTGACCACTGGTCGTCAAAATAGTCCACTATTTGTACGAACAACAGCCTGTCTGATGTGTCCATCTTCCCGAGCAAAGGATTATACCAAATTGTTAACAAGTTCTAATACCAGGTTATCATTTTTTGATCACTGAATATGTTATCGTTGTGGCTGAATAAACAGCCGAAATAACAGAATGAATAACAAAAAAATACTCGTTGAATATCATAATAATAACTTATTTTGTTGTCACTGCGAACAACTTGATAACAAATCCTGAATTGTGAGCAAATTTATTGAAATAGTTTCAAATTATGTTATCAATGTGTTATCAAATTCTCATGCTAATAATTGAAAAAAATATTTTGATTAAAAGCAACATTTCTTGTTCAAATATGCTGGAAATATTTAAAGTTTTACTATTCAACTTATTACGTTCATAAAAAAACAGGTCTCCAACCACTTGGTTCGGATGTTCAACAATGGCAAGTATTCTTTAATCCAGCGCTTCCACAGCTCATCAGCGACATATTGGGAACGTTTGAACGAGCTGCGAAGGGCTTCAGCAAAATCTGTTGGTGCGATGCTAGGACATTAAAGACCGGTTGAACGAAATGGTTGGGGCTCAGTGCTTTTGGGTTCATAGGATCGTCTGGCATATAGATCAACGGCCGGGCATTGACTATTTCCTCCACTTCCACGATGATGGTGAGAAGAATCTCATCGTTGAGTCGGTTTACGGTGAGTAGGGCTGCCATTGTCTCCTTGACGGAACATACCATGCGCTCCCATACCCCTCCCATATGAGGGGCGGACGGCGGGTTGAATTTCCAACGCGTTCCAGCATTCGTGAAGACGTTTGCGCAGGCCATGTCTATCTGATTTATCTGCTTTTGGAGTTCCTTACTGGCAGCTTTCAGGTTTGTGCCAATGTACGAAAATATGGTATTTGGGGGACCTTTCCTGATGACGAATAGTCGAATTTCCATGATGCAAGAATCCGCATCGAGTTTATGGGCTACTTCTAGGTGGAAAGCTCGCACACTCAAGCACGTGAAAACAACAACCCACCTTTTTTCGACGCGTCGCCCTATTGCTACTGTAACCGGACCAAAGTAGTCTATCCCGACATAGCTGAATGCTTTAATGAACGGCGTTACAGGCTCGACTGGCCATCTTTGGAATTCGTGGTTGACATTTCCGGACTGTGCACCACTGATAAGCTCGAACGTTTGGGATGTAAAAATGTGGCCGAATTTCATTGACGACTGTTTCCTTGAAACCGTGTGCAAAACGTCGATAATATTCCTTCAACACGTGGATGGTAATTGGATGATTCTTCGGTAGGATAACGGGGAAAACGGGTATCGTATGGAATCATCTCTGCCAGCTTTGTTCGTCCATCCATTTGTAGAACATGGTGCTCGTCCAAAAACGGTCCTAAGGAGTAGAGCACGCTTGTTTTTTCTACAGTTGACCATTTTTCCTTCGGCTGTACTTGATTTCTGGAAAGAACCGCAATCTCATGAGGAAAGCATTCAAGTTGTGTCAATCTCCACAGCACGCACTCATTTTTTTCATATTCTTCCTGTTTCAGTGGAACGATCGTTGAGGTTGGCACACTTAAGGAAATCCGGTGCAATCTATCTGGTACTTCAATCGGTTCAGCCACCCGCCCTTGAACTCGCCTCCGACAGTACGAAATGAAGCGTAAAACCACACAAACTGTGCGCAGAACCACTTGCCAACGGGAAATTCATGTGACGTCGATCAGTGGTTTGTAGTCTTCTGCAATGTGGAACTTGTGGCATGCTCGGAGATCTTCGATAGTGTTTGGCAGAGGAAGCTTTTGAGTTGGCCAAGATACCTCAAGAAGCTTGAGAAAGTCAGGTCCCTTGAACCAAGAACTCCGAGCATGCCACATGTTCCACATTGCAGAAGACTAAAAACCACTGATCGACGTCACACGAATTTCTCGTTGGCAAGTGGTTCTGCGCACAGTTTGCGTGGTTTTACGGTTTAATTCATTTCGAATTCGGTGGATGCTGAGACCAGTTTACGTATGTCAACATGGGAGTAAAAGGAAGGATCAGTGATGGTAAGGTATTTACCCTTTGCTGTTGGGGAATCTGATGCAGGATCTTTAGCACCTGAGGTTTCTGTTTCGGTTCCTTATATTTGTTTTATAAGGCAATCTTCCGCCCACAACGTCTCCAGCAACGAGTTGGTCGATTTACGCAGAATAATAGCCACGATTTCGACGTAGTTGGAGAGAAGTGCCATCTCATCACATGATGATTTTTTTCGCTTCAAATTGCGCACTGCTGGCTTTGGTTTCGATCCACTCACATTTTCAAGTTTTAAAAAGGGGTGATTGTACGTTGGAGTCAGGGATCAAAATCAAAGGTTGAACATTGGAACTGGTAGAATCGTTATCTGCCTCCTTACGTTGTCATCTTGAAAATACTTAATACATAGCTAGGTATCAAAATTACCTAGCCTAGACTTTTTTAGGATGAGGAATTACTCAGCAGAATAATACACTCTCTTTGAAGTATACACTTCCACAGGTCATCGGGATTAGTTGGGTTCCACAGCACCGGATGTTGTTCCCACAGCTCAATCAAATGGGATTTGTTTTCCTGGTCCATTTTTGCTTTACAAATACCGCGAAAACAAAGACTAGGAACAAAAGCCAAACAAACTGTCAACTATTCCGTCCGGATAGAAAAGTTCATAGCCTAAGGTCTGTTTCCACATTAATCCGGACACCTTAAAATCATTGTAACTTTTGAAATATTACACGTAGGAATGAAAAATTTCACTGTGGTATAGCTGATAGTCTATGATGAAAAAGACTATGATTGATGTTTACATTTCATGTTTAGTATTCAAGATGGCGACGAAAGAAAAACAAGTGCGCGAGCGAATTTTGTACGGGCGTACGGCAAATCCTGACTTGTCATTACGGGACCTTGCAAAATCATTGGATTTGCCTAAATCCACTGTTCACGATGTGCTCAAATCATTTTCAGAACGTTTGACGGTGGAGAGGAAACCGAGAAGTGACAAAAACATTGGACGCGCTGATCCTGTCATGGACCGAAAGGTGAAAAGGATATTAACGAAAAACCCAAATCTCTCCATTCGAACGGTGGCTCGTAAAATAGGGATGTCGCCAGGTTTTGTCCAAAAATCAAAACGTTTGGGACTTGAGTCATTTAAAGTAAAATAAGTTCCAAATCACAACGACAAACAGAACTTGGCAGCAAAATCACGGGCTCGACGTTTGTACTGCGAATATTTGACGAAGTTTTCATGCGTTGTTATGGACGATGAAACTTATGTCTTGGAGAATTTCAAGCAGCTTCCAGGGCTGACTTTCTATTCTGCTATGGCCAGAAATACTACAGCTGAGCATTTCAGAACAAAAAGGCATCGAAATCTCCCAAGAAATACCTTGTGCGGCAAGCAATTTTCACGTGTGGCAAAAAAGAGTAAATCTTTCGTCACTACAAGCATAATCAACTAAGAGATCTATCAGTGTCTGCAGTGTCTGCAGAAGTTATTGCTACCCTTTATCAAGAGTCACTATGCCACTATGCTAAAACTGTGATGGAGTGGTACAAAGCAAATCAAGTGAACGTTGTACCAAAAACCTTAAACCCGACAAATTGCCCAGAGCTACGAACAATCGAGAGATATTGGGCTCTGATGAAGCGGAAGCTTTCTGGAAAGAAGCAAGGAATCAAAGACATCAAACACTTCCAGCAAATATGGACAAAGACGGCTTCTACGATTTCTCAAGAGTCTGTACAACCCCTAATAGATGGAGTTAAGCACAAAGTTCGAAATTTTCATGCAAACACCGAATAACTATGATTTGTCTTCACGAATTGTTAAAACGCATTCCATGAATCCGAAATAAACAACTACGACGGAAATATAATGCGAAATTTATGTTTTATTCATGTTTTGAGGTGTCCGGATTATTGCGGATACAGACCTTACTCTTCATAAAATACTTGTGCACGCCACTCGCATCATGGCAGCTCTTCGCCTTTCATCTGGATGTTTGGGTGAACAAGGTTCTGAAGCAAGAAACAAATATTATAAAAACGATTGACTAATAAACTTCACTTTTTTATTAAAAACACTTTTGTTTAAAAAAACATACTTTTATGAGCGTATTAGTAGAACGACTGTAATTAGAAAATTAGAAAAATCAACTTGATCACTTAGAAATAAATTGAAACATATTTTTAAACTATAACTAGTAAACGCGAGCAAATTTCGTTAAATTCCACTGCATCTTTTGACAGATAGGCCTATTTCGTCTACCACTAACAGACTTCCTCAGTGTCGAGTGCTCGACTAGAAGAGAACATCGCAGTAGGCCTAGTATTTAAAGTAGATTTTTGTGTACCTACACAGAAAAAAATAATTAATTTTAACAAGCGTGTAAGATATCCCCTCGTTTAAATCCAAGCTAAAGAAGGCGTAAACAACGAAATTGTTTGCAACTTTTCATATGCCATACAACAATATTGGCAATCTTTCATACAACAGGCAGGATTCATGCGTTATCTGGCTAAAATTTACATGATTTATCCTATTATTTTCTGACAAATCTAGCGTTCCCTTTATGTGCATTAGATAACGCAGAATATTCAATGTTTCTTTTTATCTGTGTAAAATATGTGTGGTGTTATTGTTCGTTCTACCTAAGAGATGTGTCTGTTATGTGAACTTGTTTTGTGTTTACTTATCTTAAAAACTATAAATTCCAACTTGATAGGTAGGTTTTCAATTTTTGTTGTGTCGTGTAGTATGTACGGGAGGATTCTAATAAATTTTATACGGGTTTGTGTTTGTTATCTTAAAATTAAAAAAAAATCCTACATAATCGGTAGGTTAGTCAATTGTTGTTGTGTCGTGTTTTGTGCAGGCAAAAAGGTTTTTAAACAGCTATGAATATCAGTTTATATCAGTTTTCCAATAACAATCGTTCTACTGAAATGCTCGTAGAAGTGTTTTTTTTTAAAGTAAAATGAAAATGCCAACCATCGGAGCCGAACAAGCTCATCGAGTTTAAGAAGACCATAGCAGGCCTACACATAATTCGTTCTTAACACGGTGTTTTAAACAAAGACTTACACCCATAAGCCACATAGTAAAGGTATACACAGCTGTGAATTCCAAATTAATTAAAAACATGAAGATGGATTTATTGCGTAATAGTATCAAGTCATTATGCAGTAAACTCAAAAGTCTAAAACATTAGTGTGCTATTCATTATATTTGAAATTAGCTAAACAATATCCAAAAAGCTTTTCAATGTTTTTCACAAACCTGGGAAACTAAGAGAAAAAGAAAATTACTTGAAAAGAGATCAAACTTCAAAATGTAAGAAATTAAATGTAGATCAAAATTTACCAGGTCTAGTATAACTGATCCATTTTCAGCAGAACAGCTTAATTTATAAAGCGAAGGACTGAATTACGCAAAAGATTCATACCCTTACAAAAATCTAATAATCAGCTACTTAGAATCAGCAAATAATATTACCCCCTTACACGCATCACAAGACACCCCCCTTACACACATCCAAGAAATAAGAACACAAACAGCTAATAAGTATTTTTGAAAATACAAACACAATACATAACAAACAACACACAAAAAATACTTAAAGAACTCAAAAATAAACCAGTTTATTACTTAAATTCTACAGTTATACTTAATGGACAAAAATTATTACGATAAAATCATGACGGAAAAAAATTCACAACGATCCCTATAGAAAACAGAAAACAGAGAATGGTGAAATTTGTTGAAAAAAAAACCCTTAAAGATTGTAAACTAGTTTTTGGAAACGAAAGAAATAATTTCAAAGAATCAAACCCTCTATTACCTAGAATTAAAGGTTTTCCTAAGATTCAAAAACCTGGCACTGAAATGGGTGAAATCATATCAGCTGTCGGATAACCAACTCATAAAATAGCTAAATGGTTAGTCACTGAATTCAAAAGCATGCCAAAACAATTTCCCAGTCGATCAATGAAAAACTCACAACATTTCACAGAACTTGTTCATGGCATAGATGTGAAAAAAGATGAAGTTTTGGTTTCTTTTGACGTAAAATCTTTATTTCTTAGTATTCCAGTGAAAAAAACGTTAAATTCATTAGATAATTGATTGGTCACTCAAAATAACGACATGACATGGAAGAAAACAGTACGTTCATACTTAAAACTCACTCAACCTTGCATGAAAGAAAATTATTTTTCTTTCAGAAATGAATCTTATAAACAATTAAAAAGTGCATCCCTCTCTCCCATTTGAAAGTGAAATTTTCCTGGCAAATTTCGAAAACAAAAACCGACTACCTATAGTCTGTTGGAGATACGTGGAGGATGTATTTAGCATTGTAAAGAAAAATCTCTTATCCTCTTTAGGTTAATGGTTTTAGAGTTATCGCGAAATTTGGCCAATCGTACCGTAGTGTGTTGGCACAATGATGTTTCAAAGAACGGGTTATTTTTCTAACAAAAACATTTCCAACATTCCGTCTGGTAATGAAAAGTAAACCGAACTGGACCTGCACCAACAGAGCCCGAAGAAAGGGCGAAAATTGCCAAACATTCGTCCTGGCCTGCTTTGTCTGCTGGGGGCAATGAAAAATCATCCTCGTAAGAAGAGCTTTCTTGAAATTTATGAGCAAACCGTCATTAGCCGCCGCGCCACGACGGAAGACTTTTTTTTGCGGCCTCGCGAAATCTGAGGGATGTGTGCCGCGTGGCGTGGTGGGTGTTGAGGGCAAGTAATATTTTATTCAACAGATCTCCACTGCCTCAAGAGCTTAAAGCGTGAAGGACCGGAGAAAATCTGACAGCCAACAGAGTCAGAGTACGTGTGGGTGTGTGTGTGTTCGTGCGGCTCTACACTGATGAAGTGATACCCCAACTGCCGACGATGGGTGTTCCATTTGTCTATCTTCTTTATCTCCGGGAAGGTTCATTGTCCATTGTTGATTTCCTGCAGAGCTGCAGCAAGATTGACGGATGGACTTTTGCCCTGGCTTCGAGCAGAGTCTGACTGACTGACTGACTGACTGACTGACTGATTGCATGCAAAACGACAGCAATGGTATGAAGATTGATTAACCTACCAACCAAGACAGGAAATTTTTCACTCTCATGAATATCCGTCTACTCAGTGTAATCATTTGATTTATTGCTCAATCGCTGTGGGATTTTATTTGCTTGTGAATTATTGAAGCTTTTCCGAGGATTAATATCCGTTGCATCTGCTGCGTCCAAACTAGGAACTTGGAGAAAATTCCTCGAAGCACGAAATTGCTTTGTGTTTGTTTCGTTTGTTTGAACACCTCCCAGGCAAAATGAAAACATGGCATGGCAGCAGGATACAGTCAGCAATAATTTCACAAGTGGCTTTCTCCGGACAAACGAAATAAAAACGGCGTCCGCCAAAAAGTCCATCAACGGTCAGCTCAAAAAAAAAAAAAGCTACAACTACGACACAACAACGGGGCACGACAAATTCCACATCGACAGGAAGCACACCGCGCTCAATTGAAAACGAATGAAATGTAAACAAAAATAGGAAATTCATTCCCCCAACATTGGCTGGTATATGTTATGCAAATATCATTCCTTGCCCGGCTGCCCCACCCTCGTCCGTCGTTCCGTGGCACGACTCACTTCTGGCCACCTCGTCGCGAGTGAAGCGTAATATTTTCATCAATCAATTTATCGACTAAATTAAATATGGGTTTTCCATTCCTATGGTGGAGTATCGTAATGGAGATCTCTATGGATGGATGGATGGATCGATTGGACGAAAAAATTAACAACATTGCCAGGCGACGTCGGCCGGTTGACAAAGAGTGTCACGTGCTCGGCCATACACGTCCCAGCTGGATACTATTTTTAATTGAGTTGACTGCTGACAGGGCGTGACTGTAAATTTCTTCCTCTTTTGGCTTATCGCAATAACTGCTAACTGCTGACTCTCAACTTGGTGTTGAAGATGTCCTTTCACATGTTTTGATCATTTTGAAACTCTTCACTTCTTTGATGATGCAGAAAGTTTTATGTATTTACCTTTCCATACTGTTCTACTTTCCAATCTTCCGAAAGACCACTGGGTAACACTGGAAAATGGATACTCTTCATTGAGTAACTCCAGTCATCGTTTAGGAATATGTAACGAAATTGTACCTAAAGGTCGTATCTTTACTAAAATAAATCGTATTTTATCTAAAAAATGGATTCACGTCAGTCAACGCCGTTGCGCCACCACGTCACCAACCCTGACACAGAATAACATCTCCAGTAGCTAATTTGTTGCAAACAAGTTGAAGTTACTTATATGTGACTCATTCTAGTCATAATCAAGTTTCTGTAACTTGTTTAGACGGCTGTGTGCTGCTCGGGAAATTTCTGAAGAAAGTCCTGCAGAGAGCTTCAGGGAAGTGCAGAGAAGTTCAGGAAAGTTCTGCAAAGAATTTCAGGAAGTTCTGCAAAAAACTTCAGAAAAGTTCTGCAGAGCACTTCTGGGAAGTTTTGCTGAGAAATCCAGTAAATTTCTGCCGAGAACTGCTAGAAAGTTCTGCAGAGAACTTCAGGGAAGTTCTACAGATAACTTCAGGGAAGTTCTACAGAGAACTTCAGGGAAGTTCTACAGGAAATTTCAGGGAAGTTCTGCCGAGAGCTTTGGAGAAGTTCTGTAGAAAACTTCAGGAAAGTTTAACAGAGAGCTTCATTAAAGTTCTGCGGAGAACATCAGGAAATTCCTTCAGAGAACTTCAGGAAAGTTCTGCAGAGCACTCCAGAGAAATTTTGCAGAGAACTTCAGGAAATTTCTGCTGAGAACTTTAGGAAAGTCCTGCAGAGAGCTTCAGTTCTTCAGTTCTTTCAGTTTTAGTTCTTCAGTTCTTTCAGTTCTTCAGAGCTTAGGTTCAGAAGTTCTACAGAGAACTTCAGGAAAGTTCTCAGAGCACTTCTGGGAAGTTATGCAGATAAATCTAGGGAATTTCTGCCGAGAACTGCTGGAAAGTTCTGCAGAGAACTTCAGGGAAGTTCTACAGATAACTTCAGGGAAGTTTCACAGAGAGCTTCATTAAAGTTCTGCAGAGAACATCAAGAAATTCCTTCAGAGAACTTAAGGAAAGTTCTGCAGAGCACTTCAGGGAAATTTTGCAGAGAACTCCAGGAAATTTCTGCTTAGAACTTCAGGGAAGTTCTGAAGAGAACTTCTGGGAGTATTTGCAGAGAACCTCAGGTCTGTATAAAGAGCTTCTATGCAATTACCTCTATCCATTGCTTTCAATCAGTGCCGTGTTGTGCATTTGTTATACATGTTTGACATGACTAAATATATTGTTGTTTGTAATTGATTCGTAGAGTTTTGGGATGCTCAATATTATTGCAATTCAACGATAATCTCGAATATCGGATCTTCTGCCAGATTTGTACATCGGGATTAATAATGATTTTTTTCCATTCCGCTGGGAATTTACTGGATGCAAGGGACTAATTGAACAGCCAAGCTAAAGGGACTGTGAGCTCAAGTGCCAATTTTTTCATCAATATTGGCGGAATTCCATCTGACCCAGGACCTTTAGAGGCATCCAAATAATGAAGACCTGGCACAATGTCATGATCATGTATGTGACTAACAACTTCATTATTTGAATAATCAGGAAAGTATGAAAAGTTTGAGAAGGTGAATTCTGCAGAGAATGGCCGGGAAGTTCTGCAGAGAACTTCTAGGAAGCTCTGCAGAGAATTTCAGGGAAAATCCGCAGAGACCTTCAGAGAAGTTCCGCTGCGAACTTAATAAATGTTCAGCAGAGAACTTCAGAGCAAATTTTCAGAGAACTTAAGGAAGTTCTGCAGAGAATTGCAGAGAAGTTCTGCAGAGCACTTCAAAGTTAATCTGCAGAGAGCTTTAGGAAAGTTCTGTAGAAAAGTTCAAGGAAGATGCACAGACACATTCAGGGAAGTTCCGCAGAGAACTAAATAAAAGTTCTGCAGAGAACATCAGAGAAGTTTTACAGAGAACTTAAGGAAAGTTCTGCAGAGAACTTCAGGAAAGTTCTGCAGAGAGTTTCAGGAAAGTTCTGTACAGCACTTTAGAAAACTTTTGCCAAGAACTCCAGGGAATATCTGCCGAGAAATTCAAGGAAGTTCTGCAGGGAGCTTCCGGGAAAATCTACAGTGAACTTCGGGCAAGTTCCGCAGAGAACTTCTGGGAAGTTCCACAGAGAACTTAATAAAAGTTCTGCAGAGAACTTCAGAGAAGTTTTTCAGAGAACTAAAGGAAATTCTGCAGAGAACTTCAGGGAAGTTCTGCAGAGAACTTCAGAGAAAATCTGCTGAGAACTTCAGGAAAGTTTTTTAGAGAATTTCAAGGAAGCTCCACAGATAAGTTCAGGGAAATTCCACTGAGAACTTCATTAAAGTTCTGCAGAGAACATCAGGGAAGTTTTCAAGAGAACTTCAGGAAAGTTCTGCAGGGAACTTTGGGAAAGTTTTGCGAAGAACTCCAGGGAATTTGTGCTGAGAACTTCAATGAAGTTCTGCATACAACTTTATAGTAAATCTGCAGAGAACTTCAGGCAAGTTCTGTAGAGAACTTCAAGGAAAATCCACAGAGAAATCCAGGGAAGTTCCACAGAGAACATCTTTAAAGTTCTGCAGAAAACATCAGGCAAGTTCTTAAGAGAACTTCAGAAAAGTTCTGCACGAAAAGAACACGGAATTTCTGCCAAGAACTTCAGGGAAGATCTGCGAGAACTTCAGGGAAGTTCTACAGAAAACATCAGGGAAGTTCCGCAGAGAAATTCAGGAAAGTTCTGCAGAGCACTTTAGGAAAGTTTTGCAAATAACTCCTGGGAAGTTCTGCAGAGAACTTCAAGGAAGCTCCGCAGAGAAAATCGGCAGATAACTACAGGCAACCCCTGAAGAGAACTTCAACGAAGATCCGCAGGGAAATTCAGGGAAGTCCTTTGAGAACTTCACTAAAGTTCTGTAGAGAACATCAGAAAAGTTCTGCAGAGCACTTCAGGAAAGTTTTGCAAAGAACTCTACGGAATTTCTGCCGAGAACCTCGTGGAAGTTCTACAGACAACATCAGGGAAGTTTTCAGGAAAGCTCTGCAGAGCACTTTAGGAAAGTTTTGCCAAAAATTCCAGGGAATATCTGCCAAGAAATTCAAGGAAGTTCTGCAGGGAACTTCAGGGAAAATTTGCAAAGAATTTCAGGAAAGTTCCGCAGAGTATTTCTGGGAAGTTCCACAAAGAACTTCATTAAGTTTCTGTGGAGAACTTCAGGAAGTTTTTCAGAGAGCTTAAGGAAATACAGCAGAGAACTTCAGGGAAGCCCTGCAGAGAACTTCAGGCAAGTTCAGCAGGGAACTTCAGGGAAGTTCCGCAGATAATTTCTGGGAAATTCCACAGAGAACTTCATTAAAATTCTGTGGAGAACTTCAGGAAAGTACTACAGAGCAATTCAGAAAAAAATTCAAAGAACTCCACGGAATTTCTGCCATGAACTTCAGAGAACTTCTGCAGAGAACCTCAGGGATGCTCTGTAGAGAACTTCAGAAAAGTTTTGCAGAGCACTTTAGGAAAGTTTTGCCAAGAACTCCAGGGAATATCTACCGAGTACTTCAGGGAAGTTCTTCAGGGAAGTTCTTCAGAGAAGTTCTTCAGAGAAGTTCTTCAGGGAAGTTCTTCAGGGAAGATCTTCAGGGAACTTCAGGGAAAATCTGCAGAGAACTTCAGGCAAGTTGCGCAGAAAACTTAATATAAGTCTTGTAGAGAACTTCTGAGAAGTTTTTCTGAGAACTTAAGAAAGTTCTGCAGAGAATTTCTGGGAAGTTCCACAAAGAACTTCATTACAGTTCTTAGGAGAAGTTCTGGGAAGTTCCGCAGAAAGCTTCGTTAATGTTTTATAGCGGACTTCAGGGAAATGCTTCAGAGAACTTAAGGAACGTCGTTCGATTAGTTGTAAAAAACTCTTGTGCCTATTTCATAACAGACGGAACTCACCAAACAAATACACCTTTCTTGCTTAGAAAAGAGAATAGAGAGACTAAGATTACCAAGCTGTCCACACTTGGAGTACAAAACAGAAAAATTTACAAGCTAAGGGAAGGTCCATTAATTATGTCACGCTGTGAGGGGAGAATGCATAAAATGCAGTTACAATGCATTAAAAAATTATGGATTCCATACAAAAAACGTGACAATGAGAGGGAGCTTATACAAAGTCACTTTTTGCGTGACATAATTAATGGACGTGCCCATACAAAGAAAACCAAACAAATCGAACGACATGAAAGCTCTTATTATGTTGATATCACGTAACGTTTGGCTCGGCTAAACAAAAACAAAAAAACATTAAATGTTGGTGGTGAAAACGATTAAATAACATTTTTTTAATTATAATTAGTTTAATGAAAAAAAAAATGATAATATTAAAAAAAAGTTTACCTAGATTTTGTCATAATGTCCCTTTCCCTGTTTTGTCTAAAGCCTCCTGAGTGTCCGCATTTTTCTACTTCTTAGCTGTATAGTTCCGGTAGTGTGTGTGTGTGTGTTTCAATATGTTCATGGGTTACCTTAGTCGCACACTAGTTGCAAATCGGTTGAATAAACTTCAGTGTGACTCAGTTAGGTCACAATCAAGTTGCTGCAACCTATTACGACGGTTTGGTGTTGCTTGAGTACTCACGGACTGCTGACTATCCTTTACCGGCGGTTCTTTCAACAGTTCCCCTACAGAACTTCTCTGTCAGCTTCTAATTGCCACTGGCAAACTGTTGCGGCTTTTGAACGGAATCGGTTGCGACTATCGAGGAGGTGGTGCTTGAGCCTCTCGTTTTTTTTCAAATCAAGCGACAGATAACCTACAGTTACATTTTGTGTGCAACAAGTTTTGTAAAAAAACTCCAGAGAATTTCTGTCGAGAACTTCAGGAAGTTCCACAAAGAGCTTCAATAAAGTTCTGTAGATAACTTCATGGCAGTTCTTCTGAGAAATTCAGGGATATTCTAAAGGGGATTTTAAGGAATTTTCACAGAGAACTTCAGGGAAGTTCCACAGAGGACTTCATTAGAGTTCTGAAGACAACTTCAGTGAAGTTCTTCGGAGAACTTCAGTGAAGTTCTTCGGAGAACTTCAGGAAAGTTCTTCGGAGAACTTCAGGGAAGTTCTTCTTAAAACTTCAGGGATGTTCTTCAGAGAAATTCAGTGAAGTTCCGCAGACAACTTCACTCAGGTTCTGTAGACAACTTCGGGGGTGTTCTTCAGAGAACTTCAGGGAAGTTTCACAGAAAACTTCAGGAAAGCTCTGCAGAGAAATTCTCGGATCTCGAAAGCGTTTCAAAACACTACCTACTGTTGAACCAGGGACTTCGAGTGATTTTGCTTTGTAATGATGTGACATAGGTGGATTTTCCACTCCTTTGTGCAAACCTTTTTTCACGCTATTTTTTTTTTCTTTGGACTCCATTTTCAAAACATTGCTTTTGTGAGAGCAAACCGTGTGTCAAAACGGTCACATAAACAATGATATTGCGTCAGCGGTTTTGGTGACATCTTTATATTGACAAATAGAGAAGATGTGGCTCATAAACCATTACAAGCTTTGGCTATGCGTATACCTTATTTGGCTTCATGTTTCAAGTTTGCAGTTTAGAGATTTAAGTTCTTAGTGTTTTTTTTTAAGTTTAAAGTTTAAAGTTTATAGTTTCAAGATTAATTGTTTAAGTTTAAGTATTATGTTCAAAGTGTACAATCATAAGATTTATTTTCAAGTTTTTAGTTTGTTTTTTTTGTTAAAGTAATATACTTGTATGTTTTAGCACTTTGAAGATTTGCAATAAGTTTTTAGATAAGTGTTTAGAGTTATCAATTTAAAGGTTTTCACTTTTAGTTGTTGGTGTCTTTTGTTTAAGTTTTTGATAAGTTTAGTTTTTCATTATATAGATTGATTTTTTTTGTTATTGGTTGTAAATTTTTAGTCCCTAGTTGCCAGCTGTTAGATATTAGTTGTTAGATATTAGTTTTTTTATTTTTATAGGAGAGGTTTGAGTTGTTTCTGCATAGTTCTGAATTTTGTATTTTAAGAGATTTCTGATATTTTTAGCTAATTATAATTTTGAATTTTGATTCACGCTTGTCTTTATCTTCGGTTACATGGTTTACCCATTTAGTTACCCCTTTTTCAAAAACTTTTCGTTTCTTAAAAACCAATGATCCATTTTAGTTAATCAAATTGCCCCGAAATATTCTTCCAATAAGACCTGTGCATGGGTCAAATTTTTCACCTTGTCGACGGTGAGAGGGCTCATCTCATGCTCTAAACATGCATGTGAGACCAAGAATTTGACCACTAGTGGAATTGTGCTACTCATTTTTTCACTGCCGTCGTAGCACGTTTATATAAAGGCACTAACAGCAGGTGTGATACTAGCGTGTTATGCCGCAATTCACTCTTAGACTTCTTACTTTCAATCAAAGAGAAATGACTAAATGTACACTTTTTATTTTCGTGGCAACTAATGTTGCTGTTTACCCATTTGTTTTATGGAATAAATAACCGAAATACATGGTTTGGCTATGGTATAATAAGTGAAAGTAATTGAAATTTTTTTGAAAAGGTTGATCATGGTAAGTATCTGACTGTTTGAAATGAAGCACATAACCACATAAAAGTGTAATTTAAGACTAACGATGGCAAGCATGTTTATTGAAGATAAGACTCGGAGGGTTCGTTTAGGAAGCTCGAGCAAAAGATTAAACCTTTCCTAGTAGTTTATTTCAGAAACAGTGTTTGGTTGGTTTTAAACAATATCATTCTGTTTTATATATGTATATATGTATTTTTTTCTTCTTTCTTTTGTACCATAACTTTGTACCAAAGTTTGGCCACGCAAAATCAACCAAGCCACGCTCTTATTCGTTGTTTTTTAAGTTTCTTGTAATACGAGGCGGTGAAATTGAGAAGTAAGCAGATAAGTGTAACTTAAGACTGACGAAGACAAGAAATTGCGAACCAAGTCAAAGGACGTTTCAAGACTTTTTTTTCGAATTTTGTCAACAAGTGTAATCTGCAAGACTGGACAAAACAGTGTTTTGTAAGTTTTCCATTAAAAACTACTAACAGTGCATTTAGAACAGAATGTTGGTTGAGCTTCTGCGTAAAGCCCCAGCAGAGTCGTAATAAAACCGAAAAAGTGCTTCAAGCCAAGAATCTTCAACAATGGCACCATTTGGAAGCTTTAACGATGCTCCAAATATGCTCCAATGACCCAGTCCTTCGATGTCCTCTCATGCCCTCCCAAACGCTACAAGGACAATAATTTATTACCACTGACATTTAAGTCTTCATTTCGTTGATTTCGCGTCCATTTGCGTGTTTCGCCGAACTCCAGAGCCGCCCGGCTGGCTCGCACCAGCATTCGCTAATGGATGTGAGTGAGTCTGTAAAAAATCCACGACCCACAAACGAAATCCCACCACCAGTAACAACCACCACTGCTGCTACTGTTTATGTTGCCAGCGCAAAATGAATGACAAAAGGGTCCTTCGGGAGGGGCTTCCTCCCAGGCTGGCGGGAGGACCCATTTCAACTTCAAACATAAAGCTCGACTTTTATTGGATTGCTCGCACTTCGCCACACCACTCGGAGCTGGGCCGGATTCTTCCGAGTACGTACCTACCTACAATATGCAAGCGATTGGAAGAAACGTTTACTCGGGAATCATTAAAATAAAATCATAATTTATTGTTGCTAATTATTGACGAGCTAATGGTAGGTCGATGCTGGAATTTATCGAAGGGTTTCTTTCGTAGGATTCAGACGTTGTTGGCCAGGGGCATTGTGTATGAATGCGCACAACTGGCTGAGAGTGGTGATTTTATGGGCTATTGAGATCTGAAACAAGTTGATTTTTATGGCAGAATTAAAATTTCCATAATCCCGGAAATGGGACAAAGCCAGTGAAAATCAAATCAATTCTTATTAATTTTAATTGAAGCGCATTCTTCCCGGGGACTCCGTCCACTGTTCCGTTCTGAGAGAGTAATTGGATACTTCATCTTGGGGGAAACGATGCGGGGGTGTCAGCAGTTCTGTCCCGTTTCATTGCAGATTTTTCAGTCATGTTTGGTTTGGTTGCCTGAGAGCGGTGTACCTTAATCCTTAAACGAGGGGGGAGTCAGTGGACAGTCCATTCCAGTGAGTTCGAGCTTCAAAACCACAACAATGATGATGATGATGAAGATAAATGAGGATGTCGTGCACCGAGTGCCTAATTGAGTCCTGTGCCGGTGAGGGCGGAAAGGTTTGCTAGTTTTGGACTGGCGTTGTTGAAGTGGAGAGCTCTCAGATTTGGTTTTTGCCTTCGGTGCTCTAATTTGGCGGATGCATTAGTGGTGAAAGATTTTAAAAAATATATGGGTTTTAAAAAGACAAGAAAAGCAGCCCGGTTCAGAAAATTTGAACTCTTGAGAATTGTTGAAAAATGTCACCTTTGTGTTTCAGCTTTCTTTCTTTTCTTCTTTCATAGCATTTCAAGCTTATTGATTTTGCAATTAGCTTATTTCTTGCTCGTAACTTAGTCTTCCACAGTTTTTTTTTTATTTTAGAGCTCTCGTACCATTTTTACATTAGCTTAATTGTGTGGTAGGTACAATCATACCCTATGCCCAGGGAGTCGAGACATTTTCGTTAACGAAAAAATCCTAGACCAGACAGGGCATCGAATCCAGCCTCATCCAGCATGGCGTTGCTTTGTAGCCGCGCCCTTACCTACTGAGCTAAGAGAGGACCCCTATTGTGTTTAAAAAGCTGTTTGGTAAAATTATATGCACCTTGAAGACAAGTTTTAAGGTTTGATTAGGAGTTTAGATGAATACTAGTTTGAAAAGAGGTTATGTATAAGGCATAGGAATTTCAGTACCAAAAGGTTTCGTAACCGCTCATGAATGTTTGATCGTTATATTGTTAACTGTAATCAGTATGTATTCAAGAAATAATTCACAAACCTCAATCACTAAGACTCATTGCTTTTATGAAACCATGGCTGAATTTTGAAACCAAATCTTCAGCATTGGGTACTCAGTCTGCTTAGAACAACGGCTGTTAACGGTTGTATCAATTTGTATCGCACTATTTTGCTATCGAGTATAGAAGTTATCTATTGTCTCGATTGGCTATTGTTACGGGGTTTCTATTGTTTTGCTGACCTGTTTTTCGGAGGCGGTACGCGGTTTTGTGTGTACTGCGGCCGCGTGTAAAAGATTGATTCAGGACTCAATTAGTGATCCTCAGAGTACATAGATATGCGGAAGCGGCCATGTTGAGCCAATCGAGCAGCGAAAACTGTCAAATTCTGAGCCAATCAAGCATGTTTACTGTTTGCTGAAATGTTTCGATTGCCAAGTATTGTAATGGAGTTAAAATATATGGTTTATATTTATAACGCTTCAAAAATCAAAAATGAGTCATTCGTATTCTGCTAAACTCGTGGTGTAATAATAACATAATATTTTTTTATTATGTGGTCGATAATGTTACTTGTGTTGCCGAGATGAATATATCTCGGAATTTGTACAGAAGGCTATTTTTCATTTTAGTCAATTCATTTCACTGGTGCCATGTTGTCAGTATTTTGAAGAGAGTTCTGCTCCAGTGTCTAATTCTGTCTGTTTGTTTAGTTTGTAGATTCTCTCATAGCCGTTCAATAATGAGTCTGGTCTGAAGTCAATATTAGGAATCACCTACATACTCATTCAAGTCTGCAATAGTAATCATCAGAGTATTTTTAGAGTTATTAGTCGTCTATACGACAGTTTGCAGCCAACCCGCTTCCAGTCTTGTCTCGATTTTGTAATGTACATATACGGTGATACATTGGCGTACACCAACAATATTCAAGACGTAATTATTGATTGATAGCAGATACTTTCCCCTAAACAATGATGCTATTGGTTGGCGTGGGTGGCCTTCGGTTTACAAGGAAAAGGCTGAGAAGCATTTGTTTACAAATGTTGATAGGCCTCGTGATAGGCCCTATTCTATTGCTGATTGAGGAATGATTTTGAGAAGTCGTAAATTGCTGGCATAGCTACACAGCTACAGGAAATACAAAGGGAAATGGCCTCAGTGTTAGTGAAAGATTTTTCAGTGTAATCACTTACCAGTTAAATGTATTCTATGGTTTCTTTTATGGAACGATATGCATTTATATTTATGTGTTATGAAAGTTTTTACTATACTCAACAATGAAAAAAAGCTTAACAAATTCAACAAGTATTGTTTCCGACATTTAGTTCATCATAATTGACATTGACTTGCTGTTATATCTCTTCTGGTGTTCCGGTTTCGTCATACTGGAGCGCAGCCTGAATAAGATGTATTCTCACCATTTTCATTTTCATATCGTGGCATGATGCAAAATGCTGAGCGTTTACACCAATCATCAAATCCAGAAATATCTGGCTCACATCTTCTTGTGATGTTTTCAATCTCTCAATATGATGAGAAAATATTTTTTCCAACTCCGTAAAAAAGGTTTAAGTTTCCAGATTTATGTAAATTAAAACATGTCCGTTATAATCTCTGAATGAAGTTAGAAGTGACAAATCATTTGAATTTTGATTCATTCCCGGTAGTACAACTGTCGATACAGCTATCGCACAATGTTCCTTTTTTATGTAGATTGTGCAAAATCACTCCAGCAATATAATAAATCGTTTGTTCTTCACTTTCTTGAAACATTACATCGATCTGATTGTTACTCTCGTTATCTTCTAACTTTTCGATGGATTTGGTCTTGATCGACTCGAGTGGAATAGATTTAATGCTCTCTAGTTTTCCAGAAACACTTACCAGCCATTCATTTGGGTCGTATGAATACGAAGAGTTAAGAACTTTCTTCATTACTTGACCTATTGCTATAAATTTGATGTTGTTTTTGACTTGAAGTGCCCTGGTTGTTTTACATTTTACTCGGAATTGGGAAAATATGTTTAAGACACAATCTTGTGTGAAACGACCAAGGAACAAGAAGTCGTATCCATTGCACAAGAAGAATTCTTGAAGGCGCAATAATGTATCAGTGGCCATAATAATAGCAGCTTGCCACGGTTTCCATCGTGTTTTCTCTCCAACTCAGCTGCGGTGAATTAAGTACTTGAATGAATTCAAAAATTTCAGAGCACTTTCATATGCACCCTGATTTCTTTTACTCAATGCAAGTTGTAATTCTCATGCTGTTACCAGTTTGAACCACCGGTGCACCGTGCCAAGTTTTCGGTGTAGAATGCAGTCGTGAGTACTTCCGGTCTATTTGTTTCAATAGCGTAATTTTTCAAGGCAGCTGCCACTGGTGATTGACGTATTTGGTGCTATTTGTTACCTATACAGTAAAATATATAATTTTGAAGAGAAACCTATGTATATACAAACAATCCCATCCAACTTCCAACTCCAGATGTCTATGAAGGTAGCATGAGTTCTCAGCATCTTCTTAAGTAGACATCTAATCAACACTTCCCTCCCATCCCTTGCTGATCATAAGGACCTGGCCAGGTGTTGTACAAAGAAATCGATGGATGAAGAACCTGTCACACCCAAGGCAGCTCTTCTGGCGCTTCCATCGTCTCTACAACAGCCAACCCAGGATTATGTATGGTCGGAACATGCTATGCTATGCTATGCTATTTGGAAGATAACTTCTTTCAAGCATCCGTTTTCGATGGACGCCCCCGTGAAGTGGTACGCAGCAATTTGCTTCCATTTGTGTCGAATACCTACTAGCATGAACAGCATTACATGTGTTGCTGCTCCAGTATGGTTGGGTAGGGTAAAGTTCCCGAAATAGTGTTTGTTGTTCAAACAATAATTACGTCCTTGTGCGATGGCCATCTCGTCAAAAATGAGTGAACAAACTAAATCCAAATCAATCATATATGGAACTTTAGACTCCATTAGAACGAGAACTTCGTCGAGAATACCAGGTTTAAAATGAATATGTTCCAACCTTTTGTTAAGGGTACAAGCACTGGGCAATCGTAATTCTTACGTTCTCTACAAGCTGTTACTCATCCTGAATCTAGCTCTGAATCCTTCTATTATCGCCTCGTCCGACCATTTATACACTTTTGACACTTTTCCGATTCGTAGCTGATACTGGTCATCGTTGAACATTCGCTTCGATATTTTTTCCGCTGGATGTATATCTATCATACAGTATATTATATTCCCAGCTTCAAATAAGAGTTTTCTTTGGTATTTTCGGCCAACGATCGCTCAAGTTGCTGGATTTCACTAAAATAGGTTAATCTGTTTGTTATTCAATACATTTTTACCAAGTTTAAAATAAACTTACCGTTGCTGTAGCTCACATTTAGAGTAAAAAACACTACATGTACGACAGGAACTGCTTGCAACAGGTAGGTCAGAATTCAGAATGTAACCTGCAGCTTCCACTGCTATGCTTTGGTTCGCTTGTGGAACATTGAGAAATTCCTGAATTGAACCAGGATCTTCAAACTGGCTTGATCGAACACATACAGGGGAACTCTCTAATTCAACATGATTCCTCTTATGAAACTGTAGAAATGTGTCGTTTTCATGTGAAGTCATCGAACCTAAGTTCTTATAGCCAATATTCGTCAGTCAGATCCGAAGCTGGGCCTCGATCTGAGTTTTCGAATCGCACAAGATGCGTTCGAATGCAATTCCATCAGAGCCGTTGCGGCTTCTAAAGGGAAATGTTTGCTTTTCTGAAATAGAAATAGGAAACGAGTTCCTTTTCAACAACCAAATTTAACAATCTACCTACCAAATTCGTCATCATACACAAAAGTCGAATCGAGATTACCGTTTGTCGAATTTTGAACTAAAGTGTCCAAATGATTTTTCGAACACGTCCTGGAAAGTAATTGGATCGTAGACGACGGCTGCTTCAGTACAAAATCTGGAATTAAAATCAAAAATAAATATTCCTACAAATGATTATTATTTTCCCAAATAAGTTCAGCTCGCCCACCAAGGTAGTCATCATATACAAACGTAGGATAAGATCGGATGTTCCTGGCAAGAGCAGAATAATGCGAGGTCGTTGTTTGAAGCGTCAATTCATGAGATGGTTCTCGCACAATGTGCAAGATGCGCTGTTCGCTGTCCAAATTCTCTTGATTTACAACCTGGTATACCGGGATAGCTTCAGGCATTTTCATTATTTTGCCACCTACTTTCGCATACTAAAAAAAACCTAAAGTTAACAGAAAACCGCCAAACGACTTTCGCAATCACATACACTAACTACACAGGCGCATAGAATCAACGAGGGGAAAATCCGGTTCCCACAAAACCTCAGCCATATTTTTCGTTGTTCGGCATTCTTGGGAAATCGAAAAAAACCTTTTGTTGACGCTATTCGATGATTTTTTACGTACACGGTTTGGGCAAAACTTTGCAGTACACTTCATAGTTGATAGTTTGGAATTGGATAATGGAGTGGACAGCCAACCGGAGTCAAGGAGGGGATGTGTCTATCATTTATGATTGGTAAATTTCACTCCGACAAGTGTAATGAATTTAACGCGCCTTTCTCTAACAAACCATCTAGTGGAAAGTTTAACTGAATTGCGTATTTTGTTATTTGGTTTTATCGGATCATATTGTTGGAAGGCGATTCTCTCATTCCGGCAAGTTTCGCGTAAGTGTCTCTGCTTACTGGCCTGCCTAACCCTTTTTAACCCTTCATACAGCAGTATGTTGAATTTAGAACGGAAACAAAGCATGATCTTTCTGTTAAGTGGAACCGCATGCAGGGCAAGACCCACGCTAGGATGGTGGCTTCCTACATAAAAACATACATAAGGAGTGTATCGAATATAAGCTAGCCACATACATTTGCGTTGTACGCATGTATTTGTGATGGTTTTTTATGCTCTGAACTGAACTCTGAACTCTTGACTGTCAGCTTTTTTTTTTTACTTGTTTGTGCGGTTCAAATTCTGCGTTTTCAAAATGTCACGTATTGAAAAGGAAGTGAAAATTAAGGTTCTGGACACATGGCTAAGTGAGAAGGGTATTACTATGCGAAAATTGGCGAAGTGGTTTGGAATTCATCATGCGAGTGTTAAAACTATCATTAATAAGTTTGGGGAACACTATTCTTTGGATGAGCTATCAGGAAGAGGCAGTAAACCCGGTTCTTCCAACCCGAAACTGGAGCAGAAAGTGGTATCTCTAATCATGAAGAACAAATCAACGTCAATACGTGATTTGGCCAAAAAAGCAGGAACGAGTGTCGGAATGATCCAGCGTATCAAGAGGCGAAACCACCTGAAGACCTACAAGAAGCAGAAAATCTCGAAACAAAGTGCAGAACAGAAGAAGCGAGCAGCAACAAGGGCCCGGAAATTGTATTCGCGTCTTTTGCAGCGTCCGGATGCATGCGTTTTGATGGACGATGAGACCTATGTAAGGAGGACTCCAAAAACCCTTCCAGGTCCACAATACTTTACTGCCGTCGTTGGGGAGGATGTGAGCGATGCGGACAGGTCGATTCAAGTGGAGAAATTCGGTCCAAAAGTACTGGTATGGCGAGCAATATGTTCCTGTGGTTTGAAGTCAACCATTTTTTACACTACCGGAACTATAAATGCAGAAATCTATCGATCTGAGTGCCTCCAGAAGAGATTGTTGCCTTATATAAATAAGCATAGTCAGCTCACTATGCCAAAACCACTCTCAATTGGCTTGCGGAAAAGGGTATAGATTTCGATGAGAAAAATATCAATCCACCAAATAGCCCTCAGCTTCGACCCATCGAATGTTACTGGGCAATCGTGAAGAGAGGTCTTCAAGAAGACTGGTAAGGCAGCTGGGAACATGCAGGAGTTCAAAAAATTTGGGCTCAAGCGTCCAAAAAATGCGATGTAACACTTGACCGGAACTTGATGAAGAGCATTCGATCCAAAGTTCGAAAATTCGTGAAGGAATAACTTAAATTTCATCCGGTCTTCATTATATTCAAGTTTAACCTCGTTCAATAAAGGATAATTTTTTTGTATGAATAAAATATCGGTTTTTCAACATAATTTGAAAGAAAGTTTGGTGGATAGCTTATTTTCGATACACTCCTTACATAAATGTTTAGCGTTAGGTACGTATGTATTCTCACGCACCTGCATATTCAGAACACTACTAAATCATTCCAGTTGAGAAACTGGTACAACAATCAGTGAAACTGAATTTGATTGCATGCTAAAGCACGCCGTGTTGATTGATGAGATGAGTCATAAAATGAGTTTTCCAACCAGAGCTTAACTTATTGAGCAAATCTCACACAGTCTCCAAGTTATGTTTTATATAATTTATTTAATTTTATTTATTTTTAGAACTATTGTTTGAAATATTGTAACGTTGGTTGTTTGGTTGAGATTCATTCGTTTGACTTACTTATTATTTTTATTAATTAGGTTAAATTAGGTTTGAATTGTATATCAAGTGCAAAAACTGACAAAACAGATTAGGTTAGGTTCACTATAAATTTATGTTGCATGTCGACTGGTTTGTGCCTTGGCTAAGTTGAACATGAATTTACGTCTGTTATTAAAATTACACGGCAGTTAAATCTCAAAAAGCAATTTACACGCCGAGACGTAAAATTCAGTTATGAAACATTAAATCGTATTATTCAAATGCTTACATCATAAACAAAACTTAA
The DNA here is from genome assembly GCA_034211315.2 of Aedes japonicus. NCBI lineage: Eukaryota > Metazoa > Arthropoda > Insecta > Diptera > Culicidae > Aedes > Aedes japonicus. Next base: position 110,102 of record JASCZW010000922.1, read on the forward strand.
AATCGTCATAGCTTTTTTTGTACCGCTACTAATTATCTTCTATATCTACCATTAGTAGTATTCAAAAAATATCACTTTAATTTTACTAAACAAATTATATATCTGCCAAAATTAACCTTTTCTTTTAATCAAATATTGTGTGTTAAGATTATTATGAAGTATGAGTAATGCTGCAAACTTGAATTTTCCTGTTTATCATTAAACATCCAATGGTTATGTCTCGTTGTTTTATTAAATTAGGAATCCGAAAAAAATTCCCACAAAACCTAGTACACAGATAAAAAGAAACACTGAATTTTCTGCGTTATCTAATGCACATAAAGGGAATGCCAGATTTGGCAGAACATAATGGGATATTTCATGTAAAATTAAGCCAGATAACGCCTGAATCGAGCCTGTTGTATGAAAGATTTCAAACAATATCGTTGTTTACGCTCCTTTGGCTTGGAATTACACGAGGGGAAATTTTACGCGCTTGTTGCAATTAATTATTTTTTTCTGTGTACACTAGTACTTCTTATTAATCCCAGGTATCGTAAATAACAAACTTTGTTATTTAAAACACATTTTGCACATAATTCTCAGGTATTTTTCTTACGTATTTGACTGCTTCTACAGCGCTGACCAATATCATTTTTTATATTTTGTTTTTTTCGAGTTGGGTTTGCTCGATACTTCTCCTTCTACTCCTTTTATCTGTTTTTGGTGCTATTACGTTAGTTGGAGCAAGCAGATCCCAGAAAAATACGTTTGATGTCATTGCTCACAAATTTTACCTCGAATTTTGTGACTATTTTGTCTAGAATTGGAAATATTGTCTTATTTAGTCAGATTCTGTTATGACCTTCAATAGTATTACGCTTTGTTACTAAATGATTGTTTAATACGGTACTCTATTGCCAGATGGCGTTCGACGATTTCCACAATATATTTTAAAGGATTTACGCAAATTTATTATTAACCCTTTTGCGGTCATATTTAATTGAGCAATACTTTTTGTATACTCCAGTTGACGAAACAACATTCAAAGATTACACACATAGAAAAACAGCTTAAAAACGTTTGAACGAACCCAAATATCGGTTCTTACATCACAATCATGACGGCAAAGGGCCAGATTTTATCTACACAGAAAAAAATATGAATTCTAACAGGCGCGTAAAATTTCCTCTCGTTTAATTCCAAATCAAAGGAGGCGTAAACAACAAAATTGTTTGCAATCTTTCATGCGCCATACACCAATGTTTTGCAACCTTTCATACAACAGGCTAGGTTCAGGCGTTAGCTGTCTTACATTCATATGAAATATTCCATTATTTTCGGCCAAATCTAGAATTATGAGATCGTGGCCGTGATATGCTTTTTAAAAAACTATTATTTCGACTTTCACTGTTTATTCACTTAATCAATTAACATAATAAAGGTTCTACACTACGTACAAAGAATTACTGACTGCGTTCCAGGTGCGGGAGACCTCTTTATCGTTTTCAATTGATGAGTCTGCATTCGATCGGTCGTTGACGATTATGCTGACTCGGTGTTGCCATGTGCTGGTTTTGCTGTGGTGGCCTTACTGCTGACTTTGCGATCTGATGTGGTCGTTGTCCGGATGGCCTGTTATTGTTGTTGTATTTGGTTGGTTCTGGTATGTAACTCTAGCATTATAAAACGCTGAGAATTCAATGTTTCTTTTACCTGTATTTAACTAAAAAAGCAAACAGTCATTGCTCTGCCAAAGGCACAAAACCCCTCGAATAAAGCAACCAACCAATCAAACTAGACCTACTTTGTACCAAAATGTTGCAAATTTAACAGACAACAAAATGTAAACCTCTTAAATGTTTAATTGTTCCGAACATCTCCTGAAAATGGACAAACAAGCACGCAACATTAAAGCCCACCCTCATCAGATGGCGATAAAGATAAAACCGGTGGAGGTCCCCAGCCAAAAATTGACCATCAGCTGCCAATTCCACAAGCCGAGGACAGATATCCCCCCTCCCCCCTCCCTCGCTTCGGTGGAGAGCATTAAAATTTACGAGCCTCTTAAGGGAATTCAATCGTTAAAAAGTGCTTCCTTTATTTCTGCAACCAACGAGTAAAAAACGACCATCAAACATTCGTCTGCCATCGGTTGGTTGGCCGCCGGTTGAGAGAGGAACGCTAGTGCCAAGAATAAGAGGCCATATGTGACCAGCCATCGATGTCGTTCGTTTTCTTAAGTCACACCAGCATCTTGGAGCCATGCGTTATCCCGGACAAACAAAAACAGAAAATTTACAGCCATTCGAGGGTTGCATTTGCGTACGTTTTTTTCTGTGTTTGTGAGGATTTTAGCTCTGCAGGCAAGGCAGAAAGGACATACTAAATGGCAAACAGTTGGGTTGGCTTTTATCAGTGATCGAAAGGTAATAAAAATAAATTTCTATTGGCTCTGGGTTGTCCGGTTGGGTGGGAAAAGATTTCGAGAAGGTGATGAATTTCTGCCAACAACAAGATCAACTGAGGGTGATTGCCAAAAAGGGATAATAATAGAACGAGTTGGGCTAGGTGTTTGTTGTCAAGATGTAGGTTCAAAAACGGACAATCTACTTTCGGGAATGGATGCCGACATTGTTCAAATTATGTCAAGAAAAATGAAGCCCTACATATGACAGTGTAACAAACTGATTGTAATTCGAAGCCCTCGCCCCAGAAATGCGTAGGCCCCAATTAATTACTAAAGCTAAATTATGCCACTTTAATTACACCGATGAAAGCTTCGGTTCCGCTCGGGGTAACCGGAGTCATCCAAAATGAGGCATACCGTAAAAAAAGAAGGAAACCTAACACCCATTCAGACCAAACCACCTCTGAAAGCAAATCAGGACCTATTTCCGCAACGCAAACACGCACTTCTCGGCCAACCCACCCACCTCATGCCGAACCCAAGCTGTTTATGCGAGTATGGGAGCATATCATGACACTTAATTTTTCATAATTTGCCGTTCGTTATTCTGTGATAAAAGAGCACTTTATCTCGACCTCTCTACTCTCTCACTTTAGGCACTCTTAAGCACTCGAGTGCCCTCTTTCTGCCTCGCTTGCCCGTGAGGCACAAGCACACACTACACAACTTATGTACCCACAGCACAATAGTAGGTTGAAACGAAAGCACTCTTCCTCTTCGGGTTGGATAGTGCTTTCGTTCCTACAAGTTGTTTCGCATTTATTTCACCCACTTCCACCCCACAATGCAACCACCCCCCTCCGGTCGGTCAATGGGGTTGAACGGTTGGCACACAAACGGAACTAAACCGTAAGCAGTGTGCGTTCTAGAATTCTAGTCATGTTTTCTCCGGAACTCAACCATTTGGGACGAGAAAAATTGCTGTCCTCAGTATTCCTCGTCCTCGCCACCGATGATGGGAGGAAAAGACACTTGCGCTGCGATAAGAGAAAGTGTGCTGCATTCGCCGGGGTTGGATTTGCTTACCTACTCGCACAGTGGTTCGAAGGCAAGAAAATCGTTTGAGATTTGAGTGGCGAAATTTAATTTTTTTCATAGACATCACACTTATGGAGAGTTTTTGTTTATTAGTGACACTGTACACCAGACGGGTGCATTCGTGTCATATTATATTGCATAATTATCCAATTGTTATCTCAATATCCAGGCTCCTAGCCATTTGCGCTTATTGTATTTACCTTATTTCAATTTACTTTGCTTCTTCTTCAATAGTATCCATGTTTTTTTCTTACGTTTCTTTTCTATACCTCTTTCCAGATTCTTTTCTTCTCTAACTTGCTTTCTTCTGTTTTTCACTGTCTCCAATTTCTACTCTTGTCTCTCATTTCACGCGTCCATTTCTACCTTCTTATGCATTTTAGTTGTTCTTTTTCTCATATTAAATGTCATCTGTACTTTTTCGTTTGCAATTTACTGTTTTTGAGTTGGATTCATTTTTTTTCTTCTGCTACTGCATCTATCAACTATCAACAACAACATTAACTATCATCAGTTTGATAAAGCTATGTCCATTTAGAATCCGGAATAATGAAACCATCTGTATCGCAGTAACGGATTGACGATCAAATAAATTTAATACATCAAAACAAAGGTGTACTTCAAGATAAAAAATATCAATACAAATAATTTCTCTTTGTTTCCTATGAAAATTATCACTTTCTTCTTTATTCCTCTTATCAAACGCTGCGCACCTCCGGAGTCAACTTCCTTGGTACATTTGTTCCATATTTTGGTCATCTTAATCGCGTCCCGAGCCGTTTTTCCACTTTTTTCTTAAGCTTCCGCTTCATTACTGCCCAAAATCTTTCGATGGGCCGGAACTGTGGGTGGTTGGGTGGATTTATGTTTTTATCGATGAAATCTACGTTATTATCACGGTACCACTGGATGACTTCCCGGCTGTAGTGACAACTCGCCAAATCTGGCCAAAACTTCACGGGACCTTTATGGGCTTTAATGGAAGGTAGTACGCGCTTTTTGAGGCATTCTTCCTAGCACAGCTTCGAGCGCATCGTCTTATTCGTCACGAACAGTTTGGTCTTTGCTCCGCCGCTGCATATCCCTTGCCAAATCATCAGTTTTCTTTTGGCAAATTTGTAGATAAAAGCAAACTTAAACTTCGCAGGAACATCTCCTCGTGCCTTTCTTGTAGAATTTTTGGCCAGGAAGCTGTTCAAAATCTATTTTGACGTAGATTGGGATCACTGGTTATCCCAATAGTGCCGCATATTTTCCTCTAACTGTTTTCCAACGACTAAAATATTTACCTGCACTTAGTAATTCAGAAAAGCACCAAAAATGAAAAAGTGCCACTAAATTACAGCCTGCGCCAACAAATAATGTGATCAGCATCAAAAATTAGAACGAGCAATAAAAGATGATAACAGATTGCATCGGTAAATCTATCATAAAGCAACAGCTATTAGTATATGTGCAATTAAATATGCAGTATTTCGCCAAATTAGTAATTTGAGCACTAACCGTCTGCATATGTCTTTATCTTGTTGATTTTCCCATAAAAACAGTAAAATGAGCAATGGATAAATAAATATCCATTGCTCATTTTACTGTTTTTATGGGAAAATCCAACAAAATTAAAAGACATATGCGAATAGTTTAGTGCTCAAATTACATAATTTGGCGGAAATACTGCCATATTTAATTGCACATATACTAATAGCTGTTGCTTTATTTGACAGATATACCGGTCACAATTAGATTATCCGAAGATCTTTTCTCATCTTTTATTGCTCATTCCTAATTTTTTAATGCTGATCACACATTATTTGTTGGCACAGGCCTTAATAATTTAATGGCACTTTTTTCATTTTTTATTGCTCAAATCTCTCTTTTAATTGATGGTTAATTATGCTGCCGTTTTCCAACCATCCTCACCTGAGGAAAAGTGTATGGATGGGGGGTTGCCTCCTAGCTTCGTTGGCTGATCCCAAGGAATCCAACAAAATCGAACAAGTTTTTTTTTATTCTTTTACTTATTTATTTTCCATCGGCCTATTTCCTCACATGGTGACAATCACCCACGCCAGGGAGACGACTCCACCACCTGGACCCTACCTAACGACTCATGACTATGAACCGGGACTTTACTTCCCTTCCGAAGGAAGACGTGACCAAGATTTTTTCGCCTCAGAAAAACCACCGACGTCGACTGGGATTGAACCCAGACCCACTGGGGTACCAGTAGCAGTCACGCTTACCACTACACCACCGACGCCGGCATTCGAACAAGTTTGTTTTGTACGATTTTTTGAATTTCCTGTATCCACGGATGTTTTGATTTTCCTGCTTTCAAGGCTAACAGACAGTTCGCTGAATCAGTCAGAATCACAATTTCTTTGGCAATGTTTGGAATTGACACAGCCATCTTCAGGGCAAACGCTTCTGTAGAAAAAAAAACCCTACAATTTTTCATGACGCAAGCGTTCTTTCTAAGCCACTGGTATGGAACGAGACTCTTACCATTTCTTCACACTTTGAACCGTCTGTATAGATCCTTGCTAAGTCATAATCAAGTTACGACAACTAATTATGATCGTAGTGTGCTACTTGGGATGACCGTCGATCTGTGAAAGCGAATTGAAAGCAGCTGCTGGACAACTGGACGAACTTTATCCGGCGAGTCACCGGCTCGAACTCTTCTTTTGACGTCCCACACAATCGATGGTCTTCGTGCCTGCCAAACATGGTTGCTTTGCCTCATGAGCTGACCAACAGTGGGGAGCGCTGTACCCAAGGAGTAGATCGCTCAGCACACTTTTCTCTTGTGCTATTACTTTTTAGTGCGTCTACAAGCGTTGCATTGTTCTGGAAGTTCCCGTAATGTGCCGAGGGTGCTGATGTGTTGACAGCCCAAATTGTCATTTTCTGCTAAACCTGGCAACCAGGCAACGCATATTGGCAAGGTTGCTGGTTTCTTATATCTATAAGCTCGTCTGTCAAAACTGTTCCTCAGTGTGCCACACATGTGGTATGGATTGAAACTCGAAGTGCCGCAGTTATGGAACATATTTGTCTAATGTGTGGCTAAGCGACTCACCGTTGGCTGTACCTGTTAGCGCAAACAAACGATCTGATGATCACTGAAAAAGATAGAAAGTGTTATTACTACGACTCTTTGACTCAATCTCGTGGAACCCTATACTCCCTAAATCTTGATCCACCTAGTATAACAATTTCGCTCGTCTTGTGACAACTGGATTTCCATCATGCACCATTTTTGTAGGATAGTTGTCCGGCATTCGTCACTGTATTTGTCCAGCTTGGATAATCTTACGAATTCTGGGTTTTTCAGCGAGGTGCGTGAGCTCATGGTTCATCCTCCGCTTTAAGACTCCGTTGTCCTGGACTCCTACAAAGATGATTCTTGACACCCATCGCTCAAGAACTTCGAGTGCTCGCAAGTCCTCGTAAAGTATTGTCCACGTCTCATGCCCGTAGAGAACAACCGGTTTTATTAGAGTTTTGTACGGGATACATTTCATACAGAAGTTAAGAGTGTTTGACCGAAACACGAATTATTAGTTAAAATCGAACACCGAAAATCTTCCATAACATTTTAACCGGCAGAGTAAAGCCCGATTTAAAGTAAATTTGGACGCAATCAAGTGATCATAACCCAAGAATTAAAGAATGTGGGTGTGGGGAAAGGGGCTTCCAAAACGTGAATTCAGGCAAGTACGTTTGCGCTAATTGCCCAGCAAGACATGAATCGCTCTCCGATTCCAGGCCAAGATCCAGCTTATCGGTTTACTACCAGAATGTGCGAGGTATGCGCACCAAAATTGCTCGCCTTCGCATGATGTTGTCTAGTTGCGACTACGATTTGCTCGTTATCACCGAAACCTGGCTTCGTGATGACATCGAAAGCGCAGAGATTTCTCCCGACTATACATTTTTCCGCTGCGATCGCAGTGCAGCAAGCAGTCATCACTCACGAGGTGGTGGTGTGCTGATAGCCGTGAAGCATCATTTACGCTGCGAGGCGTTTCCACTGTCAAATAGCGAACAATTGGAGCAAGTAGCTGTTCGGGTGAGTCTGGATCACTGCTCCCTCTACATCATCACAATTTATATCCCCCCCCAACTCGTCCGCTGAGCGGTATTCTGACCATGCAAACGCAGTGCAGAGCCTCGTAAACAGTGCGTCAGCAAAGGATATCATTTTGTCTTTGGGTGACTTCAACCTCCCAAATTTGCGATGGGAGTTGGACGAAGAGTTAAATGGCTACATCCCTACGAACATTTCATCAGAACACGAGCAGTCTCTCATCGAAGCATTATTCGCTACCGGTCTTCGGCAAGTTAATCACTTCGTGAACATCAACAGTCGAATCCTTGACCTAGTTTTTGTAAGTCTGCCAGAACTTCTAGATCTAGTTGAACCTCCTGCACCACTTTTACCAATTGACAACCATCATGCGCCGTTCGTTTTGCTATTTGACGTGGACGACGCTATTCCGACTTCAATCGATGACGTTGACAGTTTTGGCTACGATTTTAACAGGTGTGATTTCGATCAGTTGAATATAGCGTTTGGAGAGGTTGATTGGAGCTTTCTCGCGCGGACCGTAACGATCGATGAAACATCTGTAGCATTTTACGACAAGCTCTTCGAAATTTGCAGCATTTTTGTACCGCGCAAACGACGTGCGGTTAACTCAAATTTCAACAAACCGTGGTGGACCGCTGAGTTGCGACATCTCCGCAACTTACTCAGGAAGGCACGCAATCACTATTTCCTCTCGAAATTGGAAGCCGACAAAACCATTCTAAGAGAAGTTGAGACAACATTCAAATCTGTTTTGCAATCCACTCACGACGACTATTTATCCGAGATTCAAGCAAGCATCAAACAGGATCCAACACGTTTCTGGGGTTTCGTTAGAAAACTGAGATCTTCTGCTAGCATCCCTTGCAACATAACATACGAGATGGCTCATGCTAGCTCTAACGCAGAAGCCGCTAACCTCTTCGCCGAATTCTTCGAGAATGTATTCAGTAAGTCGTGTCCTGTACCTCGTCACAATTGCTTCGCGCATATTCCTTCGCACAACATTAACTTTCCCGTCATCCAATTCTCCTCTGATGAAGTACTGAAGGTCATTTACAATCTCGACTCCAAGAAAGGATCCGGAACAGATGGCATACCACCACTACTCCTGAAAATGTGTGCTATGAGCCTCGCAGCCCCTGTCACGATTTTATTTAACCGATCGCTTAGCGAGAAAGCATTTCCTTCCGTTTGGAAGAATGCTTCTATCGTCCCCATCCATAAGTCAGGGAACGTCAACCGAGTCACAAACTATCGTAGTGTTTCCATTCTGTGTTGTTTAAGTAAAGTTTTCGAAAAGCTGATGCACAATGTTCTCTACACAGTAGCCGCGCCATTAATTTCTGAAAATCAACACGGCTTCATGAAACATCGCTCAACAACAACAAACTTGATGTGCTACGTTACCTCACTGTCACGAGAAATTGAATTAGGAAGACAAGTGGAAGCGGTGTATGTCGATTTTGCTAAAGCATTCGACACAGTTCCTCATATTTTGATAATTGACAAATTCAAACGCATCGGCTTTCCTGACTGGCTAACGAAGTGGCTTTTTACATATCTTTCTGGCCGCACAGCGCACGTAGTGGTCAATTCATCAAGATCTCGTCAACTCAACATCACGTCAGAGTACCCCAAGGCAGCGTATTGGGCCCGCTGTTATTTAACATCTTCGTTAACGATTTGTGCTTGTGCCTGTCGTCGTTCAAATTATCGTTCGCCGATGATCTCAAATTTTTTCGTGTAATATGTTCTCCACGCGACTGTTTTGCCTTACAAGAGGATATTAACACATTGTTAATCTGGTGTAGCGACAATGGCATGCGTGTTAATAACGATAAATGCAAAGTTATATCCTTCACTCGCTCCAACAATCCCGCTCATCACCAGTACAGCATGGGGTCAGCGCATCTGGATCGTGTGGCTTCAATCTGCGACCTGGGAGTTACCATCGATGCCAAGCTACAGTTCAATCAGCATGTGGGAATCACGACTGCTAAAGCCTTCTCAGTGTTAGGGCTAATCCGCCGGCACGCCTCTGAGTTCAACGACATCTACGCTTTAAAATCACTATATTGCAGTTTGGTACGGAGCATCCTCGAGTATGCGGCCCCCGTTTGGTCTCCTTATTATGTGGCACCCATCGTTTCCATTGAACGCGTACAGAAGAAGTTCGTTCGTTTCGCACTTCGTTCACTTCCTTGGAATGACCCGGACAATCTCCTCCGTACTCGGACCGTTGCAAACTAATAAATTTGGAACTACTGACTGTCAGGCGTATTAAAATGCAGCGTCTGCTGGTTTTTGACATCCTAATCGGCGTTATTGACTGCCCTGCGCTGCTTGAGCAGATTTCACTGAACGTTCCTCCTCGTCGACTTCGAAATTATCCGATGCTTGCTGTTCCTTATCACCGCACTAACTACGGATATAATAATCCATTAGATTCGTGCCTTCGCACTTTTAATTCAGTATGTGACGAATTCGACTTCGATATATCCAAAAATGTTTTTAAAAACCGAATAAGTAGAATTGTTTAGACTTTAAGTTATTGAAAACTAGTATTAAGTAGTTCAGTCTGTACGATAGTTTTTATCGAAGACGGTGATAATAAATAAAAAAATAAATAAACAATACATACGGTTGATCAAAACGTCAAACAAAAGGGTATTTATTCAGCTTTCAAAAGATCTATAACAAGTTATTACATTTTACCCTTTCGAACGAACTATCGCACTTTACTTGTGATCGATGTCATCATGATCTGCACAGTCGCTGGTGACATTGTACCGGCGAACTTATTCGACTTTGTTGTGAATTTGTCACTTTTTACCGCATCCTAGAAGTTTTCGCTTGGCAACTGCCTAATATTTTTCGATCGGTCTTAACTCAGGGCAATACGGAGCATTGATCTCTTTGGCGACGAAATTAACATTGTTTACCATTCTAGTAGCTCCTTGGAGTAGTGGCAGCTGGCTCGATCCAACCAAAATATAATGTTGGTCTTTTGTTGCTGAATGAAGAGTAAAATCCGCCTTTTCAGACACTCTTTATTGTAAACCTTCGACGTCATTGAGATGTGATGAAAATCTTGAATTTACAGCCACAACTGCAGATTCTTTGCCAAATCATTAGTTTTCCGAGCAAACTTATCTGCAAAAACAAATTTATTCCTGGAAGAGACATTCCCACGACTAGTTTTCATGTAAAATTTTCGTCCGGGGATTTGTTTATAATCTATTTTGACAAATGTTTCGTCATTCATTAAAATACAGCCATCAAATTTCGTCAAAACTTGTACAGTAATCTTATTGGTATTGGTCAACGGAATCAATTTTATGCCAAAAGATAAGAACCCGCAAAATTCACTGGAACTTTGGTCAATTGAAAAAAAAACTAGGAAATTATGAAAACGAAACTTCGCAAACATCCCAAAACTATTATAGCAGAGCTGCAGTTGGAGAAATTTTGGGTAAAAACAACAAAATTACTGTGAAAATCGGTTGTACATAATTTGACGGGTGCACTACCCAGGTAACCAATAATCATTAGCAAATGCTGAAAATCAACCCTAAATCGATAATCAACAATGATTCGAAAATCAAATCATCAGCCCGAAAGGTTGAGTTTATGATCGTATCATATAATTTGAAAGGATTTAGAAAATATAGGAGATTTAGATTCCTCCAATAACAACTGATATGAAAACAGCCACCCATGATGAAGCCGGTCCTTACCCTACATAATCATAAAAATTATAATGTCAAACGTTGGATTTGCAGCCGTCAAGAAACTCTTCAAAAGCCTCCACCTTATGAAAATCGAGTTTCTCCAGTCACATATCAAACGATCACGTTGTTCATGATGTTTAAGACCACTGTGCGACCATTTTTCAACCACTGTTCGGAATGCAGAAAGGAACGGAAGAATCCTGTCCCGAGTACCGGCGAGGATAAATATTCCAATATAAGCTGTTGCCTAGCTGTTTACTCGAGCGGAAACATGATTCAGCAACAAGATTCTTTGATCAAATTGGTTGGATTGTTTTCCTTGGTTGCATTGGTGAGGAGGAGGAGGAGGAGGGGGTTGGATAGTGGAATGCGAATGAATTTTGGTACAATGATACTAAGATGCAGATGCGGTTTTCGAAATAGGATACTTATTTTTATACGAAGACTACGTCTTACGGGAAGATAAAAGGGAGTTAAATGGATATCTTAGTTTATAAAATGTAATAAAATAAATGTGAATTTAGGCGTTCATAACTCAGTCGTAGTTTGTTTGATTGTTACCATAGGTATGTCATATGTTTGTTTATAATCAAATAACGGGTGGCAACTAAAATTTTGGAATTTCTTTCTCAAGCTGTCAAAAAAAGACAAACATAGTTGAAGAAGATCTGATTTATTCAAATAAAAGATACATTGTCCATTGTTGGAAAAAAATTAGTGAACATTTGAAAACGGTCCGTAATCGGATGTTCGGCGAAGCTTCCGTTTGATGTCGGAACAGGAGCGTTGTACGGTCTCCATGTCAACTTTGCGAATGCATCTCTTGATTCTACCAATCAACTGTTTGCAATTCGTGGCTCTTCAGTTATTTTTGTACACCAAGGAACTCAAAACCCCGAAGAAATCTTCGATTGGGCGACACTGAGGCAGATTTGTCGGGTTGTGGTTTTTTGGGTACAAATGGGATCGAATGGGTATTCAGGAACGATTGTGTTTTTATGGCGTAATGCGATGACGTTTTATCCGGCCAAAACACGTATTGTCCATCAGCATGATGTTTTTGTAGAAACGGGATCAAAATTTTCTTCAAACATTCGTTCTGGTACACATCTTGATTGATTGCCAAACCAGAAGGCTTGAACCATGGCTTAGAAATGCCTTTCTCGGAAATGGCAATGAACAGCATCACTTTCAGTTCAAACTTATGTTTGGACTTATATTTTATGTTCGGAGGTGTAGTAGAACTATCCGTTGAATAGTATCGATCGTTTCCGGGAATCTGCGTCTTCGAAAGAGGGAAGTAGCTTTCGTCGTCCAAAACAAAACTTTGACGCTATAAAAAATGACGCTATAACCATAAGTTATATTGGGCTAGGAAAATAGCTATTGCTGACGAGAAACGGAGCATCACTTAACCTTCTTAGACAAGATGCTCCCAACAACCGTTTTTAATAAATTTTTGTTTTGTATAGGGCATTCTGTTTCACTTTTCTCTCTGACTATTTGTTCCACCTTTCTTTTGATATCTACTGAAGGCTCCGGTGTCTTCTTAAGGTAGATACCAAATTTTACCTATCACCAACGGTTTCATGGACATGGCTAGGTGAGCGATCGTAGAGTGTCCTTATGGAGATTATTGCGTGAATGAACGAATCAGTAACTGGTTCCACTCTATGGTGACATTCAATGTCTCCAACGAACTATTCCTCATCGTAGCTCCATCCACGAGGTGTGCAAACGTCAATGCTAATGCTAATGCTTTTTTTTCGACGCCATCTTGGATCTTACAGCTTGTAGTATCACCAAAAATTTCATCTTCACAATGAACAGACATACGTTCATCAGTCTGCGAAATATTTCGCGCGTTGATGAAGTATTTTTAGAGATGTACGTATTTAGGGGTGTCCAGATTTTATCGCGAACAAGTCTTAAGCATGAAGTGTGCTTCATATGGTGTAAAAGGAAATGTTTACATTTCTCTACATTTGGATTCCGTAATGTAATTGTAATGGTAATGTTTGATGATGTTCTTTTTCAGCTAAATGATATCAAGTTGCATTTAATCACATTTAATTCCAATGGGCTTTTTACACCATATGTATAATCAATATATTTCATTCCGGAATACATTGATATCTTGATCATTCCTAGTCTCCAGAAAGAGCTTCATGTCGTTGGTATAAATGAGTATATTTATTTTTTTTGAGAATGAAGGAAATGTCGTTTACGTGGAGAATAAAAAGAAGAGGACCTAAACGAGAGCCTTGAGGGGCACCTGAAGTTACTTGAATTGGATTCAATTTATTTCCGTTAAGTTCTTTTAATTGTTGGCGATAAGTCAAATATGATTCAAGCCATGTCAGCAGTCCTGTCTCCATTTCCATTTTTTTTTTTGCAATTTCAAGAACAAAATTGGTATGTCAATACGGTCAAATGCTTTGCTAAAGTCTGTATAAAGAGCTTCGGCATGTTTTCCATTATCCATTGCCTTTAAGGCAAAGTCAATGAATTCAAGCAGATTTGTAGAGATCGAACGTCCTTTGGAGAAGCCATATCAGTTGCATGTCAGTTATTCTATTTTTGCTTTGTTGAAATAATTTTTCGTTGTGAATTGCTTCGAAAAGTTTTGGAATGCATGAGATAATGGTTATACCACGATACACGAAGACAATTTTTTTTCTGTTTTTATGAATAAAAAATCATGGAACTAACTCTTATCTTATTTTATGAATTCATGTTTCCTATTCATGGTTTCATAAAAAAATGACCAATGCGAAACATAAACTTTTGAAGAATTGTTTTGCCTCTAATCTTAAGTTGTCTTATCATCTTCATAAATCAAGTATCTATTCAAGAATAACAGTAGTGTAGTAAGTACATCCACCAGGTCCTATTACCATCCTTCACATTAACACCAGGTTCGAATCCCGACGTTGGATTTATTTTTTTGTTTACGTTTAGAGTCGATAAAGTAGATTTGCCAGATTCATGCATAATGTTTTCAGTATCAGGAATTCAGCTAATGGTTTCAACCCGATCAAATCATGATTTCATTGCGGTGGAAAAAAAGTTCATGATATCAGGAATATTGGTCATGGTGTATATTCATAACATAAAAACACAACATATGCATGAAATCATGACCTGATTTTCTCATTTTGAAGAACAAATTACGATTCGAGGTCACACGATGGTCCTACGATTTTCTGGTCGGATTTAGCTCGTGCCATTACTCGAGAGAGGATTTGGAGTGGTACAAGACTAAGGAGGTCAATTTCGTGCCGAAGCATCTTAACCACTCGAACGCACCGGAACTGCGGCCAATTGAAAAGTATTGGAACATCATGAAGCAGGCACTTTGGAAGTATCCTAAGGAAGAGAGATCAGAGGAAGATGTGAAGAAAAAATGGATTGTCACGCAAAAAAAAAGTTGGTCCAAATGTTGTACAGGACCTTATGAGTAGTGTAAAGAAGCAGGTTCGTGATTTGGATAAGGAATTGAAATTGAATAAAACAAACATGGTAAAATATTCATAACATGTATTATTCTACTCCCTGAACGTTTGAAGATGATTGGGTGAGCGAGCGAATTTGGCCGAATATTTGTGTGTGTCGCAATTTGATTCTGTACCCTCTTTATATTGCTTAATTTTCACTGTTATTTTTTAAGGTGTTTTGTTTGTTTGTTATACTAGATTGGATATTTAGTACTTCTGTGACGTCGTTTATTCTTCAGAGGTATTTTCTGTGAAATGATATTTGTTAAAAAAATTTTAAAGACGTATACAGCAGTTTCCACATTTTTTTCATTCTTTACAATTGTTTGCCAATATGAATGTAAAATTTCAGTTTAATGTTTTCATAATTTACTAATTAATATTCAAAATCTTCGTACTCATCGTCATTGGGTTTTTGCTGTTCATGTACGAATAAAGAGTATTCGATTGCTGTGTGGAACGTTTCATTTTTCCATAATGGAGTAGATTATTCCTTCTCACAGACATCTTCATAAATATTCGTAAATAAAAAGTTCAAATTGCAATTTTGTTGAACTTTTACGTGATTAAGTTGGTTAAGTCCGAAATTGGCCGGTTTGCCAAAAAATAACTGCAATGTTTCGTTATCCCCAATGACTAACAGCCAGATAGTTTGATTTTAAGAGTCCAGAATGAAGTCAACCTGGCGTTGATTAAAGTCACCATAGATGATAACTTTTACTATAGGAGGAAACCGAGCGAATATTTGCTCTGCAATTTGAAAGAAGAATTGATAATTGTTTTTATGAGCATGGTCTGCTGGAAAATATACAGTGGCAAACACATGCGTTTCACTTGCCATGTGTGATTTCACCCAAAAATACTCAAATTCTTTCAATTTGGCTGTGAGAATTAATTCTGAATTGCAATCAGTTGAAATAGAAATCCGCCGCCTCTGAGGCCCATTAAAATGTCTGTCGCCTCTGAATAAATTGAATACACTTCCAAAAATTACTTCGCTTCTTACGCTTTCATCCCAGCTAGTTTCAGTTGCCAGAATTATCAAAAAAGATGCGCAGAACAAATTTTTATAAATTTCCTTCATTTTGGCTTGGCTTTTCATGCGATTGAAATTTTGACAATAAATTAAAATTTCAGTCGCATTCTGTTTTGGTGAAGAAATTTTTGAAGGTACGTCAATTGATGAAATACTTACTATGTCTTCTTCTTTCTTATCGAAAGTGGTCGTTATCGATATAAATTATTGTGTCTTAGTTAATAACAAGTAAAATTGCTTGCATCCCATCGATCGCTACATACCCATACTGTCTTCTTGGTAATGTAGCTGAAGAACTAAAGAATCGTTGAAATGATTATTTTTCTTCTGAGAGAGAGCATCTTTCAAATCCGAAAATGACCCCCTGGTGCCAACCCCTTCGTTTATCGAAGTTTAATTTCGGCTGCAAGCCTTTTAAAGCGACCCTTTCTCAATTGAAACAATTGGCGTTGAGGTAGAAGCGCAAAAGGCAAAAAAATATCGATAAGCACCACATCGACGACCCTCGCACAGAATTGCGATAGCGAGTAGAAAGGCCAAAGTTTGCCGCCCACAATTGCCATATTACTCTCGAATGCCCATTCAGAGTCGTTTTGTGGCTTTGCACCGTAAACAAAAT
The DNA here is from genome assembly GCA_034211315.2 of Aedes japonicus. Lineage (NCBI taxonomy): Eukaryota > Metazoa > Arthropoda > Insecta > Diptera > Culicidae > Aedes > Aedes japonicus. The sequence goes on from JASCZW010000922.1 coordinate 126,565, forward strand.
ATTAAACTTTTCCTTTCAGCACAAAACCCGCTTCCACTCAAAACGAATTTCCATTCTCCACATTCTCTCTCTCTCTCTCTCTCTCTCTCTCTCTCTCCGACGATATTCCGACTGCGCTCCGCTCGGGCTCCCTGCAAAGTCAGCAAAAATGTTGTTCTGCACCTTTCGGACGGGTGGAACAAGTTTCCTAACTTTCCTCTTCTGCATAAGTCAACAGACGCAGAAAAACATCGCCACACCCCACTCAGGTATGGATTCCGATTGAGGAAATTTCCCCGTTGAAAAACACAATTGATGAAATGTTCCGCAGGGTTTAAAGATCCAACCCACCAGTGGGAGTCAGTGGAAAGGGATGGAATTGATAAATACGAAACTTTATCCAATAATTCGAATTCATATTTATATTAGAATGGTTGTTTGCTGGAAAACTTTCTGCCCTCCCATTGCCTGGGAGGTTCAGAAGCCTGGGAGAAGTGTGTCCGTTCAGCAGAAGGCAATTGCCGACCATGCCGAATCGATCATTTGCTGTTTGCGAGCGGAATGTGTCAAATGGCACAAGTTGCAAGGCTCTCAAGGTTCGCTTGAGGTGGATCAAAACATAAATTATGGGCTAGGAAGTGTATTGTGTTTGTGTGGGTGTATGTTTGCCCCTTGGGACGGCTTCATCCGTTTGCCACCGTTTGGTCCGGTACCAATTTTACACTCGACGGAACAACTCGGCTGGTAGGGGCCATCAAAGTGTGGGGGAGGTTGTAAAGGATTGCACTGACAATGGTAACAAAAGAGATGGTAGGATTTCGGGAGATTCGTTTTATGAGCTGAGATATTACTCTGAAGGGTCAGAAGGGATGCTTTCTGGTCCATTTACTGAAGGGGGTTAGAGGGAGCTTTCAATTTGGAATTACGGTGCTCGATCGTTGGCATTTTGGCTGGCTTGTTTCCAAGTGGGGGTAGTTTGATGTAGAGTACAATTAGCAAAAATGCTGCGAAGAGTGATGAGACATAACATTCAACATCTCTTGGGTATTTTGTTTCTCTCTGATAAAACTGATTATTGTTTCATTTTGACTTGTGTTTTTATGCCGTTTTGAGGCCTGTTTGTTTAGTTTTGAAATTACCTTGACCGCTGCCGCTGCTTCTGGGCGCTGGCCTTCTGCTCCGAGGCGACCGGCTTGAACCTACGGATGACGTTGTCTCTGGATTGAGGTACTTATTGACACTTTGTACTTTTCAACTGACGTCTCTGCTCAAAGTATGTTTCCACTCTCTCCTCGGTTTTGCGACTCCTGCAGGACTTTCTGGTCGCGAATGACTGTCGATTTTCCGGAATCAGTCTTCCTTCGTCCAGCAGGTCGATGATCAGCTGTATCACATTGAAATGACCACATTGAAATGTCCTTTGCAGCAGAGATGCCAGATATTTTTTTCAAATGTGTGTGATAAAAATTTGAAATGTCTGGAAATGTTTATGAAAATCTGTTAATTTTTTTTTAGAAAATTAGACTTCTTTCAACGAAAAGACGTAATAAGAGAGCGAGTTATGCCATTTTCGCTATTGGTGTGATTATGTGAACATGTCTGCATTATGTAAACACTACAGTCGAAAGGCTGTCATTTTCGATTTATACAATTGTATTTTATTTGTATGGGAGCCCAGGAAGAGAGAGGTCTCCTACTAACACAAGAACCTTCCCTGCCCTTAAATCCTCTTCATACATTTTCACGCTGATCGGTTGAAATTCGTTTTATATGGATATATAGATTCTCTGAACTTTGGAAGTATTCTCAAAAACTTTGTGACTATATTGATAAATTTCTTCAATTTTTTATGCTTCTCAGCTAAACTTCAGGGAAATTTTCTTTCTGATCAAATCTTCCAAACGAGGTAAGATGGTAAGGAAGGAATTGTAATACCTGCATGAGTGTGTGTCCTCTCAGTATGATGTGAACGGTTGGGCAGATGGTGTGTACCATATTTTAATATGGTGTCATCATCACTCATGATCATCAATATCATTATGGTCATATGAACGATTTCTGTTTAGACTTCTTCTTCGGTTAGTCAGTGATCATCTCTTAAATTTCAGAGAAACTCTCTCCTGATCTTCTGCAAGGCTCTTTGCTAAAATGCTGGGAAGTTTCCACCTGAACTTCAGGCAAAATTCCTCATGAACTTTTTGGCAGTCACTCCTTATTTTCTTAGAAATTCACATTCTAGAACCCAACCTTACCTTCCAGAAACATTTGGTTCCTGTTTTTTCCTGAACATAGTTACCTTCTAAGCTTCTGCAAAACTTTGGGAAAGTACTCTTCAGAATTTCTTGGAAACTCTTCTTAAGTTGTTAGAAGTTTCTTCCTGAACTTCTGAGAAGTTCTCTTCTAAACTGCCGTAAAAATCTCTTCTGAGCTTTAGGGAAGTACTCTTCTGAACTTTGGGGAAGTTTGTTCCTGAATATCTGAAAAATTCTTGCTTGAACTACTAGAAAGTTTTCCCTATACTTCTGGAAAGTTTCTTCCTGATTTTATCAAAAGTATCTACCATAACTTCTGGGAGCTCGTGAACTCCGAGAAGTTCTCATTCTGAAATGCTGGAATAGTCGGCTTGGAACTATTAGGAAGCTCTCAAGCATTTCTGGGTAGTTCCAACTAAACTTTTGGTCTCTTCGCACCTTCTGAGAAATCCTCTTGTGAACTTCTGAGGAGTTCTGTACTGATTTTTTTGAAAAATTCCATCTTGACCCTGCAGGTAAGTTTCTTCCTGAAATTTGGGAAAGTTTTTTCCTGAGCTTATTCTTTCCCAACTTCTGATTTCTTCCATCTGGAACTACGAGGAAAACTTTTTTGGAACTTTGAAAAATCCGTCTCCAAAATTTTTAGGAAAATTCCCTAAAATTTGATCTTGAAGTTTCTTCCTGGACTTCTGAGAAGTCCTCTTCTGAACTTTCGGGAAGTTTTCTCTAGAACTTTGGGGAAGTTTGTTCCGGGACTATTGGGAAGTTCGTGCTCAAATTAGAAGGGAGTACCTTCAATGCTCCTGGAAAGTTTCATTCTTTTCTCTCCAAAGATTTTTTAGTTCAAGTTATATCCTGAATTTGAGAGAAGTTCTTTCCTCAACTTCTATGACGCATCGTCCTGAGGATTTCTTTTCCTGATTTTTTGAGAAATTATAGGTAGTGCCTGGTTAGCCTGATATTTGGAGATGCTTTTTTCTGAACTTCTGGGAAGTTCAAACATAAATTTCTGGAAAGAACTCCAAAACCTTTGAAAAATTCCAAACTTCAGAGAAGTCCTCTCCCCAACACTTCTTTCTGATGCTCTGATAAGTCCTCTCCTGATTATTGGGGAAGTTCTGTCTTGAAATTCTGGTGAGTATGATCTTGAACCTCGGTAATGAATTTTTGAAGGTCTTCTTGTATGAACTGCTTGCTCCCAATACTTCTGAGACGTTTGTACTTGTCCATAGGAGAAGTTTTTTTTTCGGGGAAGTCTCTTAATTTCCTAAATATGATTTGGTATTGTGACTTAATAGCACCTTGATTTTCGTTGTGACTTAATGGCAAAGGATCAATATTACCAACGCTCTGACAGTCATTTTTCGCATGGTTTTGAACACGCGTGGGATTGAATGCTACTTTAAGTGGGGATTCCATGTTATCCTCGAAAGGGCATATACGATACTTTTCTCCGGGCCCATTGTGTCTCCAAATGGGCCACCGCTTTCGTTTCTTCTAGGATTTCTACTTTTAAATGATACCTACGATATTTTAAAATATTTTCACTAACAAATATTGCCGTATCTACTGTACGGTTCAGATCCTCGTACGTTTTAAATCCGAACTTCCGAGAATACCCTTTATTTAAAATTTAAAAAAATATTTCAAATGTCTGTAAAAGTCTGCAATATAAATAAAATGTCTTCTAAATGTCTGCATAGTTAAAAAAAGTCTGCAATAAAAATGAAAAGTCTGCAAATTTACAGACATGTTTGTGAATATGGCATCCCTGCTTTAAGGTCGGATTTCTTCACCTTCGGATGCAAGCGGTAGTAAAAATATGAGTTCTACAAATTAACTGATATCGTAGTCAAAGTTTGGCTGAAAAGAACAGGGCTACTCTGATTGGAGATGCACAGGTGTATCCGCCACCAGGTGTCAGGAAAATCGCATAAAGGAGCTTCTGTATTTTCAATTCAAACGTTTACTTTGTTCCAACTGGTGATGAATTGGGTGATGACAAAACTGGCACACAGCTATTTGAGCAACAATTTTCTTCAGAATGTAAGTGAGGACAGTGAGGATGCCAGAATGTGACAGTCACTATCTCGTATGTTCTCGTGACATAAGGTCACCCACGTTCCGTTGACATAAATTTGACAGAATACCTATGGGAAAACTGTTAAATTCACGCAAACGCATCCGCAAGGTATCAATTGTGGGTCAGCCATTACAATGATGGAGCCGCGTTATGGAACTTACTCTTAACATGGTTTTTAAAATAGGCTTTCATTTTTGTTTAGGCTTATGAAACGTCTGTACCGAACGTTTCACGGCACTCAAGTTAGTGTTCTAGACACATTCATACTTTTTTTGGTTAAAGCATTCACTGTTCGAACTTACCTTTCCAATCAGACTAATGCCGGTGTAGCTTCTGCTGTACATATAAGTTGTTTCCATTGTAATCTGTCCATGGCTGTACCTCGCCAGCCTCGCTGTCTGCGGAGAGTCCGCAGGTCGCCTTCTACTTGATCGATCCACCTTGCTCGTTGTGCACCTCTTCTTCTTGTACCTGTCGGTTTTTTTCAAGAACCATTTTCACAAGGCTGTCGGCCGACATTCTTACGGCATGCCCAGCCCATCGAAGTCGACCGATTTTTGCGATGTGTACGAAGGGAGGTTCTCCCAGCAACTGGTGCAATTCGTGGTTCATTCGCCTCCTCCACGTTCCGTCTTCCATCTGCACTCCACCGTAGATGGTACGCAGCACCTTCCGTTCAAAGATTCCATGGGCGCGTTGGTTCATGTTTCGTGGCCGTAGAGAACTACCGGTCTAATTAATGTCTTGTAGATGGTCAACTTTATGGTTCGGCGAACTTTGTTCGATCTTAGCGTCCTTCCATATTCCAAAGTAGGCACGATTGCCAGCCATAATGCGCCTTTGTATGTCTCTGCTGGTTTCGTTATTGGCGGTCATTAATGAACCCAGATACACGAATTCGTCTTCTACCTCAATTTCATCACCGTCGATCTGAGGTCGTGCTAGGAGGCTAACATTGTCTTCTCGTGAGCCTCTTCCCTTCATGTATTTTGTTTTCAACGCATTAATCACAAGCCCAATCCTACCAGCTTCAGCCTTAAGTCTGATGTACGTATCCGCCACCATCGTCTCAAAGTTACGTGCTACGATATCAACGTCGTCAGCGAAGCCAAATAGTTGGACAGACTTCCTGAAAATCGTGCCACTCGTGTCTATCCCAGCTCTTCGAATCACACCCTCCAGTGCAATGTTAAACAACAAACACGACAATCCATCACCTTGCCGTATGTTTGATGTAGAAGGTTTAAGAGCGGCTATGTACGATACAACCTCGTGGATACCTTCAGGCAATACGATAGCCAACGCATGTTTCGATAATGCCATAGTGCCGACCTTTCTCACAACCTTTATTGCGCCAAAAGAAATAGGACTGAAAATGTGATAAAAATGACTGTTTCATACGTAGTACACAAAATGATCCAATGTTTTTTTCGCTTTTAAAATCGTCAAGTACAAAAAAAATGTATCCACTGACCTCTTTAGGAGCATCAGCAGTGACTCTTGTCATTTCTAGTTGCGGAAACGCTTCAATATTTTTTACTGCCAGTTCCTGTTTTTCAATCCACGATGGATATCTGTTAAATGGGAGTATTTAAATTGAATTATACAAATATACATCTTAAGAGTCATACCTTTTGTCTTCATTCATAATGGGCTCGAAGAAGAAATTCGTGAGAATTTGGTTCATTCTCAGCAATTCCTTGTTATTGGGTATATTGCCGGAATTGAGAAGCTATAATGTCCGTTGAATCCGGTCTTAAAAAATAGTTAAAAAATTTAGAAATTCAAACTACAGTATAAACAAAGAATAATATACATTCTCATGCTGCCTTTTTGATGTCGTCGAAGATGTCTCAACATTTTTATGCTCCATATCACGGGCCGATTTTGACTGAGACATGACGCTAAGGATGATTTTTCTCGGACCCATCTCCAGAATATTAAGTTGAATAAGGTCTTCTGCCTCCAAATATAATAAAGATTCATCGGTGATCAGAATATCTGCAAAGAAAATGAATAAACCACATAATTCAAAACTTTAAAATTCATATATATATATATATATATATATATATATATAATTGTTGGTTCTGGCAGCACGGACTGAGAGTATGTCTCCACATCCTCGAAACTGGTGCTAACGATCGCGCTTTACCACTACTTTTTTTGCCTTTCTGGCAACCCCGTTTTGCTTAGCTGCTTTCCCGCGAACTTACCCGACCTACCAATCAATCATCGTCATCATCGTCAGTCGTTACCAGTTGTTCAATCTGCACGGAAGAAAATTAAATTATCTCAAAAGTTTATGAAGCGAACGTTTAATTCTATTTGTGAGAAACACCATTGTGCCGTTGCACAGAGGGCAAAAATGGATCCAAAATCCCATTTATTTAGACGGCGCAGCGTAGGAGTCCTGAAAAATAGCTTATCTCATGGGAAAACAATGCGGGAAATCCAATGGTGTTGGTTTAAGTTAGGGTTGACCACAGTAAGTGCCCCATTTTGTCCATTTCTCCTCTCCTTTTGGATGCAAACCAGAATTATTACCCGAAAACTAAACTTGGTGCTACTATATTAAACCCAAATGCACTGTTAATTTGCGAAACAATCTGAAGAACTGTAGAAAACAAATTTTACTTTGATCGGATGCCAGGAAGTGGTCCATTTTACCCGATTTTCCCTCACACATGCATAAACTCATATACCATGTGGTTCGGAAGATTGGTGCTAGTAATATTGCTCTCACTTGCACTGTACTTATGTAAAAATGTTCGTAGAATCGATTTGTGATGGTATCGTTTAGGGTTGACTTCAGTAAATTATCCATTTTACCCGATTTCCCCCCATAATTTAATAAACTCATATACCATGCCGTTTTGAAGATCGGCGCTAGTAATATTGCTCTCACTTGCACTGTTCTTACGTTAGAATGTCCGGAGAATCTAATGGTGATAGCTTCGTCGAAGGTTGACCACAGTAAATTGTCCATTTTACCCGAATTCCCCTCATAATTTAATAATATCATTTAAATCACGTTGTTTTTAAGATTGGTGCTTGTAATATTGCTCTCACTTGGACTGTACTTATGTAAAAATATCCGGAGAATCGAATGATGATGGTTTAATTTAGGGTTGACCTCAGTAAATTGTCCATTTAACCCGATTTCCCCTCATTCTTGAAAAAACCTCATATACCATGCTGTTTTGAAGATTGGCGCCAGTAATATTGCTCTCACTTGCACTATTATTACGTAAAACTGTCTGCAGAATCGAATGGTAATGGTTTTGTTTTGGTTGCACAACAGTAAATTGTCCATTTTACCCGATTACGACTTACGCATTGGTTAAAGTTTTACTGTGAAGTTGCTTACGTGAGCCGTCTTATTTTCTGGTTCTGCCTTGAGCTGAATCCTTGGTGCTCCTGGTTGAAGGAAAAATATCACAACGTAGGGTAATCGCGCCAACAATAATTTATTTCTTAACAAATGTACCTTTGGATAGAGACATTCTCGGAGAATCCCTCCGTGAATTTCTCTAGAAATTCCTACAAGCACCCCTGCAGAAGTTTCTCCAAGCACTCCTCAGAAAAATTCCTCAGCAATTCCCTTGAGAAATTCTACAGCAAAATTTTACAGTGCATTCTCCAGAAATTCACCGGTATTTATTCAGTACTCCACCCGCAAAGTTATCCTGAAATTCTCAGGAGAATGTTCAGAGGAATCTTCAAGGTATTTTTACAAAAAAAGTCTCCAGTTGTTACTTCAGAAATTCTCTAAGCATTCCACTGCCAATTTCTCATGGAGAAACTTCAAGATTTTTTCCGGAAATTCCTCCAAAAATTCGTTTGAAAAATTCTTTAGAAACTCGTCCAGGAAATCTTTCCGCTATTCTTCCTCCAGGAATTCTTTCGGAAATTTTTGAACCATTCGTTGGAGAATTCCTCCGGGTAATCCTCAAGGAATTCCGAAGCAAGCGAACTCTCTTCACGAATTTCTCCAGTAATTCTTCTTTTCTACAAGAAATTCACCAGGCCATCCTACGAGAAGAATTTCTGTAGTAATTCCCAGGAAAAATCCTGGAGAAATACAAGGAAAAATTCCTGGAGCAATCTTGGCGAGATTTCCTGGGGAAATTCCCAAAGACATTTCTGAAGGAACTTTGAAATTATCGAACAGATTTTCAGAAGAACTGAGGAAGGAATTACTGTGGGAATTTGCCGGAGAATTCAATAACGAATACCAGGAAAAAATCCTGGACAATATTCAAAACATTCAGGGAGGATTTTTCGAAATAATTCTTAGAGAAATACTCGGAAGACTTGCTGATGGAGTTTCTGGAGGAATTCTCAGAGCAATTCCTGGAGGAATTCAAAAACGAATGAACGGATAATTGCTGGATACATTTTCTGAAAGAATTACACGAGGAATTTTCAGTGGAGTGCCAGAGAAATTTCCGGAGCAATTTCTGGAAGAATTCCTGGAACAATTACTGAAAGAATTCTCGGAAGAATTACTGTTTTTTTCGTTATAATTAATTAATTGAAACTACACTGTTTTTCCTGATGTTTTCCAGTAATAAGTAAGAACATTTTTACTATGATACACTTTATCTTAATCATCGTCATACTTTAAACTTATGTGCGACAACAATTTATCTTTCGTAATTCTCATCAGATTATTAGAAATCTTAACTTTGAAAGCGAACTTTTGAAGGTCAAACTGAACAGTTTCCAATTCTTGGATAATAACAATTATTTGCTTTTCGTGACTAGTAATCAACAGAATTATACCGTAATATCTTTCCGTGTGCTTAAGATACTTTACTACATATCCTGGACGAAAATCCGTTTTGTTAATTTGCAAATGCTGAATTGCTATTATTTGTTGTGGAAGATCAAAAAGTAAACCAGTGAAATCTATGTTAGCTTTATCCATCGTTGTCGATTTGACAATTATTGGTAAATCAATGGCATAAGTATGGGTCAAGATTGAATTTATTTGCTTGAATGCCAATCGTTTCGTCAGACTTAAGGTGAGATTTCTAAAATTTCCACAGTTTTTTTCCTTGACCTTGCGACACCTTTAACTTTGCCTCATACAACAATAAACAACTAGCATTATACAATGGCCCTTTTTGTATGCACGGCTGTGCATAATGTGCAAGGTGATGTATTTTGTTAATGGCAATCAAGGGGGAATAGTAGTCTTTGAAAAGAATATTAAAGTCATTAACGGCATTGTTGAGATCGTTAATCATGTCTTGAGTCAATCTATGCGACTACCTTGCTCCTTACACCTTACGGGTGAAATTGACTTTTTCAATTTAACTTTAAGATTAAGTTAAAACTACCTACCAGTGAGAGTGAAATAATACCCAAAATAGTAGGCCTATCAGAGTACTTAGTTTTGAGTACTTTCACACTCGATTTTGGATAGTTTGGTTTCTCCTTTGAGCAACAAATCATTTCAGAATGTGAGTGAGAACAGTGAAGATGTCAAAAGGTGACCGTAGGCGCGTTATAGGACTAACTCTTAACAAGGTTTTTAAAATAGGCTTTCATTTGAATTAAGGCTTATGAAACGTCTGTGACGAACGTTTCTCGAACAAGTGTTCTAGATACACCCCCAAAGTTTTTGCTTAGAGCATTCAATATCCAAAACCCCTAACATGCCCTGGTAGCCCCTTACTTTTATCAAATGCCCCAACATTTTATCTATCTCCCAATAAACCTCTCCACCCAGCCAATTACCCGGTTGCTTCGAATTATTCATCCGAACCCTATCGGAATCTTCCCATCCAAATCCTCGTTCTCCCCAGAGCTGATGAAACATTCCCCCACCAGAAAATTTGCAAATAGACATGCTCGAAAACAACCACTTCTTGATGTGCAGATTCCGGTACTGGAAGCGAACAAAAAAAGAAGGAAAAAAATACCCGACAGGATCTCATGAATAGTTTGCCCATTTATCTTCCTGACGCGCGTAGTTTTTCAGCCCCCGCCAGCAGAGCTTGAGGATGGTACAGATGTTCCTTTTTTCAGTCTGGCTGTTTGTTTTGTTGAGAGTAACTTCGTTCGCCTCTTTTGAACCGTTTTTTGATTCGAACAATGTTGCTTCTCTTTTGAGTTGGTTGCAAAACTCAGCGGAAAATTCACCGGAAGAAGGTTTCGGTTTTTGGCAATGGAAATTGAATCCACTTGGGGACTGGTGAAGTGAAGGTGGAGCGATAGTAAATTGTATATTCGAACATGATGTATCGGTCTCTGTCAAGGGCATCGTGAAACAGTGAGTAATCACTGTGATTGTGGATTAATTTGAATTAAAATGAAAACAAAAATGGGGTGATCTAGAAAAAAATAATGATGTAGAAAGAAATGTTCGCTCATCACCATGAGACCTCAAGAGTGAACAGTAATGTTTGCTAGAAAGAACAATATGAAGAGAAAGTGTTAAGTGAGTCCGCTCTCTTATTGCCCAGAATTGAACAATGAGATGGGACCCACACAAAGGTGATGATAAAATAACGTGAAGATAAAGCACTTCGATGCTCCTGTATTCTCATGAGAAAATACGAGGAGTACTTTACTGGTCTCAATGAGGAAAAACCTTTATAAAATCTGTGAAAATGAAGTTCTAATCCGGTGTGAGTGAAGCAATAATTTCTAGCGCAAAGTATATTGCCGCTAATTCAGCGACATATACGGAACAAGGAGCTTGAAGTTTACGGTTGGCGCTATTTATTTCATGAAACATACCATGCCCGCTGACTCCTCTATCAAAGATCCGTCAGTGAAGAACGATTTAGTGGAATCAACTTGGCCAAACTTAGCAGCAAATATCACCGGAGAAATCATAGGACGATGATGCTCTGGGATTCCATGAAGCTCCTGCTTCATGGATAAATCAAAATGAACCGAATTGTCGAAATCGGAGAAGCAAACACGATTGGAAATGTTCGGCGAAGGGCTGACATCCTGTGTTATGTACAAATGGTATAAGGTCATGAAGCGGGTTTGAGGATTCAACTCAAAGAGCTTCTCAAAATTTTCGATGACCTGGGGGTTCATAACTTCACACCTGCTGAGGAGCTGGAGAGATATGTGTGATGTGTGATGATGTGTCAGCGGCTCACTGAAAACAAAAACTACTGTATTCTATAAACGACAAAATCATTGTAGTACGTAAGAAGATGAGCTCCCCACCTGGTTCCAGTAATTGTTCAAAGAAAGTTGATCCTATGCTGGCACTTTCTCATCCGATACTCAGGTTCACTTTGAATCGAACCAGACTCCAAGATATTTGAATGACATAGAATAAGTTATGTTTCTAGCGATGGTTCCATATTTCGCCTCATATTTGCTCACAAAATGGTTGCTGCTAAGTGACACCATGTTACGACTTATTAATTTCATTACTTATTTCATCCATTGCTCCGCTAAACATTTTGTATGAACAAACAGGTATCTCAAAAGTTCACTAATATTTTTTTTTGGAGCGGTTTTGTTTCTGTGTAGTACTTTTGGTAATAGAATTCAAGACCATTATGAAATGAAGTGTGCGTCATAGTCGCTTTGTCTGACAATGAATTTTTGGTTTAGCTCTCAAGTTTTGTTTCGAGCTGAGATTTTTGAATTTATGATTAGCATCATGCATATATGTGGAGCGTTATTAAACATACAGGTTAGCATTGTAGATCGTGCGGGGTTCTGAGACAATTCATACGTTGATGATGTTGTATAAAGGCATCCATCTTTGTGAACTGTATTTCTCGCGAGTTTACTGTTGGTTTGAATCGGTCCAAAGTTATTCAAACCGGAAATTAAGCGTTGTTTGAGAAAATGTTTGTTTTTTCAAAAAAATGAACCATTATCACACTTTGTGAGTGGCCTAAATAAAAAAAACCTTTCTGTTAGATTAAATCGTTTCAAAGCGACTACTAAGCGTAGGATTGTAAAATATTTTTAGTTTCGTAACTATTTAAGCAATTAATTCAATGACTAATATTGTTTATGGTCCTACATTTTCTGTTTCACAGACATAAAGAGTCATTTGTGCGCCCAGCAGGGAACACGAGTTGTCAAGGAATTAGAATTTCCGGCCTTTTTATTTTTATTCTATTCTATTCTGGATTTATACAGTTTCCGTTTTTTATTTAAATTAAATTTATTTCGCATTGATATTAGCTTGAACTTTCTTTGCTGTTCCGTTGGGCTTCTATATGATCAACATTATTTCATTATATCACGTTGGAATTTTCACCATTTCAGAGTTTCAGTCATCTTGCAACACGAAGGAAGAGGCAAGTTGCTGCATTTGTTATTTGTACTTAGTGTTTACTTACTACATCGTGTTGTTTAAGTATACATTCATCAACAAATGGTTGAGCTGTATATACCTGCATCTTATTATTAATTGCTTATCTTTATTATTTTCACTACGAAAAATAATCAAATTGAAATCTTATCAGCTTCAAGGTTATAAGGAGGGTGTAGATATGCTACTGCTGTGTAGGATGAGGTAGTTTTCTATTAACCGCCCACACTTATGAGTGTCCCCAACAGCATCCTTGCTGATGGTTTAAATCAGTTGTCAAATTGGATATTCCAACGTATTCTTATATTCAATTGAAATAAAGCACCCACACTTGTGAGTGGCCTCAACAGCATCCTTACTGTTGGTTTAAATCGGTGCCGAAATTTGAATAACTTTAATGTGCATCTTTGTACAGAGAAAAGAGATGATGATGATGGTCCCGCCCTTACCCCTACAAAGGTTTGAGCTAGACGATTTTATCTCTAAGATAATTAATTTGGTAACAATTCAAACTAGTTATGCAAAAAAAAAAACGAACTGATTTCATTTACAGATATAAATTTCTTCAAAAGTATCCATTTGCTTCACAGCGACATAATTATGAAAAGCTTTGATGTTAACCACAAAAGTTCGCAAGTATTCCCAGCGATCAGGAAATTCTGTTGCAATTCAGATCACAGAATCCAGTAAAAGGAAATTATCAAAAGGCAAGCCAATATCCGATCTTGCCCGCTACAGAGTCAGAGGTTCCAACACTAATGGAACCGCCACCTTAGTTTTGGGCTGACCAAGGATATCCTCAATCAGAGAGATCGAGAAAATTTCCAAACCGAAAAAATCCTGGACCGGCATTAGTCAAACTTTTACTTTCAACCACAAAAGAATTGACAAAGAATTCCCCGACATTCAGCCAGACAACTCGCTACTATTTCATAGTACCATCTAAAGCATCAAAGGCCAATTTTTTTTACGAGTTCAAAAAGAAGTCCATCATATCTGTATACCGCGCGCGAGGCTCAAACAATTGTAGACTACTTTCTTTATTATTATTTTTTTTAAACTAATACAACATTATACAAATTTCCATCATCATCATCATTGTGACGAACAAAATAGTGAGTATTGTAGGATTGTAAATGTGAAAAAATAAAATTTAAAAATAAAATAGCCAACTCATTATAATCCGTTTGTAAAGAACTTCGTCAGATACATTCTTCATTTTTACAAAAAAGCAACATAAATATACAAGAAATGGTCTACACAAAATAATCCGTTTTATAATAGTAAAACATCGTCAGGTACAATCATCATGAATATTTGAAAAAAATAAAAATGTTGCGCTTGCTGCTCAAAATACAGTTTTAACGTGTGAAATACATAGTCTTTTAAATTCTGAAAGTGTTGGTGCACGTTTAATGTGTCTTGGCATCGAATTGAAAACATTTATTCCTTTAAAATATAATGAGTTTTGTGAAGCACATGTCAAGAAATTCGGTGTTCTTATTTCATCCGCGTTTCTAGTATTATATCTATGGAAAATCACTTCCTCTTTCAATTCGATCACACAAATATCGAGGAAGCAAACCATTAACTACTTTAAAAATGAACACCATAGTTAAATACACAATTCTTTGCTTCACTGATAGCCATTGTAAAGCGTCTAACATAAAAGTCGAGGAAGTGAATCTGTTACATCGTAAAATCAAACGCATTATTTTATTCTGCAAACGCTGTAACCTCAATATTTGTGTTTGGTTGGCCAAGAATAAAATGGAAGGGCAAAACTCTAAATGAGGGGAGATGATTGATTTGTATAGCTGTATTTTACTGCAAGTAGTTAAATCGTTTTTTAATCGGCATAGAATTCCATACTTCTTGGCAATTTTCTTGATGACATTGTCAATGTGAGCGTTGAACTTTAGCTTGTCATCAATAATCACGCCAAGATATTTAATCTCCCGAACGCGATCAATTGTCTCACCATCAATTGTAACTGAGACATTCTCATTTACTCGATTCTGTGAAATTACCATAAATTTAGTTTTACTTATATTCAATTTCAATTGCTTACATTTCAACCATCTACTTAGAAAACGCAAATCTTCGTTCAAATGGGTAACGGCTTCATTTAAATCTTTAGCTGCAATGAACAACACAGTGTCATCTGCAAACAGATTAATGACACAAAATCGTAAAACACGTTGCATGTCATTAATATACATAATAAACAAAAGGGGCCCTAATACACTTCCCTGGGGCACACCAAGGTTATTCACCACGGGACTGGAAACAGAATCATTAAAAACAGTCCTTTGAGTTCTGTCAGACAAATAGCTTTCAAACCATCTGTATGCAGTACTCGAAATTCCAAAGCGCTTTAATGCTTTCAACAACAAGGGCCTAGAAATTGATTCAAAAGCGCGTTTCAGATCCAAAAAAACAGCAAAAATTGTTTGTTTACTCTCTAAGTTATCTTTCCATTTTGCTAATACTAAATTTAACGCGGTTTCACAAGAATGGCCTTCCCGGTAGCCAGATTGTTCCGGTATCAACAAAGAATTACTATTTAAATATTCCAGCAACTGGCCTTTCACAACAAGTTCTAAGATTTTCTCTAATGTGTGCAGCAGAACCAATCGAAAACAAAGTTATATATTGTATTCGCTGCCGAGGTCGGTTAAATTTCGCACAACGTTTACCACAACGGATTCCGCTGCAAACTCAACCATTTTATCCAACATCCCAGTGATTTCTTGTGGAAGTGCAGAGAATTGCTCGGCTTCCTTCAAAGCAAGTATCATCTCAACATATTCCTACCCATTCCCTGCTTTACCTGTATACCTGCGCTTAGGCGAGGCTGGCGCCGGTATTGCCTTAGTTTGGGATTACCAGTATTTACACATTGAGAATGTATGCTAGTCCCAAGCATCATCTTTTGGTTCTTTGTGTAATAATAATGTGTAAAATAATTGATCCAGAACTCCTTCAAAATACGGATAGCAAAGAACTGTCCATTTCTTTTAATTTTACAACTTTCCCCCCATTGCCTACTTAGCATCTAAGCTAGCTTGGTAATTAAATGGACCTCGATCACATACTACCGTTCAAATGCCTTTCGCTCGTTTTCAACTTGTATCTTTCAATTTTCACAGCCTGCCGTGCGCTAAATGAAACAATCAATACTTTCTCTTCATTTCTCTTCGTGCAAGTAATAAATTACTGGCCACTCCTAAAGCCTTTCATGTTGCTGGAAAATTATCTTCTTCTGACAAATTTAATCATAGATTTTTACTCTGTGCATTCGGAGAATACAAAAACAACAATCAAAGTGCATAAAAGTAATTTTAAATCACGATTGAGTTAAGCCTTTTTTAATACCAGACCATGAAATATCTTATAATTATCATAAACATATCTTTGTATCATATCAACTACAAAATACTACGAAAATCATGACAAATCATGGAAGCTTGCAAGATATTATCAGCTATTTTAAATGAATGAGTTTAGAATTTCCAATAGCCGGTAACGAAATATTGATTAAATTCTACTGATAATATATTTTAATCAATCAAATTGAAGAAAACTGAAAAAAACGTACAGGAAAACAAATGGAAACTTTTTAGATGTTAAAGGTCATTTTCAATCAACAAAAGTGAAACCCTTTTTAAAATTTGATCGTGAAATGTTTCGAACTGTGCAAAAACAAAATATGTTGGTCATACTAGCTGCATAAAACTCATAAAAACTCCAAAAAATTATGAACCTATTTTTGTCCGCCTGCTTGTATGAAAATTCCTTATAGTAGGCTGTTGCGGAAAACGCCATTTTCGCATTTTGAGCAATCTTTCTACATATAAGGTAAAAAAGTAAATCTCGAATCTTCATTGAAAATTTAGCGAGGTAAGGCGCTATAATATTTGCAAATTATTGCCAGACTTTTGGTTCAAATGCCATTAGTCCACCATCAGTTAAAAGGAGCATAAACTAATTCTTCTAGCATTTATGCTCCCAAAAAAAATAATCACATTATTTAATTCTATATGGAAGCATTCGGAATGGAAGGTCCTCGCTTAGTTCGAGTTGCGGACAGCAAGATTCAAAGTAGTAGAGCTCTGTTCTCCATCTCTACTTTGTACACCTGAGTCACCCTTAGGCAACGAGTGTGTTCATTCCGGTTGTGGAATGCTGCTCAAACTCTACAAATCAAGAAGTGAAAATTGTAAGCCGTATGTTATGGACAAGAAGATCGGTGACCACCAATGAGCCCAGAGGATTCAATTTCAGTGCTTAGCCAAATTGGTTGAATATTCTGAGCTGAACTTCCTTTGAACACTGAGCATGATTCGCTCATGAGTTCCTAGCAGATTTGGCTCAAGATGTTGAACAGTTTTAGAATCCCAACCTAGAACCGTTCCAAATTCGCTCAGAATACTCAGCAGTATTCCTAGGGTAGCAAGAGAAAGTTTTGTTATTAATCTTAAGGACGGTTGCAGACAGGTTGCACAATATTCGCTTATTTGTTGAAAATAATTAGATTGACTCTGTGTACTGAACACAATTTGTTAAAAATTAGCTAAAATTACTCAGAAAACCAAATATGAGTTCTATGCCGGCTTTACGAGGGATTCAAACCAGTTTCACTTGAAATCTTAACCTGGATTCAGTCAAAATTATGATCAAGATATGCTCAAAATACTGAGCAAGATTCTCTCGGTATTACAAGCAAGTTTTGCTATGGAACCGTATGCAATCTATTCGTTTAGAATGCTGAGAAGGTTTGAGTCTGAAGCTATAGCAGACTTTGACTGAAATGCTGAAAATATTCTCTCAACACCCGAGTGAGCAGAGTATCGAAAATTTGTCAAACATTCGAAATTGAAATAAAAGTCAAGAAAATTCGAAAATTTTCAGAACAATGTAGTCTATTACAGCTTAATATTTTAGAATGTCAATTAAACCAACAAATTAATATGATCGTAGTTTAGCCTTTACACCATCCATCAAGTTCTGCACTGTGGTTTTTATGCACTGCCACCTGCCTTTTTGAGGTTCTGCTTGACGATTACCCGGTAGCGTTCGATCGGACGCAGTGTGCAGAGATGCGCCATGTTGTGGCATAATGTGCAGAGATGCGCCCAGGAGAGAGGTGAAATCTCATGCTATCGATACAATGGAAACAATCTCTACTACAACTAGTGCTTGCTTGCTCGGTAAATTTCAGCATTAATTATGGAGTATTATAGAAGTCGAATCAAGCAACTCGACTCGATACTTGTCACTGTCGAGTCGAGCCAAATTGCACATTACAGAAGTCAACTGAATCTGATCGAGTCGGCAATGTAACTCGACTGTCAACTTTTATGTTGAAATATTTCAAAAAGTCATTAAAATATTACACTTAGCAATAATTCAAGACTGCCATCACCTTAGCGGTAATTTTTTTACATACCAAGGATAAGTGTTTTCTTCAATTTTCACTCTTATTTTGTCAATTACATTGATGCTATTGTTATTCTGAAGTCCTCATTGGAAATCTATTTCAAAGCAGCAAGTTTGAATTTTTTTCGAAAAAACTTATTCATTGAAATGTGGACAGTAACCGTAATCAGTAATCTCTTTTCATTGAATTCATCTCGAAGTTTGCTGACCTTCTGGTAAAATTTCCAAACTTTTTCCTGAGCTTCTGGCACCCTAAGTGGGAAGGTTTTTTTTACATTGAGAATAACTGTTTTGAATTTTTGGGGGATTTTCTGAGCATTGGAAGAATTCTGGAAAACTTCTTTGATATGCTTCTGAACTTCTAATCTTAATCTTCTTTCCTTTACTTCACTGAACTCCTGAAAACATGTTTTTTAACTCCTATGCTAAACTTCAGGAAATTTTTGCTATCGACGAACTAATAACGAATATTATTACGATCATATGAACTAAGTTTCTACAGGTCTTGAATGGGCTGCTGCTGGTCTTGAATAATTATCTCTTGAATTTCAGGCATGTTTTCTCCTGATATTCTGCGAAACTCCCAGATGAACTTCTGGAATGATGCCTACACAACTTTCAGCAAGTTTCGTCATAAACTTTTGAGCAGTCACTTCTGAATTTCTTGTAAATTTTTCCAGATTTTCTAAGCAGTGCGAAAAGGAAAAGTTCTTTCGGAACTTTTTATTAAACAGTCCTATCCTGAACATCGAAGAAAATCTTTTCAAAACTCTAGGGAGTTTTCTTCTAAACTAAATTAACTAGAATCCTAGAGGGTTTGAGCTGTTAACTGGAATACCTGTAACTAGAAATTAGAAGAAAAATTAGTATTTTCCATTTAATTCCAACTACCTTTGCTTATCTCGACAGATACGCGTATTTCGTCTACAATGTACAGACTTTTTCAGTGTCTCATACTAATAACTCGACTTGACGAGTAGTACGAGACAATGAAGAAGTCTGCACATTGTAGACGAAATACGCGTATCTGTCAAGATAAGCAAAGGTAGTTAGAATTAAATGGAGAATACTATTTTTTCTTCTAAGTTCTAGTTAAATTAACTAGGTTAGGTTCATCCCAAACTTCGAGTAAGTTTATTCCTGAACTTCTGGGATGTATGATCATGAACTTCACGAATGATTGTTCTGAAATTTCTGAGATTCTTTTGCTCGAACGACTAAGATGTACTTATATGAAGTTCCTTCCTGACCTCCGGAGAAGTTTTTTCTTGAGGAAATATTTTCCTGATGTTCGAAAAAGTCTTCTCCGGTAATTGGAGAACCCCTCCAGAAGCGGAAAAGGATGTACATTTTTCTGGGAAATCTTTTATACTGCTCCGTATAGTCTCCCATAAGATGCAAAATACTACAAAATACTCCTCTACGACGACTTTAACCTCTTCGTTTTATGAAACATGCTGTCCACAAAGAAATAAATTGAGGTTTGAGAACAGCCAGTATTTAGAGGGAGCTAAATCTGGCAAATAGGGTGGATGCTGCTACAATTCGTACTCCAATTCACTGATTTTCGTGATGGTTATTTGAGTTGCGTGAGCAGGTGCATTGTCTTGACGAAAAATATATTTTCTTCTTCTGAAAACCGGGTCTTTTTCCTCATTTTTTTTCATCCATGTCCAAAAGGTCAAAATAATAATCAAAATTGATTGTCTTGCCAGTTTGAAGATAATCTATCAATAAAATCCCTATTGCATTTCGAAAAAACTGACGCTAACATCTTCTTGGCCGATTTCTGGACACGAACTCGCTTCGAAGCCAAAGTGCCAGGTCCACTCCACTCTTTAGCTTCTTGTTTTGCTTCAAAGTCATGGTGGTAGACCCAAGTCTCATCCATAATGATGAATCGGCGCAGAAAATCCTTTTTATCCTTTCGAAATTGCTCCAAATGTTGCTCAGAAAGCCGCATTCGAACGTGTTTTGTTGCATTGCATTGTTAGCAAATGTGGCACCCATCGTGCACACAGTTTTTTTTAAACCCAAAGCTTTAGCCAAAATATGCCATGTTGTTCCATGTGAAATGCGTAAACTCAGGAAATCATCCGTACGATTCTCATACGATCGGAATCATGAGACACAAAGCAACGATCAAGACTCATTCAATACGAAATCGTATGAAACGATTTTTGTTGCATTGGTTGAGAGAAACATGCGTCTTATACATTTACAATTGATATCACTTATCAAGCATGTATAGTCTCGTTGGATTGAGGTTCGTCTCTAGATCCAAAGGTTCATGGTTTGAATCCCGATTGTAACTTTTTTTCTGTGAGAAAACATGATCGGCACATGATCGAGTTGTTCTCATTTTCTTGTTCTCATTGCAAAGCCGCTCCCGCTCGCATCAAATTTCTCCCAGCATTCACACAGCTTAACACGTAATTACCATATTTTCCTTCTTTTTTTTTTTCTCTCGTTCTTACAATGTGCTCTCTTTTGCTCGCATAATAATTACTAAACACAATCAAAAAGCGCAAGATTGACTTGCCCTCGCTTTTGGGAACTCTCTAGCTTTCACTGTTCTCTCAGCTATAAACAAACGGCCCAATTTTCTATTTAATACACGGCCAGCCGTTTCAACTCAGTTTTGAGTCGTTTTTGACTCACTTTCGTCAAAAGTGGAGTCACTCAAATTTAAGTAAATGTTACTGGCATTGACAAGTCGACAAATCAAAAACATCGACTCAAATTAGATGTTTTTGATTTGTCGACTTGTCAATGCCAGCAATATTTACTCAAATTTGAGTGAATCTACTTTTTACGAAAGTGAGTCAAGAAAAATGAACGAAAGTAAAATTATGACGCACAAAACATGATGTTGGCCTCGCCTTCTAAAAGTTCAAATATTATATTCCCATCTTCCGGGGACAATTAATCAAAGCGCACCGCATCTTTTGTACGCACCGGCCTCATCGCCCAAACATGATAATATCCTTCCGAGCGTGGTAATTAATTTCATCTCATATTTCCTTTCCCTTTCATCTCGTTTCAGCAAAACACACGAGCACGCATGAAAGCCAACCAGAACTCAATAACGGTACGTGCAGGAGCCAATTTCCCTCCTGGTTTTTGTTTGTGTTGTTGGTAAAGCGCCATTCTCCAAAAATGAAGACAAACACATTTCGTGCCTCCGCTGTCGTCATCCGACATATGTGGAGAAGCTTTTTGATATGGGTCGCTGGATGGCACCTTCCCGACCGGTGCAAAATTTCCACCGTGTTTTTTTTTATTCGCACCCTCTCTGAACGTATAATTTCAACCATTACTGATGGAGATTTCAGTTTCCGATGGGAACAAAAAATGCCGAACCATCGCCGAACGCCATCCAGGAACCCATTTTCAAATTAAATAATCCCCTTCCGCATCGGAGCACTCATCCGCTTTGCATCAACTCAATCCTGTTTGCACATATTTATAAAAAAAAACACATCAACATGGCAAAACTGGCGCTTTTTTTCGTAATTGTTTAGAGTTGTTTTATGGCGCTTTTCACAAACGTGTGTTTTTACCTTTCTCTTCCTCTCTCTAATTCCAGAAGCAAATTTTCCCCGATTCGCGGAACCCATTCCGAACATTACGGTCACTATCGGACGGGACGCGCTGCTGGCTTGCGTGGTTGAAAATCTCAAAGGATACAGGGTGAGTGGACCAAAGAATCTCTAGGATCTAGGACTCTGGTAAACCGTTTAAGACTGCATCCTCTTTAAACCACGCATTCCGAGACAATGACTGCACTGCGTGGATGATATCATGGTTTTGAAATTTCAACATCTGGTAGAATTGGTGGCATGCCAGCTGGTGCCGCCGGTAGTGGGTGAACGGCTGCTACCGAACTAATACCGCAGATAACATAACTTGTTCACATTTTGCCTTCCCTCCCTTCCTTGCCACCACCAACCCACAGTGGC
The DNA here is from genome assembly GCA_034211315.2 of Aedes japonicus. Taxonomy (NCBI): domain Eukaryota; kingdom Metazoa; phylum Arthropoda; class Insecta; order Diptera; family Culicidae; genus Aedes; species Aedes japonicus. The sequence goes on from JASCZW010000922.1 coordinate 148,594, forward strand.
ACAATTCTGAAAAAAGATGGTCAAAAACATTTTCACCCTTTTGTCATCGCGTTATCGACTAGGTGTCTTAAGAAGAGTTGTTAAAAAATTTATTCCGCATCTTTTGAAAAAAAAACACGCCTAACCTTTCATAAGGGCTTAACTACACTTTGAAATTCTTACTTTTTACAGCTACACGAGATAACTGGTTGTTGAGTTGCTGACGACATTAAGTTTCTAAAGCCTAAAGTTAAAGAGATATAAATGGTTTTCTTTCAGCATTACCTTGAAACTGTTTTTTTTTTGAGATAATTAGTTCCTTGTTCAAATTTAACGATTTCAATATGTTCTAAGAAATTGTAGGAACTATTAAAATACACATTTTTGCTGAACAAACTAATGCCCTCTGATCATCATATTTCGAAATATGGTGGTTGAAGTGTCTGTGTGACGTCATAATCAACTGCCTCAAAAAGGGTGGGCGGGTCCTGGTGGGGTCTCAAATATTAACTGTATTTGGAAGAGTATCAAGAGTATTTTCAGCGTTGGATACCAAAGGGTACCTGGTTAATCTATATAATAAAAATGAGTTGGGGTTTCCTTTGTCACGATTTAACTCGCGAGCGGAAGGACCGATCGGCGTGGAATTTTGTATGCAGGAATTTTTGGGGCCGGAGAATAATCTCTCCCATACAAATGAAATACAAATTTCTACACAACTCGAGAACTAATCAAGCAATAGAAACCAAATTTAGCATGTGTGAGTTTTTGAAGGCAAAAAAGGTTTCAATGGTAGCTTGAGAACCCTCCCCGTCATAAAAGGGGGGGGGGCATACAAATAAAACACAATATTCTGCAAATAATCAAGCAAATGGAACGAAATTTAGCATGTGGTGAATTTTTAAGACAAAAAATGTTTCTATGTTGGTTTGAGACCCCTCCCCTTTCTGAATGGGGGGGAACCTATTCACATGAAACGCAAATCCTTGCATAACTCGAGAACTAATAAGAGAAATGGAACCAAATTTCGCATGTGGAAGTTTTTGAAGGAGGGAAATGTTTCTATGGTAATTTGACACTCTTCCGTCATATGACGAGGAAGTGGGGAGGGGGTGCTCTCAAACAAATGAAACCCAAATTTATGCATAACTCGAGAAATATTCTAGCAAATGGATCCAAATTTGGAATGGACGAGTTCTTTAAATCATGAAATGTTTTTATGGTGGTTCAAAGCCCCTCCTCTCTCTAAAAGGGGGGCTCTCATACAAATGAAACACAAATTTCAACCAAACTTGAAAACTATACCTACCATTTTGCAAATTTGTATTCAGTGGTTTTTGGGTCCGAAAAAGCATCTTGTGATCGTTCGAAAGCCCTCCCGCTTCTTGAAAGGGTGGGATCCCATGCAAGTGAAAAACAAATTCCTGCATAACTCGAGAACTAATCAAGCAAATGGAACCAAAATTGGTATGGGTGAGTTTTTGAAGGCAAGAAATGTTTTTGTAGTAATTTAAGACCCCTCTTCACTTTGAAAAGGGGGGCTACCCTACATATGAAACACAAATTTAAACCAAACATGAGAACTATTTCTACCGCTATGCAAATTTGTATGCAGGGGTTTTTGGGTCCGGGAAAGGATCTTATTATAGTTCGAAACCCCTCTCGCCTTTAGAAAGGGGGGCTCCCATGCAAATGAAAAACTATTTTCTGCATAACTCAAGAACTAATCAAACAAATGGAACCAACTATGGTATGTGGAGGTTTTGTAGGCAAGAAATGTTTCTACGGTGGTTTGAGACCCCAAGCAAAAGAAACCAAATTTAGCATGTGTGAGGTTTAAAAGGCAAGAAAGGTTTCTATGATGGTTTCAGATTCTTCTTCGCCCTGAAAGGGGGGGGGCTCCTATACAAATGAAATACAATATTCTGTATAACTCGAGAACTAATCAAGCAAATTGAACCAAATTTGGCATGTGGAGGTTTTTGTAGATGAATACTGTTTCAATGCTTATTCGAGACCCCTCCCTTTTCTGAAGGGGGGGGGGGCTCCCATATAAATGAAACACAAATTTTTGCATAACTCGAGAAATAATCAAGAAAATGGAACTAAATTTGGCATATGGAGGTTTTTGAAGGAGAGAAATGTTTCTATGATGATTTGAGACCCCTCCGCCTTCTTAAAGTGGAGGGAGGGATCTCACACACTCATAAAATTTTACAGTATTCGGTAAGTTTTTACCGAACTTTCAACAGCTGAACAGTTCGGTAATCCGATTTTCCGGATTTCGGTAAAATTTGACAAGTTCCGGTAATGTTTTTGCCGGAATACTTTAAAATTTCACAGAAATCCGGTAAATCGGATTACCGAACCTTCAGCTGTTGAAAGTTCGGTAAAAAATTACCGAATATTGTAAAATTTTCTCAGTGTGCACATATAAATGAAACAAAAATTTTTGCATAACTCCAGAACTAATCCATTCAATGGAACCAAATTTGGCATATTGAGGTTTTTGAAGGAGAGATTCGTTTTTATGGTCATTGAGATTCTTCCGCCTTCTGAAGGGGGCGGGGGGGGGGCTCTCAGACAAATGAAACACAAATTTCTGCATAACTCGAGAACTAATTAAGCAAATGGGATCAAATTTGACATGTGGATTTTTTTGAAGGTCAGACATATTTCTATGGTGGTTTGAGACCCATCTGCCCTCTGAAAGAGGGAGGGGGGGGGGGCTCTCATACAAATGAAACGCAATTTTCTGCATAACTCGAGAACTATTCAAGTAAATGAAACCACATTTGGCATGTGGGGGTTTTTGGAAACAGGATTTTTATTTATATAAAAATGGATTTCTGTCTGACCGATCGGAGTGAAAATATGTTTGCAGGTATTTTTGGGGCTGGGGAAGGTTCTTATGATTGTTTGAAACCGCTTCCTCCTTCCGGCTCGTATACAAATGAAACACAAATGTCTGCATAGCTTGAGAACTAATCAAGCAAATGGAATCAAAAATGGTATGCGGGGTTTTTTGAATGCAAGAAATGTTTCTATGGTGAATTCAAACACAAATTTCAACCAATCCTGAGAATTATCCAGGTAACTAAGCCACAAACTGTGTATTGTCTGGGTAAGAAGAATGTTCTGATAGAAGTTTGAACTCCTTATTACTCAAAAAAAACTCATTAAAAAAAGCGTCAGTTCTTTGTAATGTTCATTTATTTAGTTGCAGGCGTAGCAACGCTCGCACCGGAATCAGCTAGTTCTTTATACAAAAAAGTTTAGTAGAAGAAAAACAATATGATGAGAAGTGCAATATTATCTATTTGAGAAACGAGCGTTATCGAATCCATTTTGATTCAAAGCCCAAAATTAGACAAGCAAGATTGTTTGGGGTTATCCATAAATAACGAAGCATATTTTAACCTGTTTTAGATCTTATGCCTTCACTCGTATGTTGACTTCACATTTAGAAAAAAAAACCTAGCTGATTTTGTATACAAACATATAAACAAAATCAAAAAGGCCCTTTTGAAAAACTTCTTGAAATATATGTCTCGTTCCCAGGGATGCCATATTCACAGACATATCTGTAAATTTGCAGACTTCTTTGACGATGCAGACATTTAGCAGACATTTTAATCAGGTGGCAGACTTTTACAGACATTTGAAATATTTTTTTAAATTTAAAATAAAGGTATTCTCTGATAAGAAGGATATAATTTTCGATCATAATATGGGCATCGCCAGAGGCTTTTGGCGTGAAACCAGCATACTAATGCTTAGCAAACGTGGTAAGATATTGACTAGGAGCGCGAGTTATTTGGACCACCAATAACCAATGGGTCGGAATAACAGAAAGTAAATGCTATTTTCTCGTTTGAATACTATTACTTTTGTGATCCTAACATTTGCTTTAATGCCCAGTCAGTTGCCACTCAGGGACAGAACAACAGTAAAAGTTATGAGCTGTTGAAATAAATCTTAAAACTCAATTTTTTTCTAAACGCATCATTTCAGCATATCCCTGAAATAGTCCTATGTACCTAGAAGTGTAAAAAAAAGACCCAGAATTTAAGGCACATCCTGGAAAAGTTAAGAAGTAGACTTTCCGCTTCCTCGAAAAAATAAACTACTCCGGTGGTCAAGTAGAAACTTCTCAGAAGTATTGAAAGCAAGCAGATCAAGCAAGAAGAATCTTCAAAACGTCAAGACCGAACATTACCGAAGTTCAAGATCATACCTACCAGAATCTCAGGACAGAAGTTTCCCAAAAATCAGGAGAGGACTTATCAGAACTTCAGGAAAGAGGACTTCTTTGAAGTTTGGAACTTTTCAGAGGTCTTGGAGTTCTTCCCTGAAATTCAAGATTGGATTTCCCAGAAGTTCAGAAACAAAAATACCCAAATTTCAGACGGGAACAAACCAGGAAGCGCACTTCCTATAATTTCTCGAACTTACTGAAGAATCGGTCAATACAAAAAATAATTCATATAATCATAATTATATCAATTACCTATGACACCATATAAGGTAAAATAAGGTAGAAAACATCTATCCTACTGTTCACTTCTTACTATGAGGACACACACTCATCCTGGAATTAAAATTGCTCACTCTTCATCTGACCTCGTTTGGAAGATATGATCAGTAAAAACACTTCCCTGAAGTTTAGCTGAGAAGTATAAATCTTTTCAGAAGTGTATCAATATATCCACAAAGTTTTTGAGAATGCTTCCAAAGCTCAGAGAATCTATGTAAAGGGTGTCCACGATGAAATTGCCACACACAAAATTGATTCGCAAAATTCGAGTTTTCATCCGATTGCCATCAAATTTTCAGGGAATGAGAAATAACTATTAAACTTCATTTTACAATTTTACTCGTATTTTATTTACAGTCCATACGCAAATGCCCGCACCTTGGCCTTAACCCCGGCCATAAGATTCTGCACAACCTGTGAATCAACCGTTTTTTGCATGTAAACCCATACTTTCTTCAGTTCCTCGACTGTCTTCACTACCTTAGGTCGTTTAAGAAGGTGCTGCTTCATAATCGCCCAGTACTTCTCGATGGGGCGGAGCTCCGGAGTGTTGGGAGGGTTGAACATTTTCGGCACGAAATTGACCTTATTGTCCGCATACCACTTCAGCACGTCCTTGGAGTAGTGGCATGAGGCCAAATCCGGCCAGAAGATTGTTGGGACGTTGTGGGCCTTCAGGAGAGGAAGCAGCCGCTTCTGGAGGCACTCTTTTATGTACACCTGTCCGTTCATCGTGTCCTGGGTCATGAAAGGTGCACTCCGCTTCCCGCACGTGCAGATGGCTTGCCAAACCAGGAATTTCTTCGCAAATTTGGACATCTTCTGAGTGCGGACATGCTCCTGAAAGCTGAACTTATCCTTGGCCGTGAAAAACAGGTTGCCGGGGATCTGTTTGAAGTCGGCCTTCACATATGTTTCGTCGTCCATGATGCAGCATTCAACTTTCGTCAGCATGTTGAGGTACAACTTCCTGGCACGGGTTTTGGCGGACTTGTTCTGCTTCTCGTCGCGATTAGGGGCCTTTTGTACCTTGAACGTTCGAAGCCCAGCCTTAGTTTTGGCCTTCTGGACAAAACTTCGGCTTAGGTGCAGCTTCTTAGCCACATCCCGAACGGAGGCGTTCGGATTTCGGTTGAAGGCCCCAACTACGCGGTTGTGATTTTTGGTGTTGTACGGAATACTTTTTCCTTCACTTCTTGGCTTCCGATCGGTGGTCAACCGTTCCTCGAACCGCTTAATCACTCGCGACACCGTGGAATTCGCGATTCCCAACGTTTTAGCGATGGAACGATGCGAGAGATCCTTGTTCTCGTGATGAATGCGCAAGTTTTGATCACAGGACTTTAAAACTTGCAGGATGTAAATAATGCACTATGAACTAAATCCACCCAAATTTTCATTAAATTCTACCCAAGGGTAAAAAAATTAGAGCAATTTCATAGTGTGGCAATTTTATCGTGAACACCCCTAGTAGCCCATTTGTTGCTATTCGATTGAGAAAACATAAATATGACTTACTAAGTCATATTCAAGTTACAACAACTAATTATGATCGTAGTGTGCTACTTGGGACCCTTTATATAAAAACAATTTTCCGTCTGTCTGTCTGTCTGTCTGAACCTTATAGACTCGAAAACTACTGAAACGATCAGCGTGCAATTTTATAGGAGGGGTTTTCGGAGCAGGGGAAGGTTTTTATGATAGTTAGAGACCACTTCCTTCCTTGAAAGGGGGGTCTCCCATACAAATGACACACATATGTTTAAATCGAAAATGAATGTTTACAAAAAAATCCTTTTTAGTGTCATTGTAGGGCTTTTTTACTAATGAAATAAAAAAAAATTGAATTCAACTTTGTAATTTATTTAACGGAAAATTGACAGTTTTATTCATTGAAATTAAATTGTTAAATCAATAAAAAGTCTGTTGAATTTATCAAATGCAAACTTAAATTTTATTTTTAGAGTACAAAACTGGTAAAATTTGAAAACTGTTTCATCTATGCGAATGCTTCAAGCTTCAGTGCCACTTTAAAAATTTAAAAACAATAGTTTAAAATTGCATACAATCTAAGAAATACCTGCAGAAATGTTTACATAATCACACATATAGCGAAAATAACATAAATCGCACTCTAATTACGTTTTTTCGTTGAAAAAATACTAATTTTGTAAAAATAAAGAAATTCAGACTTTTATAGACATTCCCAGACATTTCAAATTTTTATCACAGATATTTGAAAAATATATCTGGCATACCTGCTCGTTCCTACTTCTAAAACCCCCCCACTCACACCCCTCGAAATGCTACGTAATTTATGTATGTTCCATTTTTAAAGTTATCCACAGCGAAGCGCAAGCAGCAATTCAGAGCATAAGTAGTGACATCACGTTAAAAGCTCAACATTCTATCTAGAAAAGTATAAATTTTAATATACAATAGTTACAATTTTACCTATTACCAGCAATACATCGCATTTTGATTAGACTCGGTACCTAACAGCGCACAAGGGGCCATTCTCCGTCGAATTCGTTGAATATTATGACACATCAGGTCATCAGAGAGCATTAGTTTGTTCAGCAAAAATGTGTATTATAAACGTTCCTACAATTTCTTAGAACATACTAGCTGAACTCGGTGCGAGCCTTGCAACGCATGCGACTAAATCAATGAAAAATTAATAGAATTGGCGTGTTTATGGTTTTTGTTCTGAATATATCTGGTTAAAATATTTTTGTTTGTTTGTGTGTGTTATTTGCGCGAAAAAAAAGGTTTGTGTTATTATTTTAACCCTTTGACCGGTAGTTTCTATCGGTTTTGCTTTCTGCGTAGAAGCATTTCAAAGACAAACGAAGTCGTATCCTATCAGTTTGTACGTATTTTTCTCTTGCAATTCTTGACTAAAAAGGGGTTCAAACTTCTATCAGAATGTACTTCTTACCCGAGAAATACACATTTGTTTTTTAGTTGCATGGATAATACTCATGTTTGGTTCAAATGTCTATTGAACCAATGGTTTTAGAGCCCTCCTTTACCCTCACCAGAGGGACGGCGTCTTGAACCACCTAAGGAAAAACTCCTGCCCAAAAACCCCCACATGCCAAAGTTGGTTCCATTTAAAGAACTCCAATTCCAAGAACTCGAGCTTTGCAGAAATTTGTTTTGCATTTGTATGGAAGAGTTCCCCTTCCAGGCGGGGAAGGAGCTCCGAATCATCATAAGAACCTTCTCTGGCCTCAACAACCCGTACATATAAGTTTTCATGATTCATGATAGGTATGATTCTCATGTTTTGTTGACATTTGTGTCTAATTTTCATGAGAGCCCACCCCTTCTAGAGAGGGGAGGAATCTCAAACCTCCATAGAAACATTTCTTGGTTCTCAAAACCCCCACATCCAAAATTTGGTTCCACTTGTTTGATTAGTTCTCGAGCTATGCAGGAATTTGTGTTTCATTGGTGTGGGAGCACCCCTTCCAGATGCGGGAGGGGTCTCGAACCATCATAAGAACCTTTCTCGACTCCAAAAATCCCTGCATAAAAATAGTCATACCTGTTGGGATAATTCTCATGTTTGGCTCAAATTCGTGTTTCATTTGTATGAGAGCCCCTTCTTCCAAAGAAACTTTTCTTGCCTACAAAAACCTCCACATGTCATCTTTGGTTCCATTTGGTTGATTAGTTCTTGAGTTATGCAGGAATTTGTTTTTCATTTGCATGGGAGCCCCCTTTTTTAAAGGCGGGAGGGGTGTCAAACTATCATAAGATGCTTTTCCGGACCCAAAAACCACTGAATACAAATTTGCAAAGCAGTAGGTATAGTTCTCATGTTTGGTTGAAATTTGTGTTTCATTTGTATGAGAGCCCCCCTTTTTAGAGGGAGGAGGGGCTTTGAACAACTATAAAAACTCTCAAGAACTCTTCCATTCCAAATTTGGTTCCATTTGCTTGATTAGTTCTCGAGTTATGCAGAAATTTGTGTTCCATTTGTTTAAGCGCCAACCTCCCCCCCCCCCTTTTCTCCTCATATGACGGAAGAGCCTCAAATCACCATAGAAACATTTCCCTCCTTCAAAACCTTCCACATGCGAAATTTGGTTCCATTTCTCTTATTAGTTCTCGAGTTATGCAAGGATTTGCGTTTCATTTGCATAGGTCCCCCCCTTTCAGAAAGGGGAGGGGTCTCAAATCAACATAGAACAATTTTTTGTCAACAAAAACCATCACATACTAAATTTGGTTCCATTTGCTTGATTAGTTCTCGAGTCATGCAGAATAGTGTATTTCATTTGTATAGGCGCCCTCCCCCCCTTTAGGATGGGGAGGGGTCTCAAACCAACATAGAAACATTTTTTGTCTTCAAAAACCACCAGAAGCTAAATTTCGTTCCGTTTGCTTGATTAGTTCCCGAGTTATGCAGAATATTGTGCTTTATTTGTATGGGAGCCCCCTCTTTTATGACGGGGAGGGTTCTCAAGCTACCATAGAAACCTTTCTCGCCTTCAAAAACTCACACATGCTGAATTTGGTTTCATTTGCTTGATTAGTTCTCAAGTTGTGTAGAAATTTGTGTTTCATTTGTATGGGAGCCCCCCTTTCCAGTGAAGGGAGAGGTCTAAAACCATCATAAGAATCTTCTCCGGCCCCAAAAATCTCTGCATACAAAATTTCATGCCGATCATTCCTTCCGCTCGCGAGTTAAATCGTGACAAAGGAAACCCCAATTAATTTTTTTTTATATAGATTGAAATCGTCAAATTTGACCAAAGAACTAATTATCTCAAAAAAAAACAAGGTAGTGCTGAAAGAAAACCATTTATATCTCTTTAACTTTAGGCTTTAGAAACCTAACGTCGTCAGCAACTCAACAACCCGTTATCTCGTAGCTGTAAAAAGTTAAAATTTCAAAGTGTAGTTAAGCCCTTATGAAAAGGTTAGGCGTGTTTTTTCAAAAGATGTGGAATAAAATGTTGAGCAACTCTTCTAAAAAACACCTAGTCCATAAAATGATGACAAAAGGGTGAAAATGTTTTTGACCGCCTTTTTCAGAATTATGCCACTGTGCGACCGCGCATCATCCACTATGTATCGTTGCGAAACCAAAGTTGCGGACAGCAAGAAACACCTCCACCAAAACCGCCGCCGCCGCCACCACCACCAGCAAGACTGCTTAAACTACCACCTTCACCGCCGCTGCGCCAACCACCGTTGGCTAAATATTTGATACTATTTATTTATGTCTATCACACACTCACTGGCTTTCCTGCTGATGCTGCTGGTTGGTGGCAGTGGCAGCGGCAGCGGCTTCCCACAAGGAAAAATCCATAATCTTCTCTGGCTTTGGCCGAGAGGAACGCGCCAGTAGGTTAGCAGTAGTCGGTGGCGTCACGTTCGAAATGCGATCATGCTATTCAGCCAACACAGGCAGCAGATGCCGGCTTTTTCAGGACGAAATGGATAAACTTTTCCCCCCTGATATGAGTGGATATGTGTGTGCTTGTAAGTGCCCAGAATCCGAAACAGCATCCAGCTCTAAATCCACCTCCAATCGTGCTGCTGCTGCTGCTGCTGCTACTCGCCGCGTTTGTGTGTGCTCTGCCTGCGAAATTGATTTTAAATCAATAATAAAATTATACTTTATTGATATTAAATCCAACCCACATCATCAGCCAGCATCAGCCAACTCGAGACAGTTTACGACCGTTGCTCTCCGTCCGTCCGGGCTGGCTGATGGGTTGCGAGCTTCTCTCGACTGCCGCCGCCCCATGGCAGTTTTCGAAACGTCGAGCAGCTCGAAGAAAACGAAAGGGATTTCCAGTAAATCGTTCCTCCAAATGCTTCTTGAATCAATCTGTGTGATGTGTAGACAGCTTCTTGCGACTCTTAGCAGGAGTTTTCGGTTCGTTGACTGCTGGTTGATGGGTTTGAGCATCACGCTTGGAATCAGCTGTTGATGGCGACGATAACGACGCGGATAATAGTGCTGATTATGATGGCTCCGAGACGGTTGAATAATTTGAAAACTTTTGTCTGGGGAGGTTGATGGATTGATCAAATTTTGAATCTGTTTTCGTTAGTTGGGTAAATGGAGTAACTGTTCGGGATTTTTTTTTTCTTTTTCGGAAGCAGGTAAAACAAGTAGAAGTTATACGGTCCATTAGTGTTGTGAAGTGATAGCTGAATACGGCAAGGGTAGGATGTTCAATGAAAGTTTGAAAAAGAGCGATCGTCATGAAGTATTGATACAATTTGAACTGAATTACTCCTTAAAACAAATTCAAGAAGTTTTCATCACTCAGTTGGATTTTTTTCCTGCTATAAACTCACGTATCGAAAATTATCCTGAAACAATTGTAAATAAAAGGTTGATGGTTGATGTATGTTCATTTTATGAACGCGATAAAATGCAGAAGCTTTACTCAATTTTTTATCTGCGTCAAAACAGTTTGAGTTTATCAAAATAGAGCGAATTGATAAGGACACTAGAGTTTTGAACACTCAAAAGTCTTAGGGGCTGTTCATAAATCACCGAAATTTGACACTTTCAAACCCCTCTTCCGCTTTGTAGATTTTAATATACTTTTTCCAAAAAACCACTTCAATTCCAATGAGGTGAAATTATAAACATGTACCCGATAAATCTCAAGTACTTTTTCAAAAGGACGTAAGTCTCAAAATGTAAACAAACGCGTTGTTCATGGCATGTTATTCAAAAATCATGTATATATGCCCATATTGGTTGAACTTTCTGATGGATTATTTCTGAAAATTTTAACTAACTTTTTACAAAACGGTGTAACATCGCTTTTGCTCTTTTTGGGAAAAATGTACATACGCCGTTTGTGTTGAAAAGTAACTTGCGAATCATTGTTATATCATTTGAATCCCCCTTAACGACGCCTTAGTAAAAAACTTTATACCACAATGTTAAAAATTTAGATTTTTTTTAGTAAAAAATTGATTTTTTTAGGAAAGATATTTTAACAACGTTTTGTTGCAGAAGAAAACAATACGTCATTTTGATAAGTTCGACGTATCTGTATAAAATATGACAACTTGACGTAACATTTCGACGTATCATTATTTACATTCGCAGAATGGCGTATCATTTTGACGCAAGTCACATGTCATCTATCATACTAACTTATCAAAATGACGTATTATCGTTTTCTATTGCAGACTGTTGTAAGAAACATTTTTCTAAATGAAATTTGAATTTTCATTCCTTGTGTAATTTTTAAGCACAGTGATGCAATCGGTTTTACCAATGTGTCATTCAGTGGAATTTAATTGGGATAAACATGTCCGGTTTTCAAAAAGGAATACAGGTATACCTCGATAGTACGTACACTCGATAGTATGTACATTTTGATTCGATAGTACGTACAGTCATGAGCTTAGATTTTTACCCTCCTTACAAATTTACCCTTTACACATGTTGCGACGGTACGACATAATTTTTATTTAATATTTGTAACGGCCTTACTTAGGACTTGGTCTTGATTGCGTTACGTCTCTTTTGCTTATTTCTGTTTTTCTGGTACCACGTAGATTGGTTTTGAGAGTTAAAAATGGGAAAACACAAACTAGTGGACTGAAGCGCCAAAAAGCTGCCATTGCAATCGTTACGGTTCATTCAAGATATCGTAAATGGGATGAATACCAGAGAATGGCACCAGGTTATAGCAAAGCATAACATTCCATCTCGATCAAGCAGAGAAAAAGCATTGCAGTCAGAAGGATCAATCGGTAAATATATTACTTTTATTGAAAATAACTGGTTAAACATCGTACTGCTTTTGCACTTATCTAGCAAAGCGTGGGTACATCCATGAGTTCATCCAAAGACATGACATTTGATTGTTCAAAATCATTGGAGAGAAACTATCGAGAAGTATTGCGGCTGTAGAAGATTACGTCAACAAATTTACGAAAAAAAAGCAACTGTCACCATCCCATATTTTCAACGCGGATAAAGGTGACCTGTACTTTAATGACACTCCAATTACCATTTTCTTCGATAAAGATGATTCCTGTGCTCCGGGTAGGAAGGTATCAAGAGAATAAGTTGCCCTCATGCCATGCTCCAACATGGATGGATTATTGAAGCTTCCATTAATGTTAATTGGTAAATCTCAAAAACCAAGGTCACTGAAAGTATGTTTGACAAATTCCTTACTTGGCTTCTAATAATGCTTGGATGACAAGATTTTTGTTTAAACAATGGTTATTTGTGGAATATCTGTGTCTTGCGTCACCAGATTTTAATAAGAATTTAATTGGCCTATTAGGTCCTGCTAGTTCTTGATAATTGTTCTGCTTATTTCAATGGCAGAGAATTACAAACCGTATGGGAAAAATCTGGACCAAATTTGTATATCCTAACACGCTCAACTTGTTCAACCCAAGGACCAGAATGTCATACATATGGGCAAAGCGAATTGTATGATGTATGATGTGATGATATGTACTACCACCCATTGTAGCACGGAAACTAAGTCCGACAGCAGTGAGCTCTCCTCGCTGTTAGACTTGATCAAGCTTTTAATAACCACTGATTATCCCTAATCATGGCATTGTATGAAGGGACCAAAAAGGGGTTGGGTAGATCGATAGGCAACATCACTTATAACGTATCCGCAGGGATATAAAGAATCTCCTTCCAACAACAAGATTGGACAATTGGTCAAAAGAGCAAGCTTATCTAACATGAGGATGCCCCAATGGGCGGGGAAAAGAGCCCGCCCTCTATTCACAAACTGTTAGCAATGGGGAGTTGGCATTTCCCTCTCCCCATCCAGAGTG